>CM043698.1:105102500-105432500 GCA_023935145.1 Bretschneidera sinensis | reverse complement strand
GATGAAGGAGGTAAGTGTGTAGACACTAAATATTATAGAAGCATGATAGGAGCTTTACTTTATTTAACTGCAAGTAGACCTGATATAATGTTTAGTGTATGTATGTGTGCTAGATTTCAAACTAATCCTAAGAAATCACATGTAGTTGTAGTAAAAAGAATTCTTAGATATCTACAAGGAACTCAAACTGTAGGATTATGGTACTTTAGAAATTCATCTTTTGAGCTTGTAGGATATTAAGATGCTGATTTTGCTGGATGTAGGTTAGATAGAAAAAGCACAAGTGGAACATGCCAATTCTTAGGTGCAATGTTAACCTCTTGGTTTTCCAAGAAACAAAACTTCGTTGCACTATCAACCGCCGAGGCAGAATATGTAGTAGCTGGAAGTTGTTGTGCCCAAGTGTTATGGATGAAACAACAACTAGAAGACTATGGCATGAACTTTAAAAGTATCCCTATACATTGTGATAATACTAGTGCTATCAACCTAACCAATAACCCTATTCAACACTCTAGAACTAAACATATAGAAATTAGACATCATTTCTTAAGAGACCATGCTAAAAAAAGTGATATAAGACTAGAATTCATACCTTTAGAAGATCAAATAGCTGACATTCTCACAAAACCTCTAAGTGAAGCTAGTTTCTGCAAAATTAGACTATTAATGGGATTGTTAGATTATGATAAACTGTATGTCTGATTGCTTCTTCTTTCATCATAATGCATACATGACATTTAGTGAAAGAGTATTAATCCATATTTAATATCTCCCTCACTCAAGATGGCATAGATAAACAAATTTCGTGCTAAGACTTAAAGACTGAAAATTTTCTTAAGGGTCCAGTCTACTGGTAAATCTATCCCAGTCAACTGGTAAGTCTCTGCCTATTCTTCCAGTCTACTGGTAAGTCTATACCAGTCGACTAGACCTTGTTTGGAGCCATTTTTTGAAATTCAATTATCAACCCAGTCGACTAGTATAAACTACCCAGTCGACTGGTATCTGTCTGCCAGTTCATCCAGTCGACTAGTACCTTGATCCAGTCAACTGGTATGCGAAACTCTTCATCTCTGCAAAGGACCCAGTCGACTGGTACCCTAACCCCAGTCGACTGGTATCGCGATTCTATAAATAGGCTGTTCATTTTTTTTTCCAGATTTTTACGCCATTTTCAAAAACCCCAGCTTTCTCTCTTTTCAAAATCTCGTCATTTTGATAAAAAAAAAAACCTTCAAAACACTTCCTAAACACCTCGATCTACTTATCCACACCATCTATTTCAACTTTCTACGGTTGAAATCTCTCATTTCCACCAAAAACTCCTTTTTACCAAAAACTGTTTTTCCCAAAAATGTCTGAAAGAATCCACATTAAAACAACCGTTAGGGGACCACATGTGCCTACGAGGCCAAGGTCCACCAAATCCATGGCTTTGGATTCATGGAGAAGAGCGTGGCAGGCTTATTAAGCAAGAAGCCCATAACAAAGCTTGATGATTCTCTATTTTCTAGCCCGACAGCGAAAAACGGGTATACCTCTATCATTCAACACAAGAAAATCATGACGGGTAGAGTTGTCGACTTCGACTCTATTCATCATGGTAATTTCGATATATTACTTACCTTCGAGGTAATAAACTTGACCCCACTGGTCAAGATACATGAAAAGTACTACCCGAGACTGATTCACCAATTCTATGCGAACTTGGTAAAACCCAGTCCACTGGCTCTGAGGTTCAGAACCAGTGTTATGGGTGTGGAGTTTGAGGTCACTATTGACCTCTTGATGAGCATCTTGAGGATCCCTGTGGGAGGGATCCAATAAAGTTTGGATGGATGGCCAGACAATTTTGAGGTTGAGGAGGCATGTCAGATAGTTAGGGGTAACCCTAACTATATGTTTCCACCCACTACATTTCACACATGTAGTGATATGCTCCTAGACTAGAAATTGTTCAACCTCATTATGAGTTAGACCATCCACTCGAGACTAGGGAGTCGGGGGTATCTATCTAAGATAGATATCATATTGATTTGGTGCCTTAAAACTGGGCACCACTTCAATATCTACCCCTTACTACTCATCACGATAAATGGCAATGCGAGAGACTCTGGATGCCTTCCCTACGGGATGCTCATCACGCTCATCCTCCAGCACTTTCGAGTGCCTCTCCCCGCCTCTGAGGCTCAGGACATCAGCCTCAAAGACATCATCAACATCTCCTCACTGAAGAAGATGGGATGTACAGTCCGAGATGGCTTCATCTACTCTATGGTCGGGAAGCACATTCAGATTGGAGAGGACGACAGTATTCATGATGAGAGCGAGGGTCCATATGCTACTGCAGCTGCTACTATGGATATGAACGACTAAGCACCTCCTATGGGTGTCTTGAGTACTGGTTAGGCTAGATATGGTGATCTCCTTCAGGCTATAATGAGCCTCCAGTTGACCATGCAGTCTGGTTTCCAGATTTTGAGCTCTACAGTCGAAAGCATGCATCACGACCTCCGCTCTCTCCGGGAGCCGTGAGTATACCTGATTACGCCTAAAACACAATGCAATAGTTGTAGTACAGTTTTGGGGTGTCGATTCCACAGGGAAACAAGTTAATTACAGAAAGAAGGTGTAAACTTGAACGCAAACGATAAAAGATTGATTAAAAGAATCTGAATTGTTTATTTTATGAAAATTATGTTAATGATTGAATAGTAATAAAGAAAAGACAAGGTTCCGAAAATCCTCCCTAGGTTCATTGCTCTAATCCTAACTTGATTCAGTTTTTTTTATCTCGATTGCAAGTTTCACATCCCAAACAGGCAATCAGAAAATATTGGATTAAAGTGCATTTATAAATCCTAATGTAATTGTTATGAAATCTCCTTTACTTTCAAGCACACATGACCTAACTTATAAATTATCAAGAGATGACGATATATCTAAACGACAATACCGCAGCAATGGACAAATCTATAAAAGAGATCTACCGGACTCAATCACACCCAAACAAGTACACATAAGAAAAGCATGACTGAACTTATATGGAAAAGAAGCATGCAATCACCGGAGTAATAATAAATCTACTAATTAAATTAAGAATAAAACATAACAATGTTTAAGGAAAATAATATCCAACTACAACCAAATCAAATAAAGAAAAATAAGAATAATTACATCTAGGGATTCATCCCTTCGCCTTGCTTGGAGACTAGCCAGCCATGGGGCTCATGCTTCCATGAGTTGCCTCCGGCCTCTCAACGATCATCCTTAGCTTGCCCTCCAAATTTATACTTTTGGATTCCTCCTAAAGACTCTCTGGATTGCTCCTAAAGGCCCTCTAGAGTCACTCTCTGATGATTTCAGATGAGCTCCGATTGATCCTCAAAGCTAAAGTGGAGTGGGTCTTATATAGGCAAATACCAAGAGTGCAATGTGTTTCCCATCCAATGTGGGATGTGGGATATAGAAATGTGTTTTCCAACAGATGTGGCATGTGGGATTTAAGCCCAAAATCACGCTGAAATCCCGCACAGCCCGCACAGCCTGACCTTCGTCTACTAAAACTGCCATAACTTTCTCTAGAAAAATCCTTTTGATGAACCGTAAAATTCTCCAGAAAATAGACTTCCGGATCTTTCTAAGAATATATGGTTCATCTCCTGATTCTTCTTGTATCAATACAGTTTAATTTTCAAAGATGATTGATCTGTATGGGCAATTCTCACAATTTAGTGAAACTCCTTTCCAATGCGGGCAGCAGTTGTTGCTCTTTTAAGCCCTCCATCTTGTCCTTCCGAAAGTATTCCTTCACTCCAATATTCCTCGAGTCTTTGTGCTTCAAGAAATGATAACTTTTCCTTTTATTTTGAGCTTAAAGTACCTGAAAATGCACCGAAGTAGATCAATGATCCAAGAATGATACTTTAGAGTTGTTAACGTATAAAAGTGCAATTAAAACCTAGATTAACCCTAAAATGCTAACAATTAAGTACTGTTAAGATGCATTTTATGACTCTCATCACAACCCCCAACTAGCTTATTGCTAGTCCCTAGCAATTCAAGCGAAAATAAGAGATGAATTCTATGGTAGGAGTTAAAAGCAAAGTAAAGCAATGCTGTTGAACCAAGAGTAATTCACTTTTTGTCTCAAAAATTTCACATAACATACGGCACATAGAATCATTAAATTTCACCTAAGTCCAAAAGTAATCCAAACATCAATCTTAAAATCGTTATTGACTCTTAACATCCATCTTACCACAATCCATTAATCTGAACATCCGGATGATTTTATGCATAAGATTCATGAATACAAGTCTTGGCCTCTAAAAATATAATAAATTGCGTGACATCAATCACAAAAACAAGCTCCATAGGCTCACTTTTCAAATCACTCTCCACTATTGTAGAAAAATCACACTACATTGGATCAAAAGGTCTTTAATAAGCTTGTAACGTTAGGCTAAGGTAAAGGTTAAGAAAGAACGGGAAGGATTCAACAAGTAGAAGAACTTAATCTCTTAGTTTTGAACACAACTCTTTAAGCACTGGATAACCTTACTTCAACACCCAACTCTTTCAACCATTTTTCGAGCATTTCTTTCAACAAATCACCATTTTTTTCTTTTCTTTCTTTGCTATAATTCATTTATTTATTTATTTTTTATTTTGGCACATAACCATTCACCTTCTTTTCATCATTTTTTTTTCTTTTTCTTTTCCACAACCCCCAACTTATCTCCTTTAATGTACTTGGGTTGTGGTAGTGATATTTTTTTTCATATTTCCACCCTTACTCCTTTTAAGTGCTTCTCACAACATGTGTATAACTAAGTTCTTTTAAAAGAAAGGTAAGGATAAAATATTTTTAGGCTCATAAAGGTAAGTAAATGGTTTATCGAAAGAAACAAGGCTCAATTTTTCTTTTCAAGAAAAAGGCTCAAATAGGTGACTAGTGATAAATATAGCAATAGTAGGTCTGAAAGGCTCAAACGGTTTAAAAATGGCCTATATCATATCCTAAGTAGTGTGCATTCTAGGAATTTGCCTCAAATGATTATCAAGTAAGTTCTAGAGCTTGTCAAGACCGCAAATGTATTCATAAAACAATCACACATAAAACTTTTCTAAATGCTTTAGCCTAATCATACAATCTTACCACAAACTAGAGTCTCTAACCAAATGAAGATTGATATTTAAATTAATTTCAAACCAAAACAAAATTTAACTCCTTCTAAATACTATCTGCTATCTTAATTAAGTTTATATCATTGACATGTGAATTAACTCCAAGGCAACCACAAAGCATGCTTAAAACAAAAAGAGAGGGAAAATGACACCAAACAGTTCAATGGAAAAAGAAAAAAAAATGTATGGAAATAAAGAATATGGAAACAAAGAGATGCCTTTCCTCCACACCCAATTTAAAAATTGCATTGACTTCAATATAAAAGAAAGAGTAAAGGAAACTCCCCTTGTAGCCAAAGGTGCACAGAAGCTGAAAATTGTGCTCCACCATTTGAACTGCTTCGTATTTTTGTCCCTGAAAAAGAAATACGAAAGTAAAACTGGAAAACAACAAGATAATAATAATAAACGATAAAAAAGGAAATATAAAAAAAATAATAAAAATAAAAGAATACATTGTGGGCTGCCTCCCATGAACGCTAAGTTTTACGTCTTCAGCCAGACGCTCTTATTCCCTCCTTGAAAAATATAGGTTGAATGCATCCGTCACTGCTTCATTGCCAAATTCGATGCTTCTATGCTTGGGAGGGGCCTCAAGGATGTCATCAGTAACATCCATAAATTTTGGCTCGATATGTGCTATGGTGAAGCCATGGGTGGGGGTTGACTCCAATGGATTAAGATGCTGGACCTTTTCCATGAATGAGTCCATCGTGTATGCTTGGTGGCTTTCGTCCACATCTTCTGATTTATTCGTTGTTGGGATGTGTAAGGACTTACCACTTACTGTCTTAATGGCATTCACCTCCTTCAAATTCTGTTGCGCCAGGTGCTGACCATGGGATGTGGACTGAGCTTGAGCAGGGAACTTACCTCGCTCAGTCACACTCAAGTAGCTCATTGATGAGTCTTAAATATTGCATATTTAAGACCCTTAACTTATATTTGTCATTGATAAGTCTCAAATTCTGTTTCACTTTATTTTATGTTTTTTTGTGTTTTGTGTATTTTTATAGGTTTGTGGAGAAAATGAAGCATTTCAGGAGATGTGAAGCTTCAGGAGCAATAGCGATCGATCGCACTATGCTGTGATTGAGCGCATGGTCAACAATCCCACATCGAAATGTTTGCAGTACAGTGCATCTGCGATCGAGCATACCAGACACGCGATCGAGTGCACAAGACATACGATCGATCGCACTTGCGATCGATCGCACCATACTGCGATCGAGTACCCTCGGGCAGTATCCCACATCGAATTTGTAACCCTTTGTACTCTGGGACTCCCCCTATATAAACACCATCTGGCCTCATCATTCAGTGTACAATTCCTAGGCCACTTTGGTGTTAATCGATGGACGTCTGCTAGCATTCTGGTGGATCCCGAAGGCTTTGCTACCACAAGGGGAAGCGCCGCCCATCAGCGAGTGGAATTTCTCCCATGTAAAGTTATTTATTTCTTTTTATTTAGTTGTTTTAGTTTAATGTTTAGCACTTTTATTATGAATTGTAGTTTCATAGTTATGAGTGGCTAGAATCTTCAGCTAAGGTTGAAGATGAAGCCTCGCCATTGTTTGGCATAGTAGTTCAGATTTGCTTGTACAAATCTGACATTTTTTTAGTATAAATGTTTGTCAATTATTTGAGTTAATCTTGTGATTGATTGAGTTTAAATTGTTTTGTTGGATATTCATTGTGTTTCATTTGATGGATACATTGAATTGTTTTCGATTAAATTGGATTTCCTTTGTGATTTGTTAAGAGCGGATACATTGGATGCTTTTGGTTTAATTGGGATATTCTTTTTTTTTTTGTCTTAAGTTGGATTCATAGAATTTTTTGATAGGCTATCTTTAGAACATTGAGATATATGCTTAACTTTGGCGGGGTAGATTCAGAAACCTTTGTCTTTTTATTAGTTTTTAAAATCAGTTTAGTTTAGCTTTTATTTATTTTGCAACATATAATACAAAACTCGGAACTAGGTTAAGATAAGTTTAGTTTAGATAAATTTATATTTTCACAATACAATTCCCTGTGGATTCGACCTCGCACTTGCACAACACTATATTGCAAATGACTCATGCGCTTGCGAGTAATTTAAAACTCACAACAAGTTTTTGGCACCGTTGTCGTGGAATTGTTTGGTTTGTGAAAATTTTTGGTCTGAATTGATTTTATTTTTCTACTAGTTTGTTATAAAAAAAATAATAATAAAAAACAATTTGCAAATTTCTGCTAGTAGGTTATTTTAGTGCTTTTTGTGCAGTTTATGCTTGGTCAGAGATCCTTGAATTTAGATTTGACACATTTAGATCCCGACTTAGAAAGAACTCTTAGGAGGCATAAGAGAGCACCAGTTGAAATGGGAGAAAATTTTAGGAATGGAAATCATCCTGAACATGTAGAGCAACCTAGAGCTTGGAACGTGGATTCCATTACATCCCTTAGGAATTTGTTCGCACCCATTGCGACCAATTCATCTTCTTGCATAGTATTGCCACCTACCAATGCCACCCATTTCGACTTGAAACCCCATGTCATCCAACTCCTACCCTCATTCCATGGCCTAGATCTTGAAAATCCTTATAGCCATGTAAAGAAGTTCAAAGATATTTGTGCTACATTCAAATTCCAGAACTTCTCTGAGGAGTTAGTCCATCTTCGACTATTCTCTTTTTCTCTTCACGATAGAGCTAGGGCGTGGTTGGATTCCAACACACCCGAGTCTATTACATCTTGGGAAAACCTACTTAGCAAATTTTATCATAAGTTTTTCCCAATGTCTAGAGTGAATAAGTGCCGAAAAGAGATTAGCTCTTTCACTCAGGATGAGGATGAAAAATTTTCTGAAAGTTGGGAGCGCTTCAAATAGCTACTGATCAGATGCCCTCCACATGGATATGAGAAGTGGAGACTCGTTCAGTTCTTCTACCAAGGGTTGACTCAACCCAACCGTAGCATGATCGAGTCTATGAATAGGGGGGCATTCTTGAGTCTGACAGGAGATGAAGCATATATGGCGTTGGACAAGTTGTTCGACAACTCACAGCAGTGGGATTTTTCAAGCTGTCGAGATAAGTCTGTTCATGCTCCTAAGAGGGGAGGCATCTATGAGGTCAGGGAGGATGCTGATTTGAGGATAAAGTTAGATGCCCTCACTAAGAAGATTGACGCTCTCACTATGAGCCAATCCATCAATGCTGCCAACACATTCAATGTTGAAAGCTGTTCCATCTGTGCTAGTCCCATGCATCTAGCACAGAATTGCCCATCAATGCCGGCTTGTGCCGAGTATCCTATGGAACAAGTAAATGCTTTCAATGACTATCAAAGGCAGTCAAATGGATCGTACTCCGAGACGTACAATCCAGGGTGGTGGAACCACCTAAATTTTTCATGGAGGCAGAACCAACCAATGAATCAGGGAGGAGCCCCTCATATGCTCAAAATCAATATCCTCCCGGATTTGCCCAACAAATTCCTTGTCATGGTCGTTCTGCCCATCCAGCACCATTACCTACTTACCAAGCTCTCACTCAAACACCAGCACTAGTTTCACAATCACTAGAGGACACCATTAAAGAATACATGAAAATGAATAGCCAATCCATAAGCGACGTAAGGAGTGCAACAATGGTAAATACCCAAGAAATTGCCAAGCTGGAGAGTCAAATAGGGAAAATTGCAAGTCACTTGGGTGAGAGAGAGAAGGGGAAGTTCCCCAGTCAGCCCGTGCCTAACCCGAAAGGACAATTTATGGTTGGGAGTTCATCAACTCCTACACACGAGGAGGAACAAGTACAATCGATTGTCACACTGAGGTCTGGGAGACAAGTGGACAATCGAGTGGAAGAGAGCCCTGCTATGTAGCAAAGGCAAGGGAGTGGCAACAAGGAGAAGAGAGATGCTGAGCCATCTACAGCCACACCTACTGAGAAAGACCCTCTTAGGTCGTTTGTACCTAGAGCGCCTTACCCTGACAGACTACAGGCGCCCAAGAAAGGAGGGAAGTATGAGGAAATTCTGGAGGTATTCAAACAGGTCCAAATCAATATCCCATTTTTGGATGCCATCCATCAAGTGCCATCATATGCCAAGTTTTTAAAGGACTTGGTCACTATCAAGAGGAGGACGAATGTCACAAAGAAGGCATTTTTGACCAAGCAGGTCAGCTCAATCCTTCAGTGCAAGCTACCCATCAAGTATAAGGACCCGGGGTGTCCTATCATCTCTTGCACGATAGGAGTCAGCCATATTGAGAGGGCTCTTTTGGATCTAGGGGCGAGTGTGAATCTTCTACCCTACTCAGTCTATTTGCAGTTGGGGTTAGGAGAATTGAAGCCCACATCCACGACGCTTCAATTGGCTGACAGGTCAGTGAAAAGACCACGGGGAATAGTTGAGGACGTCTTGATAAAAGTGGATAAATTCTATTTCCTAGTGGATTTTATTGTGCTTGACACAAAGCCGGTCCAGAATGTAGGGATTCAAATACCGATGATTCTAGGGCGACCATTCTTAGCCACGACTAACACCCTAATCAATTGTAGGACAGAGGTGATGAAGATCTCCTTCGGAAATATGACAGTGGAGTTAAACATCTTTGATATCACTAGGCAACCACTGGAGTATGATGAAGTGAGAAATGTATGCTTGATAGAGGAGATTCTGGAGGAGACTGTGGATGAATCAAGCATTGAGGATCCTCTGGAGGCGTGTTTTGCTCACTTTGGAGAGGACTTGGGCTTAGATAAGCTACTCGAGGAAGTGAATACAATTTTGGAGTCTGATCCTCAAGAAAGCAATGAGACAGAGGAGACCACCGAACCTGAAACCCCTAAGAACGAACTTAAGTCTTTACCAGATAATCTTAAGTATAAGTTCCTAGGTTCAACCGATAGTTTGCCTGGGATTATAGCTTCAGATTTGGGTGAAGCTCAAGAGGAGAAATTATTAGATGTCTTAAGAGAGCACAAGGAAGCTATTGGGTGGTGATAAGAGTCATAAAATGCCTTATAATCGTACTTATTTGTTAGCACTTTACAGTTGATTTAGGTCTTAATTGCATTTTTATTCATTAACAACTCTAAAGTGGTATTTTTTGGAGCATTAACTTATTTCGGTGCATTTTTCCGGTATCTTGAGTTAAAAGAGATGGAAGAGCTATCATCATTTTAAACACGAAGCTCCATTGAACACTCAAGCGAACGAATGGTTGCGGAAGAGCCAAGATGAAGAGAAACTAAGAAAGGAGTTTTCACTAAGTTGCTGGAATTGCCATACAAATCAACCATCTTTACAAATTAAACTGTATTGATGTAGGAAGAACCAGGAAGTGTGCCATATATGCTTAGAAAGATCTGGAAGTCTACTTTCTGGAAGATTTTATGGTTTGTTAAAATCATTTTTCTAGAGAAAGTTATGGCGATTTTAGCGGACAGAGGTCAGACATCCTGAATCAGCATCAGGCTACGCCGCACCTCACAGCAAGACACAAAAAGCTTGACAAAGCCAAGGTTCAACGCGAGAAATTGAAGGTGCAGCGCGCACACTCCGAGTTAGACCCTAATTAGGTCTTTAATGACTTGTTCAAACCCTAAAACACCCTTAGGCCTTGTACACTATAAATAGACCACTTAGGGTTTGTAATTAGACATTCAAAAAGCTGGAAAACTCAAGGGAGGCTGCCACACTCTCCCCCATGGCGAACAAATCTTCAAGCAAGGTGAAGGGATGAATCCCTAGGTGTAGTTGTTTCTATTTCCTTTACTTGATTCAGTTGTAATAGAGCTTTAGTGTTCAAACATTGTTATGATTTACTTTTTAATATAATAATAAGATTTCATCTAATCCGGTGATTGTATCTTTTTCCTTGATATAAATTCAGTCATGCTTTCTTTATGTCAAGATTATTTGGGTATGATTGAGTCCGGTAGATCTAGCTTTTAGGTTTGTCCATTACTGCAATATTGTCATCAAAGATATATTGTTGTTTCTTGATAAACTTATAGGATAGATTATGTGTGCATGAATTGAAAATAAAGAGTATTTCATAACAATCAAATTAGGGTTTATACATGTGCTTTAATTGAATATTTGCCGATCGCTTGTTTGGGATATGAAACTTGCAATCGAGATAAAAACAACTGAATCAAGTTAGGATTAGGGCAACGAACCTAGGGAGGATTCCCGGATCCTTGTCGTTCCTCCTATTATATTTCACAATCTACTTTACCCAATTATTTCACTATAAATTTCAGATTCTCTTACTTATTTGGATTTATCGTTTTAGATTAAAGTTTACACCTTCTTTTGTAGTTAACTTGTTTCCCTGTGGAATCAACACCCCAAAGCTGTACTACAACACCGTGTATGTTTTGAGCATAATCAAATTTTGGCGCCGTTGCCGGGGAGACGTGCTTACAAACAAGGAAGATTGTCAACTTTGAGACAAAACGATAATATCGTTCATTTCTTGAAGTCTTGATTTTCTGATTTTTTATTTTTTTATTTATTTTTTTGTTCTTTGCTCTTTGTTTTGATTTTTTTAATTTATCTATTTATTCATTTTCTTTCTGTTTAATTTATTTCCCCTAACATGGCCGAAAATCACAATGAAATTTTTGCTAGGACACTTAAAGACTACTTGCACCCTAGCCGAACGGCCACCCCATCTTGTATCATGTTCCCCCCTAATGTTCAACAACCAGATTTTAAGCCGGGCATGATCCAATTGCTACCAACCTTCCATGGGTTTGAGAATGAAAACTCCTATGTCCACATTAGGGAATTTGAGGAAGTAGTAGCAACTTTTCACAGTAGGGCTGATATGATAGACACCGTTAAACTTAGGTTTTTTCCTTTTTCACTTAAGAAAAAAGCTAGGGCTTGGCTATACTCGTTAAGGCCTAGGTCCATAGGTAGTTGGGATGAGATGACACGAGTTTTCTTCCAAAAGCACTTCCCAACCCATAAGACCAATAACCTCAAGAGATAAATCTCAAACTTTGCACAAAAAGAGAGCGAAACCTTATATCAAGTTTGGGAACGTTTCAAGGACCTTTTGAATTCTTGTCCACACCATGGGTATGAGAGTTGGCAGGTAGTTAGCTACTTCTATGATGGACTTCTAAGTAGGGAGAGGCAATTCATAGAAATGATGTGCAATGGGGATTTTCTTCAAAAAGATCCCGACCAAGCCATGGATTTCCTAGATGACCTATCAGAAAAATCCTACACTTGGATAGGACTAAATGCCATGGAAAGCAGTAGGAGAAATCAACCCACTGGGATTTATCAACTTAAGGAAGAGGATAACCTTAAAGCCCGTTTAGAGGCCCTAACTAAGGAAATTGAAGCCTTAAAAACCAGAAATGCTAGGGCTCCTGAATCGGTTGCTAGGGTAGAGTCCTATGAGCCTTATTTCATGTGTAATGGGGTAGATCATTTACCTAAGGATTATCCAGTTTATTTTGAGATGAAGGAAGAGTGTAATGCTGTAGGTATACCCTTTGGGAAACCACACTCACCCTACTCTAACACTTACAATCCCGGTTGGAAAAATCACCCAAATTTTAATTGGAAACCCGATACATAACCTCCTGCCCACTCTAGTACCCAATGGCAACCGGAAGCAACTTCATATAATGCACCTCAACAATCTTTACCTTTGGAAGATATGTTTAAGTCATTTATGCAGGTACATGCCAAGAATGTGGAAGATCAAGGCAAAATAAATCAACAACTATTAGAGGAGCAACAAGGGATCAAAGCGAAACGAAAGGAGATAAAGAGCCAACTCACTAAGTTGACTAGTTTCTTGGTGATTCAAGAGTAAGGACGGTTTCCTTCGTAGCCACAACAAAATCCAAGGGGACAACATATGGCACAAACCTCCAATCTTGGAAATCAAAATGTTAAAGAGGTTAATGCCATAATCACCCGTAGCGGTAAGAAAATTAATGGTCCCACTCTACCATCAAACTTGAGCAACAAGGATGAAACCCCTAAGGATCAAGAGGCCCGTGATGTTTATCGCCCACTGGTGCCTTTCCTTCAAGCACTCCTTAAACTTAAGGAGATAAATTCAGCATCAAAATGTGAGATTCTTGAACAACTTCAGCATGTTAAAATTAACCTCCCTCTTCTTCATGTTATAAAACAGATTCCCAACTATGCTAAAGTTATCAAGGATCTATGCACACTCAAGAAGAGGCACCATATGAAGAAGACAACATTCCTAATGGAGCAAGCAAGTGCAATAATTGACAGCAAGACACTGCCCAAATATAAAGATCCGGGCTGTCCAACAGTGGCCTGTCAAATTGGAAACAAATCTTGTGGCCAAGCATTGCTAGATTTGGGTGCTAGTCTGAACCTCATGCCATACTCCATGTACTTGCAACTCGGTCTAGGTGAGATCAAACCAACCTCCGTGGTACTTCAATTAGCGGATAGATCGGTAAGAAAACCAAGAGGTATTATAGAAGATGTTTTATTGCAAATTGATAATTTCTACTATCCTGTTGATTTTTTGGTTTTAGATACTGTTTCTACTGTAAACACGGAGTCCAAAATTCCTTTGATACTTGGAAGACCATTCCTTGCCACTGCCAATTCCCTCATTAATTGTAGGAATGGCCTAATAACATTATCATTTGGAAATAGAACTTTAGAGGTAAATGTTTTCCGAGTCTCAAAACAGCCACATGAAGTGGACGAGTGTTTCGATACTTACATGGTTGAAAAGCTCAATTTGGAGGATGAGCACACTAAAGATAATTCTATGGAATTCTCTCCTAATAATTTTAAGTTCGATGATTCTTTAATTTATTCCCATGCCGTTAATGTTGTTGATATTTTTGATAAGTCACAGCAATTTATTAAGAAATCATGGCAACCATGCTTTGAGAAGTCACTTGAGAAAAGTCACATGGATGCGAAAATCAAATACCCTACTGCTGATAGTGAGTGGGCAACACCAAGAACACTTAAGCCACATGCGGTGGACTTTAAGTATTCCTTACCAAAAGATTAGCATTAAGGCCATTAAATTGGAGCCTCATCTTTAACACCACAATGAGGCCAGCAGTGAGAGTGGTGCAGTGTTTGGCTGAAGACGTAAAACTTAGCGCTCATGGGAGGCAACCCACAACATATCCTTTTATTTTGATTTATTATTTTAACTTTTTTATTTATTTTTGGGTTCAATTAATTAGCAATTATTATTATTTATTTTATTATTTGGCTAATTCCTATTTTATTTATTTTTTATTTTTGGCAAGCAAAACAGCATTTTTTTTTGGAGCAGCAAAGACCCAAGTCAAGCCGCGCCTCGCCCAGGCCCGCGCCGTGCCCCACGGAAGTGCACAAGCCCAGGCCCAGGTCACGTCGCGCCTTGCTCAGGCCCGCGCCGCGCCTCACAGCGTGTGCACAAAGCCAGGCCCAGATCACGCCGCGCGTCGCCCAAGCCCGCACCGTGCCCCACAGAAAACACACGCACACTGGCCCAACCCAGGCACAAGTCCAGGCGCGCCTCACCTTCTGCCCAAGCCCAAACCCTTTTAAAAATAAATACCCCACCATCTGCACTTTCCCTTCTCATTTCACACTCACGATCTCACCAGCCTCTCCCATTTTCTCCCTTTCTCTCTCCATACCCTAGCACTCCACACACAATTTCACTCCAAATTTTTTCCTTTTTTTTCCTTCCTTTCTTGTAGAAACTTACCTTAATCTTGTAATTTTTGTTAGAAATTCCTTCACTCAACATGTTTTTCCTTTTCATTATTTTTCGTACTTAGTTGTTTCTTTCCAATTCATGTGCTAACATATGGTGGGAGTCTTCAATAGTACACCATCGTTGCTTTCTTTTTGTTTGCTCTATTTTGTAGATCAACCTTTAACAAAAAGTTTAGCATGCAGTTCAAATGGAGATGCGCCACTTTCAGCCGTTGTGCACTTATGATTACAAAAGGGAAGTTTCCTTTACTTTCTCTTTCACATTGAGGTCAATGTAATTTTAGTTGGGGGTGGAGGAAACTTATTTCATTAAATTGATTGGTGTCATTATCCGTATCTTTTGTCTTAAGCATGCTTTCTGTTAGCCTTAGAGTTAACTCACATGTCAATGATATGAGCTTAATTGAGATAGCAAATTGCATATAGAAGAAGTTAAATCTTGCTTCGGGTTGAAATTAATTTAAGCATCAATCTTTATTTGGTTTGAGACTCTAGTTTATGGTAAGATAGTATGATTAGTCTTAAACATCTAGAAAGGTTTTATGTGCGATTGTTTGTGAATATTTTTGCGGTCTCAACAAGCTCTAGAACTTATTTGATAATCACTTGAGGCGAATTCCTAGAATGCACACTATTTAGGATATGATATAGGCCATTTTTGAACCGTTTGAGCCTTTCAAACCTACCCTTGCAATGTATATCACTAGTCACCTATTTGAGCCATTTTTCTTGAAAAAGAATTTGAGCCTTGTTTCTTTCAAAAACCCATTTACTTACCTAAAAATATTTATCCTTACCCTTATTTTAAAAGAACTTAGTTGTACACATTTGTTGAGAAGCACTTAAGAGGAGTAAGGATGGAAATATGAAAAACCATAACTCAAGTATATTAAAGAAGATAAGTTGGGGGTTATGGAAAAGAAAAGAAAAAGGAAACGAAAAAAAAGAAAAAGAGGTGAATGGGTATTTGCCAAAAACAGAAAAGAAAACAGAAAAAAAAAAAGAAGTATGGCAAAGAAAGAAGAAAAAGAAAAGAAAAGTGGTGACTTATCAAGAGATACGTTCTTATAAAAAATGGTTGAAGGAGTTGAGCATTGAAGTAAAGTTATCTAATACTTGAAAGTGGTTGTGTTTAAAGCTAAGAGATTAAGTTCTTTTACTTGCAAATCCTCCCCGTTCTTCCTTAACCTTTACCTTAGCCTAACATTACAAGCTTATGAAAGACCTGTTGATCCAATGTAGTGTGACTTTTCTACAACAGTGGAGAGTGATTTGAAAAATAAGCCTATAGAGCTTCTTTTTGTGATTGATGTCACGCAATTTATTTTTAGAAGCCAAGACTTGTATTCATGAATGTTATGCATAAAATCATCCGGGTGTTTGGATTAATGGTTTGTGGTAAGATGGATGTTAAGAGTCAATAACGATTTTAAGATTGATGTTTAGATTACTTTTGGACTTAGGTGAAATTTAATGATTCTATGTGCCATATGTTATGTGCAATTTTTGAGACAAAAAGTGAATTACTCTTGGTTGACACTAATATTGCTTTTCATAAAATTTGATTCCCACCATAGAAATTCATCTCTTGTTTTCGCTTGAATTACTAGGGACTAGCAATAAGCTAGTTGGGGGTTGTGATAAGAGTCATAAAATGCCTTATAATTGTACTTATTTGTTAGCACTTTAGGGTTGATTTAGGTCTTAATTGCATTTTTATTCATTAACAACTCTAAAGTGGTATTTTTTGGAGCATTAACTTATTTCGGTGCATTTTTCAGGTATCTTGAGTTAAAAGAGATGGAAGAGCTATCATCATTTTAAACACGAATCTCCATTGAACGCTCAAGTGAAAGAATGGTCGAGGAAGAGCCAAGATGAAGAGAAACTAAGAAAGGAGTTCTCACTAAGTTGCTGGAGTTGCCATACAAATCAACCATCTTTACAAATTAAACTGTATTGATGTCGGAAAAACCAGGAAGTGTGCCATATATGCTTAGAAAGATCTGGAACTCTAATTTCTGGAAGATTTTATGGTTCGTTAAAATCATTTTTCTAGAGAAAGTTATGGTGATTTTAGCGGACAGACCTCCTGAATCAGCATTAGGCCACGCCGCACCTTGGATTATTTGAGGTGCACCTCACAGCAAGACACAAAAAGCTTGACAAAGCCAAGGTGCAGCGCGCACACTCCGAGTTAGACCCTAATTAGGTCTTTAATGACTTGTTCAAACCCTAAAACACCCTTAGGCCTTGTACACTATAAATAGACCACTTAGGGTTTGTAATTAGACATTCAAAAAGCTGGAAAACCCAAGGGAGGCTGCCACACTCTCCCCCATGGTGAACTAATCTCTAAGCAAGGCGAAGGGATGAATCCCTAGGTGTAGTTGTTTCTATTTCTCTTACTTGATTTAGTTGTAATATAGCTTTAGCGTTCAAACATTGTTATGATTTACTTTTTAATCTAATAATAAGTTTCATCTAATCCGGTGATTGTATCTTTTTTCTTGATATAAATTCAGTCATGTTTTCTTTATGTCAAGATTATTTGGGTATGATTGAGTTCGATAGATCTAGCCTTTAGGTTTGTCCATTACTGCAATATTGTCATCAAAGATATATTGTCGTTTCTTGATAAACTTATAGGATAGATCATGTGTGCATGAATTGAAAATAAAGAGTATTTCATAACAATCAAATTAGGGTTTATACATGTGCTTTAATTGAATATTTGTCGATTGCTTGTTTGGGATGTGAAACTTGCAATCGAGATAAAAACAACTGAATCAAGTTAGGATTAGGGCAACGAACCTAGGGAGGATTCCCGGATCCCTGTCGTTCCTCCTATTATATTTCACAATCTACTTTACACAATTATTTCACTATAAATTTCATATTCTCTTACTCATTTGGATTTATCGTTTTAGATTAAAGTTTACACCTTCTTTTGTAGTTAACTTGTTTCCCTATGGAATCGACACCCCAAAGCTGTACTACAACACCGCGTATGTTTTTGGCGTAATCAGGTGGACCATTGAGGATATTAGGGGAATCAACCCCTCGGTGGTGATGCACAAGATACATTTGGAGGAGAATGCCAAGCCATCGAGGGAGCCACAAAGAAGGCTCAACCTAACTATGCAAGAGGTTGTGAGGGCATAAATAATTAAGCTGTTAGATATAGGGATCATTTATCCCATCTCTGATAGCAAATGGGTGAGCCCGATTCATGTCGTGCCCAAGCGAGCTGGATTGACAGTAGTAAAGAATAAGGACGACGAGTTGGTGCCAACTCGTGTTTAGTCAGTATGGAGAGTGTGTATAGACTACCGTAAGCTGAACGTTGCCACACGGAAGGATCACTTTCCACTGCCATTTATTGATCAGATGGTGGAGTGTTTGGCTGGGCACGAGTATTATTGTTTTTTGGATGGTTATTCTGGATATAACCAGGTCCCCGTGGACCCCGAAAATCAAGAGAAGACGACGTTTACCTGTCCTTTTGGGACTTTCGCCTACCGTCGCATGCCTTTTGGGCTATGCAATGCACCCGCTACTTTTCAGCGATGCATGGTCAGTATATTTTCTGACATGGTAGAGTGGTTCTTAGAAATTTTCATGGACGACTTCTCCGTCTTCGGTTCAACCTTTGAAGAGTGCCTGCATCGTCTCACTTTGGTTTTAGTGCGATGCAAGGAGAAGAACCTGGTGCTTAATTGGGAGAAGTGCCATTTTATGGTCAAGCAAGGAATTGTACTGGGGCATGTCGTATCTCATCGAGGGATTGAGGTCGACAAAGTGAAGGTGGATTTGATTTACAACCTTCCACCCCCACGTACAGTGAAGGAGGTTCGATCTTTTCTAGGCCATGCAGGTTTCTACAGGCGATTTATCTAGAATTTCAGCAAAATCGCTAGGCCCTTGTGCCAGTTATTACAAAAGGATGCCCCATTTATATTTGATGAAGACTGTAAGAAAGCATTTGGGGATCTGAAGAAGATTCTGACGTCCACACCCATTATTCAGCCACCCAACTAGGGTGTGCCTTTTGAGATTATGTGTGACGCATCAGATTATGTTGTTGGTGCTGTTTTAGGGCAGCATGTTGATAAACTTCCCCATGTTATCTATTATGCAAGTCGAACTCTAAACGACGCACAACTTAATTACTCTACCACTGAGAAGGAGTTGTTAGCAGTCGTTTTTGCATTAGACAAGTTCAGATCCTACTTGTTAGGATCTAAGGTCATTATCTACTCGGATCATGCAGCCTTGAAGTATCTTTTCTCCAAAAACGATGCTAAATCTCGTCTTATCCGATGGATCTTGCTACTTCAAGAGTTCGACATCGAGATTCGGGATAAGAAAGGTTATGAAAATGTGGTGGCGGACCATTTATCTAGATTGATTGTGGATTTCACTGAGGCCACCACTCCCATTTCTGAGACCTTTCCTGATGAGTAGTTAATGCTCATTGCTCAAAATCTCGCTCCATGGTTTGCTGATATAGTGAACTATCTTGTCACCGGACACATGCCTTTGCATTGGGGGCGACAAGATAAATCAAAGTTTTTAGTTATGGTAAAACATTTTTTCTGGGATGATCCTTATCTGTTTAAGTATTGTCCCGATCAGATCATCAGAAGGTGTATTCCTGAGCATGACCAATCGAACGTCATCACCTTTTGTCATGATCATGCTTGTGGAGGCCATTTCAGTGCTAAAAAGACCGCTGCAAAGATCTTGCAGTGTGGATTTTATTGGTCTACCATGTTCCGAGACTCTCACACCTACTGTGTATCTTGTGAGCGTTGCCAAAAGCTAGGGAGTCTTTCTAGGAGGAATATGATGCCCCTCAACCTTATTCTGATTGTTGAGATTTTTGACGTGTGGGGCATTGATTTTATGGGACCGTTCCCAAACTCCTTTGGCAACTTGTACATTCTAGTTGCTGTGGACTATCTGTCCAAGTGGGTGGAGGCCGTTGCGTGCAAGACCAATAACCACAGAGTTGTAGTCCAGTTTTTGAAGGACACTATTTTTGCTCGATTTGGTATGCCTCGAGCAATCATAAGTGATGGAGGTAAGCACTTTTGCAACTAGATTTTTGAGCAGTTGATGAAGAAGTATTTCATCACACACAAGGTTGTCACCCCATATCACCCGCAGACGAGTGGACAAGTGGAAATTTCTAATCGCGAGATCAAACACATTTTAGAGAAAACTGTGAACCCTAGTAGAAAGGATTGGTCTCTGCGATTGACTGATGCACTGTGGGTATATCGGACAGCCTTCAAGATGCCTATTAGCATGTCTCCCTATCGTATTGTGTACAGAAAGGCATGTCACCTTCCGGTTGAATTAGAGCATAGAGCCTATTAGGCTATCAAGCAGTTGAACTTCAATCTTTCGAAGGCTGGCACACAAAGGAAGCTCCAACCCAATGAATTAGAGGAGCTACGGAATGATGCATACGATTGTGCACGGTCCTACAAGGCACAAATGAAGAAGACTCATGACCAACACATTTTGAGACGAGCTTTTGAGCCGGGTCAAAAAGTTCTTTACAATTCACGCTTGCGTCTTTTTCCAGGCAAGCTCAAATCTCGTTGGACAGGCCCATTTATTATTCGGTCAGTTTTTCCTCATGGGACCATCGAGATTGAGGATCCCAATAATGATATTTTAAGGTAATTGGACAAAGGCTAAAACCATTCTTGGAGTTGAGGAGTCCGGACATAGAGACGATATTATTGGAGGATCCTAGTTACTCGGATTGAGTGTAGTTTTCTAGGGAGAGTCTAGCTGAAGACTTTAAACTTAGCGCTCATGGGAGGCACCCCACAGCTTATCCTTTATGTTTATTTATTATTTTACGTATTTATGATTAATGTTTGTTTCTAGTATTTTTTTTTTCCAGTCTTTATTTTTCAGGGACAATGCGTACTTCAGTTCAAGTTTGGGGGCATGCTATGAGCCATTCCAGTCCAGATAGTTCTCCATATCTCAGGTCAGCTCTTTCCATATTAGTCACACATTGGGGTCAATGTGTAATTTAAGTTTAGGGGTATAGGAGACACATCACACACTTTGTCCTAATTTGTTGTCTTTTCGTCGTAAAGATAAATGCATGTTCATGTTCGTCTAAAAATTTTGATTGTTCTGAAAAATTGTGATGTGATTTCATGGGTGAGTTTAAAACTTTGAACACATGATCTAATGAATGAGTTTAAACTTTAGTTACTTACTTTAGGCATTTTCGAGAATTCACATGTTTGATCTAATCTCACACGAGCACATTAGCACATATTTGTGTGAGGTATGACATGTGAGTTGAATGTATACGTTTTCTTGTCGTAACTGAAACCGGATGACTTGTTGGATAAACACTTGGGCATATATAAAAATAAAAACTACTAATATTTATTATGATCATCATCAATAAACTTTCCACTGAGTAACTGGACCTCTTGCCTCAGTAGGCAGTGAGTGTTCACGTCAAAAGGTGGGAATTTTATTCATAATGATCATTGTGAAACTTTCCATTGAGTAACTGGACCTCTTGCCTCAGTAAGCAGTGAGTGTTCACGTCAAAAGGTGAAAATTTTGCTTGGTAGTATTAAGGCCAGTTTAATTTCGTAGCCTTTTTAACTCGAGTTAGTAAGTCCTTAGGGGTGCCTTTACACCTAATGCCCTAAAACTATCTGGTTTGAGAGTCATTGACTCAATACTCACTACATGGGTCAATTAGAAAGCTGAAGGGAACTAAACATAGCAGAGCCTTATATATATATAAAAACTATACCATCGTTGTTCTTTCCGATGAGAAATTCTGTGGATCTTGAGACTTGAATTACCTTGTACATTGAAGTTATTTGGAAACCTCATTTGTATATGGTAATTCACTTTACACTGATTCAAGCTTGTGATGTCTTACCATGCCTCTTGTAAGTAATTAGGTTTTAAATTCTTATTCATTGTGAAGATGGGTTCGACTTGTTTAAGCTTGCTCATGAATGAATCTCATGATTTTGTATGCTCCTTAAATTTTTGGATACCATGAATACTGAACTTATCTTTATAATCCTTGTTGTTCATTTAGTTTTTTATTTTGTTTTGCTAAGGGACTAGCAAAATATAAGTTTGGGGGTATTTGATGAGTCTTAAATATTGCAAATTTAAGACCCTTAACTTATATTTGTTATGCTCTTAGTTAGTAGTATTTCACTTTATTTTATGTTTTTTTTTTGTGTTTTGTGTATTTTTATAGGTTTGTGGAGAAAATGAAGCATTTCAGGAGATGTGAAGCTTCAGGAGCAATAGCGATCGATCGCACTATGCTGCGATCGAGCGCATGGTCAACAATCCCTCATTGAAATGTTTGCAGTACAGTGCATCTGCGATCGAGCACACCAGACACGCGATCGAGCGCACATGCAATCGTGCGCACAAGACATACAATCGATTGCACTTGCGATTGATCGCACCATACTGCGATCGAGCGTACCCGGGTAGTATCCCACATCGAATTTGTAACCCTTTGTACTCTGGGACTCCCCCTATATAAACACCATCTGGCCTCATCATTCAGTGTACAATTCTTAGGCCATTTTGGTGTTAACCGGTGGACGTCTGCTAGCATTCTGGTGGATCCCGAAGGCTTTACTACCACGAGGGGAAGCGCCACCCATCAGCGAGTGGAATTTATCCCATGTAAAGTTATTTATTTCTTTTTATTTATTTGTTTTAGTTTAATGTTTAGCAATTTTATTATGAATTGTAGTTTCATAGTTATGAGTGGCTAGAATCTTCAGCTAAGGTTGAATATGAAGCCTCGCCGTTGTTTGGCATAGTAGTTTAGATTTGCTTGTACAAATCTGTCATTTTTTTAGTATAAATGTTCTGTCAATTATTTGAGTTAATCTTGTGATTGATTGAGTTTAAATTGTTCTGTTGGATATTCCTTGTGTTTAATCTGATGGATACATCGAATTTTTTTCGATTAAATTGGATTTCCTTTGCGATTTGTTAAGAGCTTTTGGTTTAATTGGGATATTCTTTGTTTTTTGTCTTAAGTTGGATTCATAGAATTTTTTGATAGGCTATCTTTAGAACATTGAGATATATGCTTAACTTTGGCAGGGTGGATTCAGAAACCTTAGTCTTTTTATTAGTTTTTAAAATCAATTTAGTTTAGCTTTTATTTATTTTGCAACATATAATACAAAACTCGGAACTAGGTTAAGAGAAGATTAGTTTAGATAAATTTATATTTTCACAACGCAATTCCCTGTGGATTCGACCTCGCTCTTGCACAACACTATATTGCAAATGACTCGTGCGCTTGCGAGTAATTTAAAACTCACAACACTCATCAACTTGGACATTTGGCTCTTTATCTCCTTATGTTCTTCAACAACCTGCACAATTAACGATTCAAGTCTTTTATTAGTCTTACCCTGTGCCTCAATAAAAGCATATAAAGTGTCTTCTAAAGAACTCCTAGAAGACACAAGTGCATGATATGTTGCAGAATATGAGCTAGGGGGTTGTGCAAGCTACTGATTTTCAGATTTCCAGCTGAAGGTGGGGCTATCCCGCCATCCCGAATTATAGGTATTAGAGAAGGATATAAAAGGCTTCGTGTACATGCCTAAGGCATTACATTGTTCCTTATACATCCCTCTCATATCAGTAAATGTGGGATACTCTTTGGGCGAGATGGTCTACCCCGCCACACACAAAACATGGTTCAAAAGATTTTGCATGATTGACCACGTGTGTTGGCTTTGAGCTATTAGTCTTTAATGCCTCTAGTTCCCTAGTGAGCATCTCGACCTTGGCCTTAAGGTTATCCTCTTCCCGAAGATGGTAAATTCCACCACCATTTGGGTTCCCTATAGGTCGTGACCTATTTGTGCTTTTAGTAGCACTAGGTCTAGTCCAAGTGTGAGCTTTTTCAGCAAGCTCATTGAGGTACTCTATGGCCTAATCAGGATCTTTGTCTAAAAACTCACCATTACACATCATCTCTACAAATTGACACTCTCTATATGTAAGTCCCTCATAAAAATAGCTCACTAAGCGCCAACTCTCATACCCATGGGGAGGGCACATACTCAATAACTCTTTAAATCTCTCCTAAGACTGATACAAAGTCTTGCTGTCTTTTTGTGCAAAGGTGGAGATTTACCTTTTAAAAGCATTGGTCTTATGTTGGGGAAATTATTTATTAAAAAAAATCTGAGTCATTTCAGTTCACGACCCAATAGATCGTGGTCTAAGTTAATATAGCCAACTCTTAGCTCTATCCTTCAAAGCGAAAGGAAAGAACTTAAGCCTCACAATGTCATCGGTTTCGTCTTGACTATGAAAAGTCGCGACTACTTCCTCAAACTCTCTAATGTGCACATATGGGTTTTCATTAACAAAGCCATGAAATGTAGGGAGTAAATGAATCATCCCTGGTTTAAGATCTAATTGGCGAGTATTGGCTGGAAACATGATGCATGATGGTGTGGCTGTGCGTGTAGGGTGGAGGTAATCCTGAAGTGTCCTAGCAACATTCTCATTAAGGTTATCTGCCATGTTAACAAAATCCTCTAAATTCTCACTTGGGTTTCCACTATTGGTTGATCTAGGCGAGGTTTCACTATCAGACTTAGAAGGAGAGGGTAATTCTAGTTCGGGTCCTCTAATGAATCTACCTCGCAAATCTCTCGGTCTAAGCATACACCAAATGAATCAGAAGGGAATTAAATAAGACAAAATAAATCATAAAATCAAAACTAAAATGAAGGAACAATATTACCATATTTACAAACTGCTGAAAAGAAAAATATTTACAATTCTTCTACCGTCACAATACGAAAATTCACACCTTCTTTGTAATTAAGCGTGTTTCCCCGGCAACGGTGCCAAAATTTGATTACGCCCAAAACATAATGCGGTAGTAGTAGTACAGTTTTGGGGTGTCGATTCTACAGGGAAACAAGTTAATTACATAAGAAAGTGTAAACTTGAACACAAACGATAAAAGATTGATTAAAAGAATCTGAATTGTTTATTTTATGAAAATTATGTTAATAATTGAATAATAATAAAGAAACGACAAGGTTCCGGAAATCCTCCCTAGGTTCATTGCTCTAATCCTAACTTGATTAAGTTGTTTTTATCTTGATTGCAAGTTTCACATCCCAAACATGCAATCAGAAAATATTCAATTAAAGTGCATTTATAAATCCTAA
Organism: Bretschneidera sinensis; assembly: GCA_023935145.1. Classification (NCBI taxonomy): domain Eukaryota; kingdom Viridiplantae; phylum Streptophyta; class Magnoliopsida; order Brassicales; family Akaniaceae; genus Bretschneidera; species Bretschneidera sinensis. The sequence goes on along the minus strand of CM043698.1, from coordinate 105,407,313 downwards.
TGTAATTGTTATGAAATCTCCTTTACTTTCAAGCACACATGACCTAACTTATAAATTATCAAGAGACGACGATATATCTAAACGACAATACCGCAGCAATGGACAAATCTATAAAAGAGATCTACCGGACTCAATCACACCCAAACAAGTACACATAAGAAAAGCATGACTGAACTTATATGGAAAAGAAGCATGCAATCACCGGAGTAATAATAGATCTACTAATTAAATTAAGAGTAAAACATAACAATGTTTAATAAAAATAATATCCAACTATAACTGAATCAAATAAAGAAAAATAAGAACAACTACACCTAGGGATTCATCCATTTGCCTTGCTTGGGGACTAGCCAGCCATGGGGCTCATACTTCCTTGAGTTGCCTCCGGCCTCTCAACGATCATCCTCAGCTTTCCCTCCAAATTTATACTTTTGGATTCCTCCTAAAGGCCCTCTGGATTGCTCCTAAAGGCCCTCTGGAGTCACTCTATGATGATTTCAGATGAGCTCCGATTGATCCTCAAAGCTAAAGTGGGGTGGGTCTTATATAGGCAAATACCAAGAGTGCAATGTGTTTCCCATCCGATGTGAGATGTGGGATATAGAAATGTGTTTTCCAACCGATGTGGGATGTGGGATTTAAGCCCAAAATCACGCTGAAATCCCGCACAGCCCGCACAGCCTGACCTTTGTCTACTAAAACTGCCATAACTTTCTCTAGAAAAATCCTTTTGATGAACCGTAAAATTCTCCAGAAAATAGACTTCCGGATCTTTCTAAGCATATATGGTTCATCTCCTGGTTCTTCTTGTATTAATACAGTTTAATTTTCAAAGATGATTGATCTGTACGGGCAATTCTCGTAATTTAGTGAAACTCCTTTCCAATGCAGGCAGCAGTTGTTGCTCTTTTAAGCCCTCTATCTTGTCCTTTCGGAAGTATTCCTTCACTCCAATATGCCTTGAGTCTTTGTACTTCAAGTAATGATAAGATTTCCTCCTCTTTTGAGCTTAAAGTACCTGAAAATGCACCGAAGTAGATCAATGATCCAAGAATGATACTTTAGAGTTGTTAACGTATAAAAGTGCAATTAAAACCTAGATCAACCCTAAAATGCTACAATTAAGTATTGTTAAGATGCATTTTATGACTCTCATCAATATTGAGGGCTCTCTAGTTGAGCTTCGGGATCTCATCCATGACGGCTCTGACTCTCCTAGTCCCTGAGTCGTTTTTCTATCCACCTTTGATGTACATAGTGATATAGTTTCTCATTGTCTTAGCACAAACATATTTTCATCTTTTATTGTATCTGTACTTCTGTTTCGGCTGTACGAAGCCTAGTTTGTATAGACTATTGTTATATATGATGATGGTTCATGCTTAAACTTATTTCATGAACTTGTTTTACATATGTGTAACATAGTTGCATGCTTTATATCTCTTTACATTCGGATATATGCTTTAAAATTGCTTCTGCATGTATAGAAACTTTCGATTCTTTCGAGATGGCTTTCAAACTTCTAATGATGCCAAATTTTCTCACACAAGTTTTTTTATGTATGCTCTTCATGTCTATGGTATCTAGATAGCTTTTTTATTAGTTTACTACCCCCTTTTTTGCTGTTGTCAAAACGGGAGAGAAAAATGACAAAATGACAAAAACAGGTGTAAACTCAAACTAGTGCATAGATTTAGGGGGAGCATTGCTCCAAAGAACTTGGAATATGATTATATATATATTGACTTGATTGGTTGGGTTGTATATGAACTATTCTTTACATTTTTACAGGTTGGTTTTATTTAAAAAACAGAGGAGACTCTGCCCGATTTTTCAAAAAATCCAACACTTAGTTTTTAAAACTGTTTTTTCTCTCATGAGTTTTGTCATCATAAAAAAGGGGGAGATTGTTAACCCTCACCTGTATTTTAATGATGACAAAACACAACTGTTATTATACTAACAATGATATCTAAGTGTATTAAGCAATAAGAGCATTCAACCAAGGATCAAGGTGCAAGAACTCAACCCGAATCAAACACCAAGTCAAGACAGAAGATCTAGTATAGGTTAAGGTATTTAAACAAGTTGTAAATATCACTTGTTCAGGTAAAAAGCTTATCTTATGGCTCCTTTTGAAAAAGCTTTTTTAAAACAAAACTTTTCAAACAAACATTTTAAGTTAAAAACATTTCAAAACATGAAAATTGGGTTGTTAAGCAACCCAGTCGACTAGGTACTTATACCAAAAGACTGGTATAAGGGACAATAGGTCCCCAGTCAATTTGGTCACACATACCAGTCAACTGGTACTTTGGGCAGAAGTTTTCCAATCGACTGGTAAGTCATACCTAGTCAACTAGTACCTTCAAAGCCTTAAAAATGGGATTTTTAAACTTGACCCAGTCGACTGGTACTAAGACCCAGTCGACTGGTAGTTCAAAAAATATGACCGTTGAGACGCGAGATTTCAGCTCAAATTGTACCAAAATGTACCAAATCTGTTCAAAACGGGCATATTACATCAAGGCTATATAAACCCACTCTATTGAGCATTTGAAATAGAGAGATTACACATTCAATCAAGTTTTTACTCATTGATACACAAAAGCTTTGAAAAATTGATTGTTGAGTCATTCTTCAAGCTTTACCTAGAAAGAGAGATATTATTTAGTTGTATAATCTTTCATTATTATCTCTCTACTATTTACTTTATAGCATTTATTGTAAAGGGATAAGCTTCTGAAAGGAAGAGATTAGCTTCCAAGATGAAGAGGTTTGCTTCCAAGAAGAAGGGATTAATTGTAAGGTTTGTGCAACACCCGTGAAGTTGCACGACTAAGTTTCTTAGTGGATTACTTCAAGGAGGTTCCTTGAAGAGAGTGAACATAGGGTCGGAACGAATCCGATATTGCCGAACCACTATAAACTGAGTTTGCATCCTCTATTCCTTAAACTTTTTATTTACAGCACATATTACTTGTTTATATGCTTGTGGTATTATATGTTTTTATAAACTTGTGTTTAATTAGAAAAAGTTTTTAAAAACCTAATTCACCCCCTCTTGGGTTGAAACCTCAATCTACAGTGTGAATTGACATATACTTGCATCGATGATCAGTTGTAAAATTCCGATGGTGGATGTTGACTTAGACCAAGATTTGTTCTTTTGATTCATTTCGATACTTCAATTTGAATTGTTCATTAGTTGTTTTTCTTAAAATTGTTTTCATTATACTCAAATCTCCCCATCCTTGTTCACGTAGCATAAAACTAGGGTAGATACTCTCCGTAGGAATGATCCTTACTCACACTACTACATGTATTTTTAGGAGTATAGGTTTTATTTTTGGTTGCCTGCGACAGCACACCAAATTTTGGTGCCATTGTCGGGGAGTGATTCTAGTTGATTTTTGTGCTTCTTGTGATCCTTATTTCATTCTTGAAATTTTTGAAAAAAAAAAATTCACCTTGATTGTTTGTGTTTTAGCATAGAATTTTTATTTATTTTCATTTCTCTAGATTTTTCCTAATTTGTTTCTCATGCTTTATTAGAGTATCCTTGATTGTTTATGACTTTAACTCGATCTTCTAATCAAGGTGATTTGCAGTACAATTCAGAAATAGAGAGAACTTTGAGCAGGTTAAGGAGAGAAGCTCGGAGAAATTCTAAAGAGAATGATATAGCTCTTGATCCTCTATTTACTAACGATTTTGATTTAGAAGATGAGGAAGTCATGGATGGAAATCAAACTTTGAAAGAGCTTGCTGCCATTGATTTAAATCAACAACCCTTATTCATAACGTTCCCTACTTTAGGATTCTTTTTACTGCAACTACATGTGATTTCTTAGGATTAGCTTGAAATCTAGCACACATGCATACACTGAACATTATATCAGGTCTACTTGCAGTTAAATAAAGTAAAGCTCCTATCATGCTTCTATAATATTTAGTGTCTACACACTTATCTCCTTCATCAAGATCAAGTTTTGTAGATGTGCTCATAGGTGTACCAAGTGGCTTTGAGCTTTCCATCCCGAACCACTTTAGTAGGTCCTTAGTGTATTTTGATTGATTGATGAAGATGCCTCCTTTCAATTGTTTGATTTGAAGTCCATGGAAGTAGGTAAGCTCTCCCATCATGCTCATCTCAAATTCACCTTGCATGCACTTTGCAAACTTTTGACACATAGATTCATTAGTAGCACCAAATATAATATCATCAACATATATTTGGACTAGTAGAGTATCATTTATGTGAGTTTGAGTGAAGAGGGTTGTGTCTACTTGACCTCTTATAAAATTATTGTCTATTAAGAATTTACTTAGTCTTTCATACCATGCCCTTGATGCTTGCTTCAACCCATATAGAGCCTTAGAGAGCTTGTAGACATGATTTGGAAGACTAGGATTCTCAAATCCAAGATGTTGCTCAACATAAACCTCTTCTTCTATAAAGCCATTTAAAAATGCACTTTTTACATCCATTTGAAATAACTTAAACTTATTAAAGCATGCAAAGGCTAATAACATTCGAATAGCTTCTAATCTAGCTACGGGAGCATAGGTCTCATCAAAGTCATTCCTTCTTCTTGATTATATCCCTTAGCAACTAGTCTAGCCTTTTTCTAGTCACTATTCCAATTTCATCCATCTTATTTCTAAATACCCATTTAGTTCCAATTATTGTATGATTCTTAGGTTTAGGAACTAGATTCCAAACATTGTGTCTTTCAAATTGATTTATTTCTTCTTGCATGGCATTTATCCAATCATTATCTTTTTCGGCTTCAATAAATGTCTTAGATTCAATTTGAAACAAATAAGCTACATAATTGCAAATATTTCTAATAAAGGAACGAGTTCTTACCCCTTGTGAAGGATGACCAATCACTTGATCAATCGGGTGATAATTTACATACCTCCAATATTTGGGAAGACTATCCTCTTGTCGGCTTGTAGATGGTTGGTCCAATTTGAGAGTTTCCATCTCTTCATTTATTTGAGGTGGACCCTCTTTTGGGTCAACAATGGGAGTAGGTGTTTCCATTCTTGGAATAAAATCTGCATCATCATTAAAAGAAACTTCTCTACTACTAATTGGGTTAGACTCATCAAGAGTTACATGTACGGATTCTTCTACCACTAGAGTTCTCTTGTTGAAGACTCTATAAGCCTTGCTAGAGGTTGAATATCCTAAAAAGATCCCTTCATCATTCTTAGAGTCAAATTTACCCAAGTTATTTTTATTGTTATTTAGGATGAAGCATTTACAACCAAAAGTACAAAAATAGGAGATATTAAGCTTTCTACCTTTCCATAATTCATACGGAGTTTTGTCAAGCAGAGGCCTGATTAAAATTCTATTCAAGGTATAGCAAGAAGTATTTATTGCTTCAGCCCAAAAGTATTTTGGTAAACTATTTTCACAAAGCATTGTTCTTGCAAATTCTTCTAGACCTCTCAACAACTCCATTTTGTTGAGGAGTTCTAAGAGCTGAAAAGTTGTGATCAATTTCATTTTCATCACAAAATTTTGAAAAATTTTGGTTTTCAAATTATTTTCCATGATAACTTCTAATGCTTGAAATACAAATTCCTTTTTCATTTTGAACCTTTTTGCAAAAAATTTCAAATCCTTTGAAAGCTTCATCCTTGTAAGCAATAAAGACAACAAAGGTGTATCTTGAATAGTCATCAATAATAACAAGAGCATATTGATGGCCACCTAGACTAATTGTACTTATTGGACCAAATAAATCAATATGCAAAAGTTCCAATGGTCTAGTAATTGAGACTACATTCTTTGATTTAAAAGAAATCCTAGTTTATTTTCCCATTTGATAAGCATCACATACTTTGTCTTTTTCAAAATCGATTTTGGGAATTCCAATGACTAAATCTTTTCTAGAAATTATTTTAAGTAAATTCATGTTCACATGACCAAACCTTCTATGCCATAGCCATGGATTTCCACTAATTGTTGGAAAACATTTTTCATTTTCAGAATGCAAGGATTTTAAATCAATTATATAGACATTTTCATGTCTATGGCCAACAAATTTGATCTTGTTGCTCTTGATGTCTATAACTAGACAATGAGAGGTTTCAAATGTGACTTCGTTGCCTTTGTCACATAGTTGACTAATGCTTAGTAAATTTGGCTTAAAGCCTTGTACTAGCAATACATTATCTATGGTTGAGAGATCATTACCAACTTTTTCATGCCCAATGATCTTTATTTTTGTGTTATCTCCAATGGTAACAAGTCCACCATCTCTTAGAGTTAGCACCTTGAATAAACTTTTATCACCGGTCATATGTTTTGATCATCCACTATCAAGGTACCAAAAGTTACCTTTTTCCTTGGTGTGGAGACATATCTACATCACACAAGGATACACAATAGCATTTTTAGGTACCCAAAATTTCTTGAGTCCTTTGGGGTTAGTCCTTGAAAATACGGTTCTTTTTGGGACCCATACTTTCTTAACAATATATGGTGATCTATAGACATGTTGATAATGCACAATCGTAGGATGATAGTTATTGAAATTTCTAGGAGTATTTAGTTGTGCATGCCTATAATGCTTAGGATATGAGTTCCTAGGATACATGTTTCTATTGTGAGGAATATGAATATACACGTCATTTCCAGAAAATGTAGGAAGATGATTCCTAGGATACATGCTTGCATTTTCATGAGTATGCTTATTATTTCTAGAATAACCATGATAGTAATTCCTAGGATATGCTTATGCAGGATGCAAGCTTTGATTATGCATATTGTTTCTAGGATGCACATGATGGTTATTCCTAGGATGTGTTTAAGCATTTCTTGAATGAGCATACATATAAGCATGAGTATTTCTAGGATTTTTCATTTTTGTATATGCATTAGAATTAGTATTTCTAGACATGATAGCATTCATTGAGGGTGTGTTTTTGACCTTGCTAGTGATCTTCGAAGTAGAGGCTTCATTCACACAAGAGGCTTTCATGAATAAGCTCTCTTTTGATTTTTGCTTGCCTAATGGAGAGTATCCTAACCAGGATTTTCCTCCACTTAATCTTTGGCAAGAAAGCACTTCATCAAACTTTTCTTTTCCAAGTATGAGTCTAGATATAGTGCTAGTCAATTCTAATATCTTATTCTTTAAGTTTTCATTTTTATCTTTTAGGAAATCTTGAGAAGAATCATAAAGCAATGAAGATAGTTTATCTTTTTCTTCTCTTAGACTTATTATTTCTTTAGAAAGAGATGATACCTCTTTCTTAAGAGTTGAGTTCCTATAATCGAATTTCTTCAATTCATCATGCATTTCATTTATGACTTCTAACAATTCTTCACTACTACTAAAAATGTTATTTTTAGAAGAGGGAGAAGATAATACCTCATTTTCATCATCAATTGCCATAAGGCATAGATTGGAAATTTCCTCGAATCCAACTTCTTTATCTGAGGATTATTTTTCTTCATCATCAATCCAAGTAGTTGCAAGCATAGCTTTCTTCTTGAAGCTCATGTATGGTTTGCTTGTAACCTTACAATCGGCCTTAATGTAACCGGGCTTCTTGCATCCATAGCACACAAGTGGTTCCCTTTTTGAAGTGGGATCCTTTGTGTAAGGTTTCTTGCTTTTCTTCAAGAACCTATGAAATCGTTTGGTGATTAAAGCCATCTCATCATCTTCTTCGCTGCTTTCCACCTCTTCTTCCGATTCCTCTTCTCTGTTGTATGTAGAGGCTTTGAGAGCAATCACCTTTTTCTTCTTCTCATCATCATTGACAATGGGATTCATTTCTTTCATCTCATATGTCAACAATTACCCAAGAAGTGTCTTAACATCAAGCTTGTCGAGATCTTTAGCCTCAATGATGGCTGTCTTCTTTGCTTTCCAAGTGGGTGGCAAAGATCTTAAGATTTTTCTTGTTAGTTCAAACTCCGCAATGTTCTTACTAAGAAGCTTCAAACCATTAATAATAGTTGTGAAATGTGAGTGCATTTGAAAAATTGTTTCGTTAGGAGACATTCTAAAAGATTCATATTCAAATACTAGCTTATAGATTTTTGATTTTTTAACCTCACTAGTTCCTTCATATGTAACTTGCAATTTATCCCATATCTCTTTAGTTGAAACACATGCAGAGATTTTATTGTATTCAGATATATCTAAAGCACAATGTAAAATGCTTATGGCTCTACTATTGAGAGACATCATTCTACAATCCTCATCATTGTACTCAGTTTTGAGTTTAGGCATTGTATGATTGATTTCTCCAATAGTTATTTCCTTTTATAGAATTCTAGGTCCTTCTTCAATGACTCTCCATAGATTATAATCTTGTCATTTGACAAAGATTTTCATCCTGTTTTTCCAATAGTTATAGTTGGAGTCATTGAACAAAGGAGGCCTAGTATATGAGTGTCCCTCATAATAGCTATTTGCTACCATTGGATCAACTCAAGGATATTAAGCCTAAAATTGAGATTGAGGCTCTGATACCAACTGTAGACTGAGGTTTCAACCCAAAAAGGGGGTGAACTGGGATTTTAAAAACTTTTGCTGATTGAACACATGTTTATAAAACATATAACACCACAAGCATATAAACAAGTAATATGTTGTTGATATTTGTCTAAGGATTAAACAGGTTTGAAAAGCTTCAGCATCAGGTCTCCAGGCTGCGGCTCAAGGTGTGCAGGCCTCAGCCTCCAGAAAGTCCAGAAGTTGAGGGAGGAGCTGTGAGCCACGGCCTAAGGTGTGCGCACTGCAGCACAGCCCTGTACGCCGCGGCACAACCACCCCAAGCCGTGGCCTCCAGTATGACAGTAACTCTCCCACCTTCCAAGCCATGGCATGCCCTGTTCTGAGTTGCGGCTAGAAGGCACACCTGAAGGTAATTGTCAACAATCTTCTCCTAGTGCTTGGGGTTTGATTAAAATGCACAGGATCACTTAGGATTATGGGAGGGCTATGAATGATTGGTCCTCAAGATCTAACGTTTGAGATTGACTTCAAGATGGGTTCAAGAAATGGTGCACTATATAAAGGCTCACCTAGCTTCAAAGAGATATAACAAGTGTGAGGCAAGTTGTAAACACAAGATCATCATACAAGAGAATTCAAGTGCAAGTGTGAGAGTGCAAAGACACAAAAACACAGGAGAGCCACTAGAATAGATCTCAAAGAGAGGTTGGCTATTTAGAGAGAGAGTAGTATAGATTGGGGAGAAGGACTTTGTAATAGTTCCTTATCACTTTCTGTTTTCTCTTCTTTCGTCCTTCAAGAACTTGAGATTCTTGAAGAGGTGTTGCTGTATCTGTAAAGAACTCATTGATTTAGTGCAGAGAGTTCAGAGGAACTCACGGTGATATAGGCTATTGTCGAACCTCGATAACAAATTGCTTGTGTTCTTTCTTTGATTGTTTGATTTCTGTTTCTGTTCTGATCTTTACAAGTCATTCTAGACTTGGGTGTTTAGAAGATCACCACCTCGGCATCTTGAGGTGGTTTCCCAACAGTGGTATCAGAGCTTTGGTTAGTGGGTATCAGAGCTGGAACAGAAGGTATCGGAGCAAGACTCCAAGAATCAAATATCAACTTCTTGGGTGATTCAACAACGGAGTAAAGATCAAGATCTAATCGTGTTCTTGAGGGTGATTCAAGAACAATATTGAGATCAATCTCTGATTGTGTTCTTGAGATTTAGAAGAAGTTGGAAAGCAATTGTGGGTGCTGCATAAATATTGGATTTTCTCTGCAAGATGGGTTCAAACTTCATTGTTGAGAAGTTTGATGGAAAGGGAGACTTTACTCTTTGGAAACGGAAGATCAAGGTTGTTCTTTTGCAACAGAAGGTGGACTTGGCTATTGGAGAAGATGATGCTTTTCCAGCAAGCATCACAGTGGTCCAGTGGATTTAGATGAAGAAGATGGCATACAACACCATTTTCTTGCACATGTCAGATAGTGTTACAAGGGAGTGCGGAGACTCGGAAGATCCAGCTGTCGTATGGAAGAAACTAGATGAGTTGTTTCTTACCAAAACTCTCCCTAATAAGATATACCTTCTTAAAAGAATCTTTGCTTTTAAAATAGATCCTAATAAAGAGTTGCAAGATAATCTTGATGTGTTTAATAAGCTAGTTCAAGATTTGAATAGTTGTAGCATAACATTCCCGGATGAACAATTGGCTGTTATTTTGTGGAATTCTCTTCCTGATTGTTTTGATAATTTGATTAATGCAATTGAATATGGAAGAGATATACTAACCAAGGAAATCATGATTAATACTATAAGGGCTCATGATTTCAAGGCCAAGATGAGGGAAGCATCAAGTGGAGAAGGGTTATTCATTAGAGGAAGGCCAGGAACTCGGTATAGCAGTAGCATCCATGGCAACTACCGGGAGAAATCAAAGAGTAGAGGGCAGAGTCATGGGAGATTACATTCCAAACCAAAGTTTGGAGGGAAGTGATGCTTCTACTGCAACAAGGAGGGTCATTTCAAGAAAGATTGCAAGAAGAAGATGTGGGATGAGAGAGGAAGAAGCCATACCAACAATAGAGAGGCTTCGGTTTCCAAGGGAGAACAACAAGATAATGTTATTATTGTGTGCTCAAATGTGAGCAGGAGGCAAGGTAGTGAGAAATGGATCTTGGATTTCGGGTGCACTTATCACATGTGCCTTCACCGAAATTGGTTCAAGAATTTCCAAGAAACCAATGGTGGAAAGATTTTCTTGGGGAATGATAATTTTTGCCAAGTGAGGGGGATATGAGACATCCAATTGAGGATGCTTGATAGAGTCATAAGACTGCTGCAGAATGTGAGGTATCTTTCGGATTTGAGAAGAAACTTGATCTCATTAGGGCAGCTGGATTCCATGGGGTACACATACAAAGCAAAGGGAAGAAAGATCAAGGTAACCAAGGGATCTTTGATATTGATCAAAGCAGCAATAAAGGATGGTATCTATGAGATGATCGGAGAGATAGAAATCAAGGATCAAGCAGCAAGCTTGATGGCTAAGATGGATAGGGCAGCCTTTTGGCACACTCGCTTAGGACATAAAGGGCCTGAAAGTTCTCTGCAATGATGGTCTACTTGGTGGTGACAAAGTAGAGAAACTTGATTTCTGCGAGTGTTGTGTTCTTGGGAAACAACACCGGGTCAGCTTCAACACCGGAGTGCACAACTCTAAGGGCATTCTTGACTACATTCATTCGAACCTTTAGGGACCAACAAGAACACCAACACAGGGAGGTAATCTTTAATTTGATGATTATTCAAGAAAGGATTGGGTTTATTTGCTTAAGAATAAATCAGATGCTTTGAATAAATTTGTGGTGTGGAAAAAATTGCTGGAGACTCAAACGGGTAGGGTAGTTAAGGCTTTACGAACAGATAATGGCTTATAATTTTACAATCAGGATTTTGATAAATTCTGTTAGTTAAATGTGATTCTTAGACATAGAACGGTTTTAAAAACACCTCGGCAAAATGGAGTTGCTGAGAGGATGAATAGGACCCTTATGAAAAAGGTTAGGTGCATGTTAATTGGGTCCGGTTTACCAAAATATTTTTGGGGGGAAGTTGTGTCTACTGTTGCATATTTGGTTAATAGATCACCCTCTAGAGCTTTAGAGCTCAAGACTCCCGAAGAGGTGTGGAGTAGGAAACCCTCTAAGTTGAGCAACCTTAGAACTTTTGGATGTGCTGCATTTGCACATCAAAATGATGATAAACTTAGCCCAATATCTAGAAAATATGTGTTTCTAGGGTATGGTGATGGGGTTAAGGGGTATAGGTTGTGGTCCTTAAAACCAAAAGGAATGAAACTCATAATAAGTAAGGATGTCATTTTTAATGAATTATTATTTCCCTATTTGGAGAAAACTAACCCTGTAGGGGATAGTGAGCAAACCAGTCCGGTATTTATGGAGCATAGCATCAAGGAAAATTTAGTTCAGGTAGAGCAAAAGGGTTCAAACCAGGTAGAGCCCATTAATGAAGCCCAAGCTCAAGACACTCAAGAAGAGGCTGAACTAAAAGGGGTTGATGCAGCAAGTCAGAATGACTACCAGCTCACAAGGGACCGGGAAAGGAGGGTGGTCAGAGCACCTGTGAGATATGGTTTTGCGGATGCTAATATAGCAGCTCCTTAGATAGAATGAGGGATGATTGAACCAGAAACTTACATGGATGTCATGAAATGTAAGGATTCGTCAAAGTGATAGCTAGCTATAGAGGAAGAAATGAATTCTTTGAGGAAGAACAACTCTTGGGAATTGGTGCCTAAACTAGAAAAACAGAGAGTTGTGGATTGTAACTGGGTTTACATGATCAAAGAAGGGAACCCTCTAAGGGATGAAGTCCGGTATAAATCTAGGCTGGTGGCGAAGGTGTTCACACAAAGAGAAGGCATAGATTTCACCGAAATATTCTCACTGGTTGTGAAATACAAGACGATACAGATAGTATTGGCTATGGTGGTCTAATTTGATTGGGAGATCGAGCAAATGGATGTGAAGACAGCATTCTTGCATAGAGAGCTTGATGAGACCATCTATATGGGGCAACCCGAAGGATATGAGGAAGGAAGGCAGAGAGAGTTGGTGTGCCAATTGAAGAAATCTCTCTATGGCCTGAAGCAATCACCTCGAAAATGGAATAAGAGGTTCGATTCCTTTGTAACTAGCTTGGGTTTCATGAGGAGCTACTATGATTCGTGTTTGTACTACAAGGGGCACAAGGTGGAGGAAATGGTGATCATCCGCACCTATGTCGATGATATGCTGCTGGTTGGTAGCAACAGGGAGAGGATAGAAATATTGAAGTCTCAACTCAGTTCGAAGTTTGAAATGAAGGATCTTAGCCATGTACAGAAGATCCTTGGGATGAGTATAATCCGGGAAAGGGAGAGAAACAGATTGAAGATTTCTCAAACTTCTTACATAGAGAAGATGATATCTAAGTTCTCTATGGAAGACAACAAACCAGTGAAGGTTCCCTTTGCTGGTCATTTCAAGTTCTCCAGCGATCAATATCTGAGATCAGAGGCGGAGAAGAAGGAAATGGAGAAGGTCCCTTACTCTAGTGCAGTTGGATCAGTTATGTTCATCATGGTAAGCACTAGACCTGACATTGCTCATACAATTAGTGTTCTCAACAGATTTATGAGTAATCCCAAAAATGAGCATTGGCTTGGGATGAAGTGGTTGCTGAGGTACTTGAAGGGAAGCCCAGATGTGGGGCTGGTCTATGAGAAGAGGGGTAAGTCCATCTGTCTTGAGGGTTATGCTGATTCGGACTATAGAGCAGACCGGGATAAAATAAGATCGATTACCTCCTACTTCTTCAATTTAAACGGATGTTGTATAAGTTGGAAGGCTTAGTTGCAGCTGGTGGTAGCACTCTCAACAACCGAGGCTGAGTACATAGTGGCTACGAAAGCCGTAAAGGAGGCTATGTGGTGCAAAGGGTTGTTGGAAGAGTTGAAGGTCCTGAAAGAGCAGGTCGTGGCATATTCGGATAGCCAAAGTGCGTTGCACTTGTGTAAGAATCCGGTTTTCCATGAGAGGACAAAGCACATGGATGTTAAGTATCATTTCATTTGGGAAAATGTTATGGAATGATGCATTTAGTGGACAAGGTAGCCACGAAAGAAAATCCTGCAGATTTAAGCACCAAGGTTTACCTCTAAGTAAGTTCAATCATTGCCTTAGACTTCTTAGGATTGGAGTCAGTTGATATGGTGACTCAAGTTGAGTTTGGATCTTGAGTTCTCTACACAATAGTTCGGGTTTAATCACTTAGAAAAAGGTAGAGATTGTTGGTATTTGTCTAAGGATTAAACAAGTTTGAAAAGCTTAAACATCAGGTCTCCAGGCCGCTACTCAAGGTGTGTGCGCCTCAACCTCCAGAAAGTCCAGAAGTTGAGTGAGGAGCTGTGCGCCGTGGCCCAAGGTGTACGTGCTGCGGCATGGCCTTGTAAGCCACGGCATAGCCACCCTAAGCCACGGCCTCTAGCATGACAGTAACTCTCCCACCTTCCAAGCCGCGGCATGCCCTGTTTTGAGCCACGGCTTGAAGGCACACCTAAAGGCAATTGTCAACAATCTTCTCCTAGTGCATGGGGCTTGATTAAAATGCATAGGATCACTTAGGATTATTGGAGGGCTATGATTGTTTGGTCCTCAAGATCTAAGGGTTGAGATTGACTTCAAGATACGTTCCAGAAGTGGTGCACTATATAAAGGGTCACTTAGCTTCAAAGAGACATAACAAGTGTGAGACAAGTTGTAAACACAAGATCATCATACAAGAGAATTCAAGTGCAAGTGTGAGAGTGCAAAGACACAAAAACACAGGAGAGGCACTAGAATAGATCTCAAAGAGAGGTTGGCTGTTTAGAGAGAGAGTAGTATAGAAGGGCTTTGTAACAGTTCCTTATCACTTTCTCTTCTTTTGTTCTTCAAGAACTTGAGATTTTTGAAGAGTTGTTGCTGTATCTGTAAAGAACTCATTGATTTAGTGTAGAGAGTTTGGAGGAACTGACGGGGACGTAGGCTATTATTGAACCTCGATAACAAATTACTTGTGTTCTTTCTTTGATTGTTCGATTTTTGTTTCTGTTTTGATCATTACAAGTCATTCTAGACTTGGGTGTTTAGAAGATCACCACCCGGGCATCTTGAAGTGGTTTCTCAACATATGTGCTGTAAATAAAGAGTTTAAGGAATAGAAGATGCAAACTCAGTTTATAGTGGTTCGACAATATCGAATTTGTTTCGAACCTACGTCCACTCTCTTCAAGGAACCTCCTTGAAGTAATCCACTAAGAAACTTAGTCGCGTAACTTCACAGGTGTTGCAAAAACCTTACAATCAATCCCTTCCTCTTGGAAGCAAACCCCTTCCTCTTGGAAGCTAATCTCTTCCTTTCGGAAGCTTATCCCTTTAGAATAAATGTTGTAAAGTAAATAGTAGAGAGACAACAATAAAAGCTTATACAACTAAATAATATCTCTCTTTCTAGGTAAAGCTTGAAGAATGGCTCAACAATCAATTTTTCAAAGCTTTTGTGTATCAATGAGTAAAAACTTGATTGAATGTGTAATCTCTCTATTTCAAATGCTCAATAAAGTGGGTTTATATAGCCTTGATGTAATATGCCCATTTTTAATAGATTTGGTACGTTTTGGTAAAATTTATGCTGAAATCTCGCGTCTCAACGATCATATTTTTTGAACTACCAGTCGACTGGGTCTTAGTACCAGTCGATTGGGTTAAGTTTAAAAATCCTATTTTTAAGGCTTTTAAGGTATTAGTTGACTGAGTATGACTTACCAGTCGACTGAGAAACTTCTGCCCAAAGTACTAGTCGACTGGTATGTGTGACCCAGTCGACTGGGGACCTACTGTCCCTTATACCAGTCTTCTAGTATAAGTACCCAGTCGACTGGGTTGCTTAACAACCCAGTTTTCATGTTTTGAAATGTTTTTAACTTAAAATGTTTGTTTGAAAAGTTCTGTTTTAAAAAAGCTTTTTCAAAAGGAACCATAAGATAAGAATTTTACCTGAACAAGTGATATTTACAACTTGTTTAAATACCTTAACCTATACTAGATCTTCTGTCTTAACTTGGTGTTTGATTTGAGTTGAGTTCTTGCACCTTGATCCTTGGTTGAATGCTCTTATTGCTTAAGACATAGATAGCATTGTTAGTATAATAAGAGTTGTGTTTTGTCATCATTAAAATATATGTGAGGGTCAACACACACTTTGAATATTCACTGTTGGAATTATTTTCCTATTTGTCCTTAGTCGCAGTTAATTAGAAAACAGGTGATCTAGTTAACCCTAACTACTAAATAACCCAAGATAAGCACTAAAGGTTTAATGTAGTAGCAGCCTTAAGAATTAAAGAGATCGATGAGGCTAAACAACACAAGCACAAGCGGTTGCATTTAATTTAGTCGAGCGTTCTTCCTAAAATCAAATAATTTATGACGCAGTAAATCATTAAATCTTAGTTGCTTCACAAATTAGAGGGATCAAACAATTATGGATTTGATATCTAACCTAGTAGTAGATTGCAACGAATAATAAACTAGTAGGCTTCCTAGTGATTAAACGAGACAATCATGAAAATAAGGACAAAAGAAAATCTGATACTCAAAGCATAAATTGAACAGTAAAAACATATTAGATCTCATAGTTTTATTGATTCTGAGGCTTCCGTTTCCTTTGACTAATTATAAAAGTTTAGCCACGCAGGGCCATGATGAAAACTCGAAGGAGAAATTAGAGAAGAGGGGAGAGAGAGGCATCCCTGAAGTCTGATGATTTCTCCCCTCTTATACACGTTATTTTTAGTATTAGAAGCCTACAAGGTCTCCTAAAAATATTCTAAATATTATCCTAAAATAACAATATCCACATCTGACTAATTCAAGGAAAATATTAAAAATAAAATAAAGTCTTAATATAACTAAGAAACTGGTGTTTTCAGCATGAATTTTCGTGCACCAGATCTAGAAACTTCCGAAAATAAAGGGACGTTCCAGAATGTCAACAGTGCAGGTGCAGCAACTCCAAGCCCAGGTTCGACCTTGATGCAGCCAGTATCTCTCAAAACTTAAAACATAAAAGTTGTAGAGATTTTTCTTGGAATTCTGTAACATCTTAAATCATCTCAATCAGAGCTCAGATGAGAGAGTTATGCCCAGATTACAAAGCAATGCTAAAACTGTCCAACATCACCCAATTAGCTTCGTTTTGCACTTAACGCCTCCATTTGTATCCTAAATAAAAATATAAGAATAATGAGTACATTTAGGCACCAAATGAGTATAAAAGACTAAACATTAAGGGAGACAAATATGACATTTTGCATTCTCATCACGGATCTACAGTATTATTTGTTGATGAAACTCTTTCAATCTTTATATCTCTTGTTCCAATGATCTCTTTAATCAAATGGAATCATTGCAAGATCTGTTTGAATTTTTTTATTAGACCTTGGTTCCTATGCCTACATAATAGCACCATTATTTTCATATTATCATGATATTGAATTTACAATGTTAGAAACCATTCCAAGCTCAGTGACGTACTTGGCCTTAGATATAGTGACGTACTTGGCCTCCATGGTCAAATCCACAATGTTCACTTGCTTGGAACATTTTTAGCTCAATGCGCCACAGTTTAAGGTGAACACTTATCTGTATTTTAACTTACCATCATATTCTTCATATTGAAACTAGAGTTTTGAAAGCTTTAACTTTCAAACCCTCTTCTCCATCTACGAGGAACAAAACTTTAGTTCTTCTTAAAACCATAAGAATGTTCTTCGCAGCTATCTAGTGACCCTCACCTTGATTGGACTGATATCTACTCATAACACTTAGAGTATATGCAACATCAAAACTTATACATAACATAGAGTACATGATGAATTCAATCTACTCATACGTTCTCTCTCTTCAGGTGTCTTTGGGGACATGTCTTTTGAGAGAGTAATTCCATTACTCATCTTGGAATTTTCTATGCTAAAACTATTTAGCATTTTGTCTATGTACGTGGATTTGGACAAGCCTATCATCCTTCTAGATCTATCTTGATAGATCTTGTTTCCCAAAATATATTATGCTTCACCCAAATCCTTTTATGGAGAAGTTCTTAGACAATAAAACCTTGACTGATTACGACATACCTACATCATTCCTATGAATAGCATGTCTTCTACATAAAACACTAAGAATGTCATAGCACTCCCGCTAATCTTCTTAAATACATGTAGTTCATCCTCATTTTTGATAAAATTGAACGATTTGATTATCTCATCAAAATAGATGTTTCAACTTCTAACAGCTTGCTATAATCCATAAATGGATTTTTGAAGCTTGCATACCTTATGGTCACTATAGATGTAAAAGCCTTAGGCTGTGTCATGTACACATCCTACTCAATATTACAATTAAGGAAAGTAGTCTTTACATCCATGTATCATATCTCATAGTCATGGTATGCAGCTATTGCAAGTAAAATCCTAATGGATTTAAGCATTGCCACTAATGATAAGGTTTCATCAAAGTTAATTACTTGTCATTACTTAAAACCCTTTGCTACTAGCCTTATCTTATAGGTATCTACCTTTCCATCCACTCTAATCTTTCTTTTAAAAACCCATTTGAAACCAATAGGTGTTATACCTTCAGGTGCATCGACCAAAGTCCACACTTTGTTGGAGTACATGGAATCCATTTTGGATTTCATGGCTTCTAGAAACTTCTCTGAATTGATGTCTGACATCGCATCTTTGTAGTTAACAAGTTCTTTATTATCTATAATGTGTACCTTTAGGTCACCATCTATGAGAAATCTATATCTCTCTAGAGTCTTGGATATTCTGCTAGATCTATGAACTGGTTGTGTAATAAAATGATATACTGATTTAGGTTCCTCAATTCAAACAGTATTAAGTTGTGGTTCTTGTGATACTTTATCAAGATCTATCTTGCTCCCATAACTCTCTTCTAGTATAAACTATTTTCTAGAAAGGTAGCATACTGGGAAACAAACACCTTTTGTTCATGTGGATGATAGAAATAATATCCTTAACTTTCTTTAGGATATCCCACAAACCTACATTTGTCAGACATAGTTCCCAACTTGTTTGTATGTAACTTATTACATTAATGGGACAAGTCCAAATCTTAACGTTTTTAAGATTATGTTTCCTCCCTTTCCATATTTTATATGGTGTTCATGAGAGTCATAAAATGCATCTTCACAGAACTTAATTGTTAACATTTTAGGGTTGATCTAGGTTTTAATTGCACTTTTATACGTTAACAACTCTAAAGTGTCATTCTTGGATCATTGATATATTTCGGTGCATTTTCAGGTACTTTAAGTTCAAAAGAGGAGGAAAGTTATCGTTGCTTAAAGCACAAAGACTCAAGGCATACCAGAGTGAAGGCATGGTTGTGGAAGGACAAATGAAGAGAAATCAAGTCTTGAGTGTGTGTGCTACGGCCTGAAAATATCCAAGCCTCAGCCTCCAGAATCGAGCCAAAAGAGCAAGAAAGGAGCTTCAGTGTGCACCGTGGCCTGGACTAGGCAGGGCTGCAGCCTCCAGAAAGTGAAGAAACTAAAGACCAGACAGAGCCATGGCACAAGGAAGTGAGAGCCGTGGCACGCACACGATCCCCTTCTCCGAGTTATGACCTAATTAGGACTTTAATGATTGTTTAAACCGTAAAACACCCTTGGACTTTTTGTATTATAAATAGATCACTTAGAGTTTGAGAAGAGGACAATCATTAAGGTTGGAAAACATAAGAAGGCTACCACACTCTTCATCAAAGTGTTCAAGCATGAACTCTATGGCCAACTAATCTCCAAGCAAGGCGAATGGATGAATCCCTAGGTGTAGTTGTTCTTATTTTCCTTTATTGATTCAGTTATAGTTGGGATTTATTGTTAAAACAATGTTATGATTTACTCTTTAATTTAATTAGAAGATTTTCCCTTAATCAGGTGATTATATCTTTCTCCTCGATATAAGTCTAGTCATGCTCTTCTTATGTCAAGATTGTTTGGATGTGATTGAGTCTGGTAGACATATCTTTTAAGTTTGTCCATTACTGCAATATTTTCATTAAGATATATTTTCGTTTCTTGATAAATCTATAGGATAGTTCATGTGTGCTTAAATCAAAAGTAAAGAGTAACTCATATCAATTACATTAGGGTTTACATATGCTTTGATTGAATATTTTTTGATTGCCTGTTTGGGATGTGAAACTTGCGATCGAGATAAAAACAACTGAATCAAGATTGGAAGGCAACAAACCTAGGGTGGATTCCCATAACCTTATTGTTTCTTTATTGTATTCTTCAATCTATTTGCACAATTTTCTCACAATTGCTTCATTCTCAAAATTTATATTTTCTCACTTGATTGTTATCGTTCGTGTTAAGGTTTGCACTTTTCCTTTATAGATCATTTTTCCTCGAGGATCAACACCTCAACTATACACAATAACCGTGTATTAGTTTCAGTGTAATCAAATTTTGGCGCCGTTGCCGAGGATTAGTTGGCGATGGAGTTCCTCAATGAGCTTGCTGAAAAAGCTCATACTTGGACTGGACTTAGCACTACTGAAAGCACAAATAGGTCACAACCTGTAGGAAACCCAAGTAGTGGTGGAATATACCATCTTAGGGAAGAAGACAGGCTAAAATCTAAGGTCAAAATGCTCACTAGGGAGTTAGATGCGCTAAAGACTAAAGGTTCAAAGCCAACACACGTGGTTAATCATGTCGAATCTTCGGAACCATGTTTTATGTATGGCAGGGTAGATCATCTCGCTCAAAAGTGCCCCACATTCGTAGATATGAGAGGGATGTATAAGGAACAATGTAATGCCTTAGGCATGTACAAGAAGCCTCTAGCACCCTTCTCTAACACCTATAATCCGAGATGGCGCAATCACCCTAATTTCAGCTAGAAGTCTGAAAACCAGCAGCTTGCACAACCCCCTAGATCATACCCTGCACCATATCATGCGCCCTCATCCTCTAGGAGTTCTTTATAAGACACTTTACATTCTTTTATTGAGCCACAGGGTAAGACAAACCAAAGGTGTGAAGCATTAATCACACAGGTTGTGGAAGAGAATAAGGAAATAAAGAGCTAAGTGTCCAAATTGATGGGCTCCTTAAGTGTGAATAAGCGAGGTAAGTTCCCTTCCCAAGCTCAGTCCACACCCCATGGTCAACACATGGCACAAACAAATCTGGAAAATGTGAATGCCATTGTGATAAGAAGTGGTAAGACATTACACATCCCAACAACGAACAAATCCGATGATGTGGAAAAAGGTCAAAGTAGCAATGGATTGGAGCTACCCGAGGACCCTGAGATTACTAAAAGTCCTGTTAAGGCACCATTCCCTCAAGCCTTAAAATCAAACAAGAAAAATCTGGACCTAAACAATGAAATCCTAGAGAACCTAAGGCAAGTAAAACTTAATCTACCTCTTTTGCATGTGATTAAACAAGTTCCTACCTATGCAAAAGTTCTCAAGGATTTATGTACAATTAAGAGGAAGCACCATGTAAAGAAAATAGCATTCCTAATAGAGCAAGTTAGTGCTTTAATTGAGCAAAGAATTCCCCCAAAATACAAGGATCCTGGTTGTCCAACCATTGCATGTAGTATTGGAAATCATGAGGTTGGACAAGCCTTGCTAGATTTATGAGCTAATGTAAATCTGATGCCATTTTCTATTTATTTGCAACTAGGTTTGGGAGAAATCAAACCAACTGCTGTGGTATTGCAATTGGCTGACCATTCAGTCAAAGTACCCTGGGGTGTGGTAGAGGATGTTCTCATTCAAATTGCTAAATTTTATTATCCTGTTGATTTCCTAATCTTGATACTACCTCTGTTGTTGACACTAACTCTAAAATTCCTTTAATTTTGGGTAGACCTTTCCTTGCTACTGCAAATGCTCTTATTAATTATAGGAATAGACTCATGAAGCTATCCTTTGGAAACATGACCCTCGAGGTGAACATCTTCAATGTTGCAAAACAGCCCGAAGATGAGAACGAAAACCACCAGTTATACATGATCGAGTCACTCATCGATAGGGGAGTTTCCATAGCTCATGACTTTGATCCTCTTGAATATTTTCTTGTTAATTCTGAGATTGATTCTATTAATGATAAAACTGATATAATTAATATTTGTGCTATTTTTGATCAATCTCAAGATTATGGCACTCAAGCATGGCAACCAAAGTTTGAGGAGTTGCCCGAAAGAAGCGAGAAACAAATCCCCTCAAGTGTGGAAGCACCTAAAGTCGAATTGAAGCCACTACCTATGGGTTTAAAGCATGTTTTTCTTGGTCCAGGTGATACTTTTCCTGTTATTATCTCATCTGAATTGTCTGAGTCTCAAGGTGAGAAATTAATTCGGACCTTAAATGTACATAAATCAGCCTTAGGTTGGAGCATGCCTGATTTAAAAGAAATTAATCCCTTGATCTGTTCTCATAAGATAAATTTGGATGAAAGAACTAGTCCTTGTAAAGACCCTCAATGTAGGCTTAACCCCACTATGAAAGAGGTAGTGAAGAATGAAGTGTTGAAGCTACTAGATGTGGAAATTATATATCCTATAGCTGATAGTAAATGGGTAAGTCCTACACAAGTCGTTCCTAAAAAGTCCGGAGTCACTGTGGTATAGAATGACCTAGGAGAGTTAGTCCCTACAAAAATTGTGACTTGGTGGTGCATGTGCATTGATTATAGAAAATTAAATGATGCCACCCGAAAAGACTGTTTCCCACTCCTTTTTATCGATCAAATTCTTGAGCGTGTAGCTGGTCATCCTTTTTACTGTTTCCTAGATGATTATTCTGGTTATTATCAAATTGAAATTGCATTGGAAGACCAAGATAAAACCACTTTCATTTGTCCTTTTGGCACTTATGCTTTTTGTAGAATGCCATTTGGATTGTGTAATGCCCCTGCCACTTTTCAACGTTGGATGGTGAGCATTTTTAGTGACATGGTTGAAAATTGCATGGAGTTTTTTATGGATGACTTAATTGTTTTTGAATCTTTATTTGATGCATGCTTGTTGAACTTGGAGAAAGTTTTAATTCGTTGTGAGGAAAAGGAATTAGTCTTAAATTGGGAAAAATGCCATTTCATGGTACCTTCAGGTATTGTCTTAGGGTATATTTTTTCCTCTAAAGGGATAGAAGTTGATCAATCTAAGATTGAATTAATCTCTAAATTTCCCACACTTAAGACGGTAAAGGATGTAAGATCTTTCCTTGGTCATGCTGGTTTTTATAAGACGTTCATACAAAACTTTTCCAACATATCTAGACCACTATGTGCCCTCCTAGTTAAAGATGTCCCATTTGAGTGGACTCAAGCTTGTCAAAGAGGCTTTTAAAATGCTGATTGGCAAGCTTACTTCAGTACCTATAATGCAGTCACCTGATTGGACTTTACGCTTTGAAATCATGTGTGATGCTAGTGACTATGTTGTAGGTGCTATTCTTGGACACCGAAGAGAGGGGAAACCTTATGTTATTTACTATGCTAGTAAAACCTTAAATAGTGCTCAAATGAGCTACTCCACCACTGAAAAAGAATTGCTAGCTGTAGTATTTGCTTTGGACAAGTTTCATGCTTATTTAATTGGTTCTCCTATTCTTATCTTTACAGATCATGCAGCCCTCAAGTACCTTCTTACAAAGAAGGATGTTAAGCCACGACTAATACGGTGGATTTTACTCTTGCAAGAATTTGAAATCACCATTAAGGACAAGAAAAGAGTAGAGAACGTGGTGGTGGACCATCTCTCAAGGCTCACATTTGAGGACACCTCTGACGACATGCCAATCAATGATGATTTTACCGATGAGCAATTACTCTCTATTACTTCTCTACCATGGTTTGCTCATATTGTGAATTATTTGGCTACCGGTGAGATACCAATGGATTGGAGCGCTAAAGACAAGAGGAAGTTCTTAAATGAGGTACATAATTTTTATTGGGATGACCCCTGTCTTTTCAAGTACTGCCCTGACCAAATTTTAAGGTAGTGCATCCCTAATGAAGAGATTGTCAGCGTTTTGGAATTTTGTCACTCCCAAGCTTGTGGAGGCCACTTTTCAATGAAAAAAACCACTGCAAAAATTTTGCAGTGTGGATTTTATTGGCCTACCTTGTTTAAAGATGCAAACATCTATTGTCGCTCATGTGAAAAGTGTCAAAAGTTAGGAGCTGTGTCTCGTCGTAATATGATGCCCTTAAACCCAATTTTAGTGATTGAAATCTTTGATTGTTGGGGCATTGATTTTATAGGACCATTTTCTCCTTCTTTTGGATATCAATATATTATTGTGGCAATAGATTATGTGTCAAAATGGGTTGAGGCAGCAGCTTTCCAAAGCAAAGATAATAGAACGGTAATTAGATTTCTCAAAGAAAATGTGTTATCTCAATTTGGTACACCATGTGATATAATTAGTGATCGAGGTACACATTTTTGCAACCGTTCCTTTCAAGCTTTGATGAGAAAATATGGGGTGTTACATAAAATTTCTACAGCTTACCACCCTCAGACAAGTGGACAAGTAGAACTTACAAATAGGGAAATTAAACAAATTCTAGAAAAAACGGTCAACCCGAATCGCAAGGATTGGTCTTTGAGACTACTTGATGCGCTTTGGGCTTACCGTATAGCTTTTAAAACCCCTTTAGGTATGTCACCATATAGGCTTGTTTTTGGAAAGCCTTGCCACTTACCTATAGAGCTCGAGCATCGAGCTTATTAAGCCATCAAGTCTTTTAATTTTGACATAGAACAGGCGGGTAAGCTTAGGAAATATCAATTGCCCAGTTAGAGGAGTTAAGAAATGATGCTTATGAGAACTCTAGAATCTATGAGGTGAAGATGAAAGTGTTTCATGACAAAAATATTTTGAGGAAAACATTTAAACCTAATGATCGGGTGTTCTTATACGATATTAGACTACATAAACATCCAGGAAAACTTCGGTCAAGGTGGACCGGTCCTTTTGTAGTGAAAAATGTTTTTGCAAATAGAGCGGTAGAAATTGAGGATACTAAGGATGGTCGAATCTTTAAAGTAAATGGTCAACACCTTAAAATCTTAATTGATAGGCAAGATCCAGAAGTGGAAGACATTCCGCTTATGGATCTAGTATATTCACCTTGACCACACCACACAGTTTTTTTTATTAAAATCAGGTCGGGTCGCACCTAGGCCCACCAGAAGAGCGCCCTGCCCAGCAGCTTAGGCCCATCTCGCCCCAGTCCACATCGCACCTCAGCATGAGTCGTGCCGCCCAACAGTATGCCCATTGCACATTAAATCTTCAAGTCGCGGCGCGCCCTCAACCAAGCCGCAGTGCCACCTATTCCTGCCCACACGAGCTGCACAGTTTAAAACCCCAAATCTTCAGCTTTGTTCTTCATTTCCACTTTGAGAAAACGCAGTACACTCATCTCTCTCTCATCCTCTCTCCAAACCCTCACTTACCCACTCACTTTTACTCAAAATTTCTTGATTCTAACATCATTTCTTGAAGGATTGAGCACTAATACTATAGATTTTGTTGGAAATTTCTCCAAAAAGCTTAGTACTAAGAGGATTTTGGGTTCATCAAGAAAACTTCAAGTTGGTGGGTACTCCTTCTTCTCTCCAACTTTAAGCATCAAGTAAGACCAATTTCTTCTCTTTATTGTTCATTTGTGCTATTTGGGTGGTTAATTTTGAATTAGTTTCATTATTCTATAAATTTGATTCAAATGGCCCCTAAAACCAAGAGACCAAGGGGGAAACAACCTCAAGAATATGATGAGAGCAAATTTGTTAGTTTTGAGGCTAGTGAGAGATATATTAGGATGATGCACACTAGAAAACCCATTCCTGATAGAGGATTCAATATCACAGAGCGGGGGAACCCAACCTTGTTTAGAATGATTATTGATAGGCATTGGGGTACATTTGCTAGACAACCATCTCATTCCCTCGCAAATGTGGTTAGAGAATTCTACGCTAATGCAGACGAACATAGGAATGGTAAGGTGAGGGTGAGAGGGCAAAACAGTTTCTTTTAGTAGCACATCTATAAATAGATTCTATGAGCTACCTAACATAGAAAATAGTGAGTATAGTGCATATGCGTCTAATATTAATTATGAAGAGATTTGCAATACTCTCTGTATTTCGGGCACTACATGGAAAATGACGGGTGACACCCCTATAACCTTGCCTGGTACTTCTCTGACTGTCAATGCTCAAGCTTGGCAATATTTTGTATGTCAGAGGTTGATGCCTGCTACCCACTATAGTGACCTTACTATTGAGAGAGCTGTTCTGATTTATGCCATTTTGATGGGCATGACTATTGATGTGGGCCAGATCATATTTAATCCTATCATATACATTGTGCAACAAAAGCTTGGATTGTATTTCCCTTCCTTAATTACCCAATTATGCATCCAAGCCAGAGTCTAGTACAGTCCTGATGAGGACGCCCAGCAACCAAAGAAGCCCATCGATGATGGCATGCTCACTCTGATTAAAGCCTCAAGGCCGCCAGTTCTGGGAGAGAGAGCAGTAATTGCAGCCCCTCCTCCCCCTAGGCATTTCATTGTTGCAGAGCGCCTTGAGCGTTAGAAGATTCTTTTTTACGAGCACCAGAAATTCTTGCATGATAGATATGATCGTCAAGAACGATTCTTGGCTAGGCAAGCTGATTATCAGGCGGGGGTATACTCTTCTTTTGGTCAAATGTACTAACACCTTGCCTCTGCTACTGGTTGTGACATGGGTCACTTTCCCTCTATGCCACACTATCTGGGTTCGTCTTTTGATCCAACTCCAGAGGAAGGTGACGAGAATGAAGAGAACAAAGAGAATGAAGAGGAGGATGAAGACATAGAAGATTAGTTTAGGTTATATCTTGTTTGTCCCCTTTTATTTTATTTTTTTTCTTATTATTATCGGATAACTGTACTAACATTTGTTGTGTCTTTCTTTTCGTTACTTTATTTTGTTTTACATACTTTATTTTAGTTTTTATTTATTTCCATTTCATGTGTTAACCTAACATACAGTGGGAATCTTAGTGTTACACTGTAGTTGCTTTCTTTTTGTTTGTTTTGTTCTATGTTATAGATCGAAATTTTAGCAAGAAGCATGGCATGTAGTTCAAATAGTGGTGCACAATTTTCAGCTTCTGTGCACTTTTGTTTACAAAAGGAGTTTCCTTTACCTTTTCTTTCACATTGAGGTCAATGCAATTTTTAAGTTGGGGGTGGAGGAAACATATTTCTTTTTTTTTCATTGAACTGCTTGGTGACATTTTCCCTTTTTGTTTGTTCTTAGCATGCTTTGTGTTAAACCTTAGAGTTAATTCACATGTCAATGATATGAACTTAATTGAGATAGTATACAACATTTAGAAGAAATTAAATCTTGCTTTAGTTTGAGAATGATTTAAGTGTCAATCTTCATTTGGTTTGAGACTCTAGTTTGCGGTAAGATTGTATGATTAGTCTAAAACATTTAGAGAAGTTTTATGTGTGATTGCTTTGTGAATACTTTTACGGTCTCGACAAGCTCTAGAACTTATTTTATAATCACTTGAAGTGAATTCCTAGAATGCACACTACTTAGGATATGACGTAGGCTATTTTTGGACCGTTTGAGCCTTTCAAACTTACCCTTGCTATATCTATTGCTAGTCACCTGTTTGAGCCTTTTTCTTGAAAAAGAATTTGAGCCTTGTTTCTTTCAATAGCCCATTTACTCATCTTTATGATTCTAAAAATATTTTATCCTTATTCTTCTTTTAAAAGAACTTAGTTATACACATTTGTTGAGAAGCACTTAAGAGGAATAAGGATGGAAATATGAAAAAATATTACTACCATAACCCAAGTACATTAAAAGAGATAAGTTGGGGGTTGTGGAAAGAGTAAAAAAATAAAAATAAAATAAAAAAATGAAGTGAATGGTCTTATGCCCAAATAGAAAAGAAAAGAAAAGAAAAAACAAAGGGGGAGAGAAGAAAAAGAGAAGTGAAGTATGGCAAATAAAGAGGAAAAGAAAAGAAAAGTGGTGACTTATCGAGAGATATGCTCTTATAAAAAAAATGGAACCTTAATTACTAGGGACTAGCAATAAGCTAGTTGGGGGTTGTGATGAGAGTCATAAAATGCATCTTAACATAACTTAATTGTTAGCATTTTAGGGTTGATCTAGGTTTTAATTGCACTTTTATTCGTTAACAACTCTAAAGTGTCATTCTTGGATCATTAATCTATTTCGGTGCATTTTTAGGTACTTTAAGTTCAAAAGAGGAGGAAAAGTTATCGTTGCTTGAAGCACAAAGACTCGAGGCATACTGGAGTGAAGGCATGGTTGTGGAAGGACAAATGAAGATAAATCAAGTCTTGAGTGTGTGCGCTGCGGCCTGAAAATATCCAAGCGTCGGCCTCTAGAACCGAGCCAAAAGAGCAAGAAAGGAGCTTCAGTGTGTGCCGTGGCCTGGACCAGGTAGGGACGCGACCTCGAGAAAGTGAAGAAACTAAAGACCAGGCAAAGCCGTGGCACAAGAAAGTGAGAGCCGCGGTGCGCACACGATCCCTTTCTCGGAGTTATGACCTAATTAGGACTTTAATGATTGTTTAAACCCTAAAACACCATTGGACCTTTTGTATTATAAATATATCACTTAGGGTTTGAGAATAGGACAATCATTAAGGCTAGAAAGCACAAGAAGGCTACCACACTCTTCATCAAAGTGCTCAAGCATGAACTCCATAGCCAACTAATCTCTAAGCAAAGTGAAGGGATGAATCTCTAGGTGTAGTTGTTCTTATTTTCCTTTATTGATTTAGTTGTAGTTGGGATTTATTGTTAAAACATTGTTATGATTTACTCTTTAATTTAATTAGAAGATTTTTCCTTAATCCGGTGATTATATCTTTCTCCTCGATATAAGTCTAGTCATGCTCTTCTTATGTCAAGATTATTTGGATGTAATTGAGTCTGGTGGACTTATCTTTTAGGTTTATCTATTACCACGATATTGTCATTAAGATATATTGTCGTTTCTTGATAAATCTATAGGATAGGTCATGTGTGCTTAAATCAAAAATAAAGAGTAACTCATATCAATTACATTAGGGTTTACATATGCTTTGATTGAATATTTGTCGATTGTCTGTTTGGGATGTGAAACTTGCGATCGAGATAAAAACAGCTGAATCAAGATTAGAATAAGGTGAACCTTGTTGTTCCTTTATTATATTCTTCAATCTATTTGCACAATTTTCTTACAATTGCTTTATTATCAAAATTCATGTTTTCTCACTTAATTGTTATCGTTCGTGTTAAGGTTTGCACTTTTCCTTTGTAGATCATTTTTCCTCGTGGGATCGACACCTCAACTATACACAATAACCACGTATTAGTTTGAGCATAATCAAGTGTCTAAGGTACTGCCTTTAAGGGAACTTTATTTAATAAAAATATGGTGGTTATAACAGTATATCTCTAAAAGGATATAAAAATAACAATGTAACTCATCTTGGATCATACCATATCTAATAGGGTATGGTTCTAAGAGGAGTCCATTGAGAGAGAATCTTATTCTCTTTGAGATAATTGAGAAAATCATTAAACAAGTATTTAGCTCCTTGATCAAATCAAAAAGCTTTAATACCTTTCCCATATTTCTTTTCAACTTTACTTCTGAATTCTTTGAACTTTTATATGATTCAAATATGTACTTGATTAAGTAAGCATACCTATACCTAGAATTATTATCGGTAAAGGTAATGAAGTTGGAGTAACCTCCTCTAGAATAGACTATTAGGGGTTCACACACCCTAATACATCCTTGCCTCTTTCTCTATATCTACTAAATGGAGATCTAGTCATTTTCTCATGAGATAAATTTCATAGGTTTAATAGGATTCAAAATCTGATAGATACAAGAATCCATCTTTTACCAACATGTTTGTACTATCCTCATTAATATGACTTAGTGTTAAGTTCCACAAGCAAGAATGATTTAGATCATTATCTCCTTTACTTGTTGTTCAATATAAGATATTTTACCATCTACTTCTAGATGGTATATTTTACCAACATGTTTGCACTATCCTCATTAATATGACCTAGTGTTAAGTGCCACAAGTAGGAATGATTTAGATCATTATCTCCTTCCCTTATTGTTCAATATGAAATATTTACCATATACTTCTAGATGGTAAAACTAATTAATAAGTCCCTTACGTTAATGTAGCAACGTTTGCTCCATTTTCAAGGCGAAGGTTGACTTCTCCTTAGTTAGTTTCTTGCTTCTTCTCAATGCTTCAAACTATTGCAAATGCAAGAACCATTTTCAATATCTAATACCGAAGTAGAAACATTAATAAGTTAATTTTATCAAAGAACAACTAAGACTTGCCTTCCGAAGGCTTGCCTTTAAGGTGATCCTTGTAGTTTCTATTCCAATGTACATCTTGTCACAATGGAAGCATTGTTCCTTATCCTTCTTGGCTTTTGATGAAATAGCCTAGTTGTCACCTTCTTTTGCTTTCAATGGTTTTTTCTTCTTCTTTATGACATTCTTGCCCTTAGGCTAGAAGAAGAAGCCCCATTGATAAGAATAATGGGTCTCTTAACCTTTCTCAATCATAGTTTATGTAGTCTTCATCATATCACAAGTTCTGGAAGCATAGCTTTAATCTCATTCATGCTGTAGTTCATAATATATTGCGACAATGAGTCTGAAAGGGGTTGAAAAATTAAGTCACTACTTAACTCTGCATCCATACTAAAACAAGCTAATCTAACTGTTTGATATAGTTTATCATCTTTAATCCATGCTTATAGACTAATGATCCTTTGGGCATAGTAGCTCTAAAGAGGTCTTTAAGATTTGGAACCTTGCATTATGACTATGCTCACCACACAACTCTTGTAGATAAAGTAATATTGCATAAGCACTTTCCACCTTGTCATGTTTCTTCTAAAGCTCATTAGACATAGATGTTATCATGTAGAGCTTAGCCCACAAGTCATTCTCTTGCCACCTCTTCTTATAAAGCATTATTAGCAACAATTGTTGGAAGCAACTTATCAAGAACATAGACCATTTTCTCAAAACTGAGAATGATTCTCAAATTTCTTAGCCAATCTAGAAGATTGGACCAATCAATTTGTTTGCATCAAGTATGCACGATAGTGTGTTTAGTCATTGCGATCTACGACATAATAATAGATAAAATTAACGTTTATTCATTTTATTAACTGTTGTAAAGATTTTTTCTTTAATCTAAATGATACTTCTTACTATTCTTTTTTATTCCCATAACCTTCAATGTGGAAAGCAGAAAAACTCTTTGGAAGGTTTTCTAATAGGGACTAGGATTCTATCACTTGCACACTATAGCCTTATGGTAGTACAACAAACTATAATACACTTAATAGGTATATAAATTTTATCATTTGCATCTCATTCAATTCTCAATCATAATTTAGCCTTTTAAATTCATATAACCTTGTGATAGCACAAAAAATTTATATCATTTTTTTACCTTATGTACATCACATGTTTTAATTGACTATAAATGTCTTAAGAGTTTAAATCTTATAGTAGCACAACAAATTTAAAATGCTAAGAAATTCTCATATTGACTATAATGGTGGAAGGCTACGAACAATCATTTCTAATGATTTTCGTTTACAATTTAATATTTAATTTATTGTGTGTAAGGGATTTTGGGTCTTTACATTTAAATCTCATCATATAACATGCATCAAATGCATATAAAAGCATATAATCTAATCACATGCAAAACATACATACATTATATGCATATATTCTTAAGTGGATGATAATGAACATTCTAAGCGTGATTTACTTGAGCCAATTAAGTAAATCACTTGGTCAAATCCTACACAATTATTTTATGAATATATCCCATACATTCATGGGTCTTCATTTTCCAAATTATTCACCTTGCTTTCTTGTGCATTCCTTGATTCACCTCAACTAAATCATTTCTAACTCTAAGTAACTATACATATCAAATATATATAAGAAACCTTGATCAGAAGTTGTAGGTACCGCTCTTTTCCACCTAAGACCCATGCATCTGACTCATTACCCAAGGGCACTCCCCTTAAAGAAGGTGGATATGGCAAGAGTACGGATTACAATGAGTAGGCATGTGAAGATGAGTGAAACCTTCCAAGTCTAATATAAACCCTTTATAAATAGTACGGAGGCTCCTATAATGGATGCACTTTTAATGTATTAGACAAGAGACCATTTTTCCAATCACAAAGCAAAGATAATAGGTAAGGAGTCGCCATTTGACCTTGAAATGGGTCAAATCCCTTGTCATTGGTATACGTGAGAAATTCCAAGGATCAAGAGATTTGGGAGCAAAAGAGTGATGATTTAAAACTCTTTCTCTTACCTAGACCGAAGCCTAGCCCT
Organism: Bretschneidera sinensis; assembly: GCA_023935145.1. Classification (NCBI taxonomy): domain Eukaryota; kingdom Viridiplantae; phylum Streptophyta; class Magnoliopsida; order Brassicales; family Akaniaceae; genus Bretschneidera; species Bretschneidera sinensis. The sequence goes on along the minus strand of CM043698.1, from coordinate 105,375,211 downwards.
TTATATTTTAAGGAAATTACTTAAAATTTTAACTCAAGTGTTATTATCATACACTACTAATAAAGCCAAGCACACATTTTACAATTTATATTCAAATGAATCAACACCAAATATTGACTTTAAAATAAAGTGGTAAAATTAAGGATGTAAAGGAAAGTAATTACTTTAACTATGAAACAAAGAAAAATATTAAAATTACTTACAAAGTATGGATTAAAAATGAAAAATAAATTAAGTGCGCGTATTTAAACTAAGAGGATTAATTATGTAAGTTAAACTAGATGGATTAGGACTAAGTTGATTTAAACTAGATGAATTAAATTTTTAAGATTAAATCAAGTATGTGTGACATGCATGCGGATTAATTCTAAGTGTGTGCGGGTGTGTACACATGCATGCGAGGTGCATGCAAAAGCATGCACGTGTGTGCGAGTGTGCACAATAGTATTCGAGTGTATGGGACAGCATGAATATATGTGTGAGAGCATGAAATAATGTATGTGTGCCTGTGGCAATGTATACGTGCATGCAACATGCGCGCAACAGTATATGAGTGTGTGGGATGTGGGCACAAAAGTGTATAAGTGTGTGCGATGTGTGTGCGAAAATATGTGAGTGTGTGTAGATTTAGATTGAAACTAAGTTAAGTAGACTTAGGCAAATTAAACTTAGCCTTTTTCAAGAGAAGATTCAAAAATAACTAGAAACATTTTTAATGGGCCAAAGGGGCCTAAAATTAATAAGGACCAACGGGGTCCAAAATTTTTCCTAAAGAATTAAAGTACAAATGTAGTTAATGGCAACTTAAAATAAAATATCTAATTTAGAAGACATAAAAATTCTTAAGGTACTATACTAAAGGAAACAAACATTAAAACTACCATTGACTAAAATTTATATTTATCAAAGAGATACTACATTATGACTAGTAGCTAACTAAAGAAAGACATATAACTAGTGAAAAGTAAATGCTAAGAGACTAAAAAGTATCTTAAGATGAATTTTGTTTTAGTGAGCTAAATTAATTTATTCCATTTTTAATATGGTTTAATAAACAAATCATGCTTACAATGTATTTTACAAACAAAAGAGATTTGCCTAATCTTTTAAGCTAAAGAAAATTCCTACATGCGAGGAATATTCTCGGAGATCTAAGTGCTCTTGTGGAATTAGTGAAGTTGGAATAATGATTTGATTAAAGATTAAAATACCACGACAAGAGGGTGGCCGAAAATAGAAGGAAGAACACTATCTTGTTCTTCTTTGTTTCTCTCCTTAATCTTATCTCTTTTTTTCTCTCTTTTCTCACTTCTTTCTTTCTCTCTAAACTTTCTCTCATTTCTCTTTCTTTCTTTCTTTTTTGCATTACTTTGCCTTATTTGAGTGCTTGTTTTCAACAAAAGGTTATCTATTGGAGAAGATGGTCTATCCAAGGTATTAAAAAATAAAATAAAATGAGGTAGAATGACATTTAAGGCCAACCATATAGGGAGGGGAAAAAGAGTTTCAACTTTTGAGGTGAAAAGGTGTTTCACTTTTGGGGTGTAAAGGTGGGGCTAGAGAATGTGAGGTGTGGTAAACCAAGTGAAAAGTGAGAGAGAAAAGCCTTTTAGGTGGCTGGACATGAGGAAGAGGGAGGGGTTTCTTTGAGGTGAAAAAATGAAGATGAAGGTTTGCAAAAAAGTGAACAAGAAAGTACAATTTGCGGTGTTTTCAGTAATGCAAAAAGCAAAAGCAAAAAGGTGAAGAGAAACTCTCCTTAGTATGGCCAGCCGTTAGGGGTAAAAGACTCAATTTTTTTTGACATATAATAAAGTGGGAAATCTTAGGGAAAAAGTGTGCAATTAATAAATCAAAAGAAATGGGAAAAAGCTTCCAAATTACACATTCACATTAAAAAAATAAAAAAAAAACTGTTATTATTTTGGTTATGTTTTTTGGGTATAAAATGTGATTTTTTAGGTAGAAAAATGTGGTATTTGGCATGTCAGAAATGATAGAAGATTAATAAGGTAATATTCAATTAGCTAAGCAAAAGTAGAAGAAGAAACTCCCTCTTTTTGGTACATATAGCTGTCCAAAAAGGGAGAAAAATTAATTGTTTTGAAAATGAATAGTTGTTGTTTTTAGGTGAAAAATATCTTATTTTGTGTGGAAAAAATGTTGCATTTGGTACAAAGGAAGGTAAGGGGACTTAAGAGGGAGAGGTGACTTCAAAAGGCAAAACAAAGGAGGAAAAATTTCTCCTTATAACCGGCCAAATAGGAAGAGGAAAGTGAGAACTATTTTGCTTTGTAAAGAGAGAGTTTATCTTGAGAAAAGTGAGCCAATCAAAAGGTTCCAAGTGGAGGATGAAATCGAAATTTGGCCTTGAATATTAAAAGTCTTCTTGGGCTTGAAATTTGGGTCAAAAGTATTTGTGCTTATCAAAACTCAATGGGCTTTAGTGGGTTTTGGATTGGTCCACAATTTAAATGAAGACTTTGGTTTTGAATTTGGTTGAGTCAAATAAGGTCCAACTGATTTAAACCCAAAGTAGATTAAATGGATTGAATAAAAGGGAATTACAATTGGTTTTAATCCTCAATTAAACTCAAACCTTCACATTTACTAAGTCCGAGCGTACTAGGATCAAAGATTCGTCATAGGAACCCACGCGTTGTCTGTCCAAAAATTTTGGAGTAAAAATAGGTGTCTACAAAAATCAGGGAGAATTACATTGGAGAGAGATAAAACTTTACATTGAGAGAAAGAAGAGACAATAAGGTATGCAAACTCCAATTAAAAATTGAATATCCAAAAATAGAAATATAACCAAATGTTAAGTTCTTGGTCCAATAGTCATCCACTCATACAATCAAATTGCATAAAATAAATAAAATCAATTCTATTCTCGTTATGACCATATTCTTAGATTGCATTCCTAATACTATTAGGTTTTATTATAATGTTTCTTAGTCCTATTCCAAATAAGACTAAGATTTCTTATTTATTATAATTTATAATTCTAATGCAAAACAGATTTTATAGTTTCAATTCCTAAACAAATCTAATTTCTTAACACTTTAATCCAAAATTAAGAATAATTCTTAAATAATCAAAATATAATTACTGACAACAAAAAATCATTTCTTTAGTTGAATAAAATTTAGATTTCGAATTTCATGTCAAATCAAATTCAAAATATCTAGAACGAGTAACTACCTTCAATTTCAGAAAAATATGTTTTGTTGATTTGTATATAGTTTATTTTTTTAAACATAGCTGAAAAATAATTGAAATTTTGAAGCATTATCAATGGTACATGAAACTAAACATTTGTATCTTCCCAACACTTCCAAAAAGTCCGTAATTCGATTTAAAATGAGTGGATTATTGTCATTTGAAATTAGACCAAAAAATCTATTTTGCTGCAAGTTTTTAAAAGAGATTTTCATGATTTTCTTCCCCCAAATCATTTTTTTGATGTAAAATCATATTTTTATCATCAAATTTTTTTTTAACAAATCTCCATTGATTTAATACGTTTCAAAAATATTCTACAACAACTATATCATCATCATATGACGATAATCAATTTAAGAACTCATAGTTGAATTTTCTTGACCTTGGGTTTCATAAACCCTAATTTGGTTTTCATAATTCTCAAACTTGCTATCATAAGAATTTTAAGATGGAATCTACAAATGCATAACAATAGAATTAATTTCATTATAATAATCCATAGAGTTAGTTGTGATACCATTGTAAGTAAACCAATATAAAAACATAGGGAAAATTTTAATTTTTTCATGTCGATAAACTTAAAACTTAAGAATACTCTCTATGGATATATTAGAACAAGAACAATAATCTTCATACAAGGTTGATGGTTTATACCTCAATGAAGATTTTACTTGAAACTTTGGAGAATGATGGATCCTCTATTGTACACTCACATACCTCAATGCATAAATAGTCATACCCAATTCTACCTTTACGTGACCTGGGATTAGAATAACATTTGAGTAGCATCAAAGCATGATGACCTATACACAAGGCATCCATGGTGCCTTAAGTCTAAGGACCACCTACACAACTGCAACGTAAGAACTCCTATTGACTTTCAGTAAAATGTCCATTAAGAATTACTTAGTTGAGTAAGTTCGGTGTACATGTTCTCTAATAAGCACCTACATAATTTGTTTTAGTGTCTTATACACTAGTGACCATGAGAGTAATCACCCTCAACTCCTTAAGAAAATATAGTATGTACTAATCTATTCAGATTCACTAAGGAAATACATCTCATTAGCATGATCTCATCATGGTGCTTATTTCCATTGCTTCCATTTTATAGGTTTTATCATGTAAACACATGCAATAGGATTTGTAATTAACATGATAAATAATGTAAATACCATAAATTAATATTTATTGTTAATAAATGAATAAGATCAATTACAAGTAATATGCCTAGACATCAAATGTTATTGGCTTGTAAGGTATACTATTATCAAATTGGGTCCATTTGAATTTCAATGCTCTACTTCTCTCTTGTATGCATACTTCATACATCTAGGCTTATTTCTTTTTGGACCAAGAGCCCATTAGATATTTACACCTTTATTTGATCCACTTGATTTTTACTTTCCCAACACGGGCCTGATCATGTGCCTATGAAGGTACTAATTCCTATCCTATACTTGGACTTGTATGTTAAGGAGTATGCTAGAATGATTTAGAAAAATTGGTAAAAAGGAAACAAATTGAGTTTTTCCTATGTTCTATAATCAAAAAAATGCATACCTAGAAAAATAAAAGGAATTATCATATGCCATGATTATTCTCTATTCTCTTTGACAAGCATGGAAATAAATTAGTTTAAAACTATACGTGAAACATCACTTGAACTTTTATAATTGAAAACAATAAATATGCAATGGTAACTATCATGGGCTTTGTGGGTGAAACGACCTATCCTAAGCAGACCCTACCAGAGACGAAGTCATCACCTTTAAGCACTGAGCACCTGAATATACAACACGCATTAGACACCAACACGATACTAATGTACTTCCAATATAACATATATGTTTATTTCATATTTTCATTCATTCTTTAAATATATAAATCATAAAATTTACATATTACAAATCAATTATTATTACAACAACCATGATTTTATAAATAGTATATAATTCTTCAAATACTCCTAAAAGCTAGATTTCAAATAATGCGAATGAGGATGCCTTTCACGTGGACCCACCTATCGTGAAGTATCTTACTAGTTCTCCACAAGAGCTCACACCAAGTCTTTTGTACATGTTGAAGAGCTCTCGGGGTGGAAAATGTTGAAATTGCCATGCAACTGACACTTATGGAACTTCTTCACGTAATTACAACAATCAGTCTCAATATTGATCTAGTAATAAACCGAACAGAGGATCTTTCTTGCCAGTGTTTTCCTATTCATGCGCGGACCTCCAGTCTTTCATGTACTTCCATCACGATTTTCTTAGCAGTGTTTTCATCCACATAGAACAATTGGATCCCATCAAACGATCTCTTATACAGTCTCCTGCCATAAATGACAAATTGGGAAGCCAATGCTGGATCACCTGTTTGTCCTTTTTTTCACTATTGGTCAAGAATTGTAAGTCGTCAGATGACCAAGCTTGGATCTCAATGGCTGAGAAATAGGTCAGTTCATCCTTCTACTCGAACACTAATGGGATTGCCTCAACTCTTTCAAGCATTTTCAACATCGAAGCTAGAATGGCTAGTGCATCGGCAAATTGATTATGGGCCCAGGGTAAATAAGTGAAGAATACCTTTTCAAAGTATTGAACCAAATTCTCTAGATAATCTGATAACGCTTCATCCTCTCATTTTTTGTCTTCCATTCTCTACAAGACTGAAAATGACTAAGGAATAATCTCCGTACACTGTGACTTCTTCTGCCTAATATCAGCGAGTGCTTCTAGACTAACAATATAAGCTTCATACTCAATCACATTATTGGTGTATTCGACATTTAGGAGAATTGATAAGGTAATAAAAATTCCTTCTGGAGAAACTAACACTGCCCCGATCCCATAACCTTTTTGATTAGTTGCCCCGTCGAAGTACATCTTCCACTCATCGCTTCTGACTTCCAAAATTCCTTCATTCCGAAAGTTAAATTCTTCAATGTTTTCTTTTTCTTCTAGGAAATCTGCTAAGTAATCTAAAATTATCCCCCCTTTGACTGACTTTTGGGTCACGTACTGAAGATCAAACTAGGAGAGAATGACCATCCTTCCACTTAGGGTTGGGGCTTCAAACAGATGCTTTAGAGGGTCTAGGCAAGAGATCACTTTCATTGAAAAGTATTGGAAATAATGTTGGAAATTCTTGGCAGCCCAGACTAAAGTGAGGCAAGTCTTCTCTACCCAAGAATATTTTAAGTCATAATCCACAAGTTTCTTACTAAGGTAATAGATGGCCCTTTCCTTTCCATCTTCATCCTCTTGAGTTGACATGGCCCCCATTGATGTGCTAGTGACAAAAAAGTACAATAAAAATGAAGCACCATGCTTGAGTGGGACCAAAACTAAAGGTTTCTTGAGATAGTATTTGATATTTTTAAAGGCTTCACTAGTTGGTCTTTTCTATGCTGTTTGAAAATGGGCTCGCAAGTATAGGTGAGCTTAGCAATGAATTTGTTGATAAACTAAAGCCTTCCCAAAAATTCTCTAACCTCTTTCTCTGTCTTCAGCACTAACATTCCTAGAATTTCAAACACCTTCTTTGGATCCACTTTGATTCCTCTCTCACTGACCATGAAACCGAGAGGATTATCTAAAACAACCCCGAATGCACACTTTTTAGGATTTAGTTACAGCTCGTAATTCTGAATTCTGTCAAAGAACTTCCAAAGGGCATTCTAGTGTTTATCTCTGGTTTCAGACTTGACAATCATGTCATCCATATATACTTTCACCTCTTTGTGGATCATATTATACAAAAGAGTGGTGGCATCCTTTAGTAAGTTGCCCTAGCAATTTTGAGTCCTAATGACATGTCCATATAGCAGAAAGTTCCCTACTGAGTAGTGAATGTAGTTTTTTCTCTATCTTCAGAAGCCATGAGAATCTAGTTATACTCTAAATAACCATCCACGAATGAAAAAGGGGCATTGCCAACTATATTATCCACAAGAGTGTCTATATAAGGCAATGAAAAGTCATATTTAAGGCTAGCTCGATTTAGATCTTTGTAATCCACGCATACTCTAACCTTAAAATCATTCTTTGGCATTGCTACCACATTTTTTGCCCACTGAGGATATTCAAAAACCATTAAGAAACCGGCTTGCAACTACTTGAGGATTTCTTCTTTGATCTTGACTACACAATCTACCTTCATTCTTCTTAAATTCTATTTTACTGGCCTAACCTTTAGATTCAAAGAGATCTTATGCTGTACAATCTCTAGATCAATTCCTAGCATATCTTCGTATGACCATGTAAACACATCTTCGTACTCTTGTAAAAGTTTTATTAGATTTTCACTTTCTTTTTCAGATAAGGTTGAGCCAATGCAAATGTCTTATGTATTTTCCTTAGTGCATAAATTAATGATTCAAGTTTCTTCTGCTTTACATTGGGTTATGCTTTCTTTCTCATTCTCAACTAGCTTAATAATCTCCTTAGATAAATGGGATTCTTGGTTAATTTCATTTAGGATTTTCTCACTTAAAGAAGACTTAAAGTACTTAGAATCGTTCATTGTCTCATTAAGTATTTTGACTAGTACATCACTGGACTCGAGGGGGAGTTAGGGATGTCATTCCTCTGCTCACCCTTGATTTTACAAAAAAAAAAAAAAAAAGTAGAAGAAAATGATGCTTTACCCGACTTTTTCCTGTCGATGGTGCTCCCGCCAACTGGCCAGATGAACACATTTGGATCAAAGCCTTCTGTCTAACTCTCTCCCATCATCAGGATACTCAAAGCTCCACCATCCAAATTCTCAATCAAATCACCTACTTATTGTGCCTCCTTCTTCTTTGTTACCACTATTTTCTCAAAGAATTTGAGATCAAAGAATATCTTGAATCCTTACTATCTCAGAGTCTTTCTATTCACCCATGGTTTGGAACACCCACAATAGGTAAAATCTTCTCCCTCCTTCACAAACTACCCATTCAAAGTTCCATGTAATTTACATTTCTTTTTCTTGCTGCTACTATCGGATTGAAAGCTTAGGCCATGTCTTCCAAATTGTTGCTTAAAATCTAGGAATTCCTTTATTCCCTGTCCATACTTTCCCAGACTTGCTCCTGGGAAGTAGCTCATTCCTTTCATGATATTGAAGATCACAGGGTTGATGCACGGGTCAACATATATTGTATCAATAGCTGCCACTTTTTCAAAGGAGAAACCATGTAACTCATTGCTCTCTGCCTGGATACTAAACACAAGGGCGATGTCGATTTCATCCTTGAGCAGGACTATCGCTTGATTTCCAGCTATGTACTTCACCTTCCATCAAGGCACATATTGTGAGTTTTAAATTACTTGCAAATGCACGAGTCGTTTGCAATATAGTGTTGTGCAAGTGCGAGGTCGAATCCACAGGGAATTGCATTGTGAAAATATATTTTTATCTAAACTAACCCTATTTTAAACTAGTTCCAAATTTTGGATTGTATCTTGCAAAGAAATATAAACTAAACTAAATTGATTTAAAAACAGCTGAGAAAAACACTAAGGTTTTATGAATCCACTCCACCAAAGTAAAGCATATATCTTCATGTTATATATAAAAATAATCTATCAAATCATTCCATGAATCCACCATTATACAAATCACGGCGAATACCCAAACTAAACCAAAACCATCCAATGTATCCGTTTAATTCACAAATCACAAAGGATATCCAATCTAATTTGAATGATCCGCCATATCCGGCAGATGAAACACAAGGAATATCCAATTTAACAATTTAAATGCAATCAATCATAAGATTTTACTCAAATAATTGAACAAAACATTTATAATAAAAATATCATAATTATATGAACAAATGTGAAAATATTATGCCAAACAATGGCGAGGCTTCATCTTCAACCTTAGATGAAGATTTTAGCCTCTCATAATTATGAAACCAAAGTTCACAATAAAATTTCTAAACATTAAACTTTAAAACTAAAAAAGAAATAAATTAAAACTGACTATACATTGAGAGAAATTCCACTCGCTGTTGGGTGGCACTACCTCTCGTGGTAGCAAAGCCTTCGAGATCCACCAGAATGCTAGCAGAAGTCTTCCGGATTGCACACCAATTGCTTCAGTGAGGTGGTAATTTTATAGGAAACTCAAGAGTACAATGTGTTTCAAATTTGATGTGGGATACTGCCCAAATGCGCTCGATCACAGTCTTGTGAGCTCGAGCGCAACATGGTGCACTACCTGACCTTTGTCTACTAAAACTGCCATAACTTTCTCTAAAAAAATTCATTTTTATGAGTCATAAAATTCTTTAGAAAATAGACATCTGGATCTTTCCAAGCATATATGGCTCATCTTTTGGTTCTTCCTGAATCAATACAGTAAAATCCACAAAAATGACTTATCTGCCATGCTGAAATCACACATAGCCTGACCTTTGTCTACTAAAACTGCCGTAACTTTCTCTAGAAAAATCATTTTTATGAGCCATAAAATTCCACAAAAAAATAGACATCCGGATCTTTCAAAGCATATATGGCTCATCTCTTAGTTCTTCCTGAATCAATACAGTAAAATCCACAAAAATGACTGATATGTATAGGCAATTCTGGCAATTTTAGTGAAACTCCTTTCCGAGTGCTTGTAAACCTGCAAAACAACGAAAACAACTCAAAGTAACAAATTCCTAAGCTAACAAATGTAAATTAAGGGGCAAAAATATGCCATATTTGGCACTCATCAAATACCCTCAAACTTACATTTTGCTAGTCCCTTAGCAAAACAAAATAAAAAACTAAATGAAAAACAAAGAGCATAAAGATAAGTTCATCACTCATGGTATCCAAAAATTTAAAAAGCACTCAAAACTATGATATTCATTCATGAGCAAGCTTAAAAAGATATAACCTATCTTCGCAATGAATAGCAATTTTAAAACCTAATTACTTAGAAGAGGCAGGCTAAGACATCACAAGCTTGAATCAGTGTAAAATGAATTAGCATATACAAATGAGGTTTCCAAAAAACTTCAATGTACAATGTCTCCATGTCTCAAGATTCACAGAATTTCTCATCAGAATGAACAACGATGGCATAGTTTATTTTATTTTTTTATTTATTTTTTTTATTATAAGCCTCTACTATGTTTAGTTCCCTTAAGCTTTCTAATTGACCTATGTATCGAGTGTTGAGTCATTGACTACCAAACCAGATGGTTTTAGGGAATTAGATGTAAAGACACCCCTAAGGACTTACTAACTCGAGACAAAAAGGCTACGAAACTAAACTGGCCTTAATACTACCAAGCAAAATTCTCACTTTTTGACGTGAACACTCACTGCTTACTGAGGCAAGAGGTCTAGTTACTCAACGAAAAGTTTCACAATGATCATTATGAATAAAATTCCCACCTTTTGACGTAAACACTCACTGCTTACTGAGGCAAGAGGTCCAGTTACTCAGTGGAAAGTTTATTGATAATCATTATAAATATTTTTTTTTTTTTACGTTTCTATGCCAAAGTGTTTATCCTACAAGTCATCCAGTTTCAGTTAAGTCAAGGAAACATACACATTGAAATCACATGTCATACCTCACACAATTTTGTGCTAATGTGCTCATGTCAGATTAGATCAAACATATGAATTCTCAAATGCCTAAAGTAAGTAACAAAGTTTTAAAACTCTATCATCAAATCATGTGTTCATAATTTTAAGCTCACCAATGACATCACATCACAGTATTTGTTTAGAATGGGGTTGAGGGGCATCATATTCCTCCTAGAAAGACTCCTTAGCTTTTGGTAACGCTCACAAGATACACAGTAGGTGTGAGAGTCTCGGAACAAGGTAGCCCAATAAAATCCACACTGCAAAATCTTCGCAGCGGTCTTCTTAGCACTGAAATGGCCTCCACAAGCATGATCATGACAAAAGGCGATGATATTAGATTGGTTATGCTTAGGAATACACCTTCTGATGATCTGATCGGGACAATACTTGAACAGGTAAGGATCATCCTAGAAGAAATGTTTTACCATGGCCAAAAACTTTGATTTATCTTGTCGCCCCCAATGTAAAGGCATTTGACCGGTGACAAGGTAGTTCACTATATTGGCGAACCACGGTGCGGGATTGTGAGCAATGTGCATCAATTGCTCATCCAGAAAGGTCTCAGAAATAGGAATGGCGGCCTGATAGGTATTTAAGCCCCCTTATTTACACTTATTAGATCCTTAGTTATGTTAATTTAGTTCATTTTACTTCATTTGTGTGTTTCACATGTGTTTATAGGGTCTTGGAAGAAAAGAAGCAGTTTTGGCACTTAAAGGAAGAAACCTGGAATTCCTGGAGCAGCCTCTGGACAAAATGCGATCAATCGCACAATGCAATGCGATCGAGTGCACACTGCGATCAAGCGCAAGATGCGTGCGATCGAGCGCACATGTACGGGCGTGAACAGTAAACTGCAGAACCCTATTTTGGAAATAACTCTATTTTAGAAATAACCCTATTTTGGAAATAACCTTATTTTGGAAATAAAGAAGTTTTGTGTTTTAGGAAAGTTTAGGAACTCATGAGCCTTCTATGACTTCTCAAGCCCTATAAATACACCTGTAAAGCACACACAACACACCACAACTTAGAGAACACTTCTCTTAGCTTTTACTTGGAGTTGTAAGATTTGGGAGAGAATTGACGCCTCTTCTCTCGGGTTTATTCTTCCCTTTATGTTTAGTTTATATATGATGTTTACTTTAGACAACATGTGTAACTAACTTTCTTATAGGGCTCGATTGAAGCCCTAGTCATGCTTTCTCATATAATTATGCATTTATAAATCTTTGCCAATAGCCTTCATCATGTTGCTAAACTTGATTAATGCCTGTGCTTATTTAAGTTCCTAATATGTATGTGTATGGCCAGCGTATGCATGTGGTATGGACCTGTTAGTTAGATCAATTTGGATGACCGAGTCCTGGGTCTAACATTAGTAATAAGGGATATCTTATCCGGATACCCGGGTTAATCAACATGGGAAACCGGGAGTAGATACCATGCCCTAGGTCTCATGTGGTTGTCGATTTCCATAGTACTTATGTTTTCTTAAGGAACAACTCAAGCAGATACCATGTTGAATCCCTTAAGGAAGAAAAGAGTTAGAGTAGATACCATGCCTAACTCGTTGCTTAGGAAAGTCAATAGAGTAAGGAGTAGATACCATGCCCTTAGGTTAGCAACCAGTAGGTATACATGATAAGGCTAGTGCACTGATACCTTATACAATTGGGAAAGTATGACTAGTGGTGGATATCAAAGCCTTATGTCTTTATTATTATCAAATCACACACAACAGTTATTTTATTTCTTTTTACTTAAAAAAACTAATTCTAAAAACCGAACTTTACCAATCCCTGTGGAGATGACCTTGCTTCCGAACACTATACTACATTGTTGACCTTGTGCACTTGCAAGTAAAACTAGTACGATTATCCACTTAATTATTTAGGTATATGATCGCTCAACAAGTTTTTGGTGTCGTTGCCGGGGATTGTGCTAAAGTTTTTTTTAGAATTACTTTCATTTAAACATTATTATTATTTTATTTTCTATTTACCATCTTTATTTTTATTTTTCATCAAAACCTAATCGAGTTACTTTGTGTTTCAAGTACATCAAACCCTAATCAGTGGTTCTGTAATACTTGCGATCGATCACAACCTTCTGTGCGATCGAGCGCAAATAGGACTTCTGTGCGATCGAGCGCAAATAGGACAGAGAGTTACTCGAGCAGCTGAGTTGAACAACTGCACTGAAGTTGTTTTACCTGATTCATGCACGGACTTCGATCCCGACATCCAACAGTCTTTCCCCTTGATCCCAAGCTTGAGCGGACCATCTGACAAAATCTTAGAGACAACTTTGAAGAGGAATAAGAGGAATTCACGGAAGAAGCACCAATGGTGGAACAGCTAGAAATCCAGCAACCACCTGCACGAAGACCGATGAAGCAATCCTTCATCCCATAGAACCTCAACCATCCTTCATGCATTGCATATCAACTAGAAGCAGAGGGAAACTATTACATATCCCCGCAGATACTCAATGCTTTGACTCACTTTAGGGGTACACCGGTAGAGGATCCACACTTGCACCTTCGGGAATTCTTTGATCTCTGCAAATTCCAACACATCCAGGGCCTAGACCAAGAAGGAATAAGGTTAATTCTATTTCCTTTTTCCTTAAAAGATAATGCTAAGCTATGGTAAAATTCTTTGCCTGCAGTTTCAATCCACACTTGGGAGGAGTTGGCTGGCAAATTCCTAAGAAAATTCTTCCCAGCCCAAAAGACGAGGCAAATAAGGAAGGAGATCTAATCCTTCCAACAAAGGGATGGAGATCTGTTCTTTGAGGCATGGGGACACTTTAACGAGCTACTACTCAAATGCCCACACCACAACCTACCTTAAGATGAGTTGGTACTATCCTTTTATGAAGGTCTAAATGATATGAATAAAGGTATTGTTGATTCTGGTTGTGGAGGTGTGTTGATGGAAAAGAGCAGTGAAGAAGCCATGGAGATGTTTGAGGCATTGAGTGAGCATACCCAACAATTCTCCTCTAGAGGTAGACAAGGAGTCAAGAGCAAAGGTATATATGAGGTTACTCTGAATGGTGGACCCTCTACCCAAATAGCTGCTTTGGAGAGGAAGCTAGATATGAGGCTAGATATGATTGTAAAAGCCATGTCTACTCAAAACATCTCTCCTCGACCACAAGCTACACAAAGCCAGGTATGTGCTTTATGTTCTTAATTTGATCACACTACTGAGACCTGCCATTTGTATTCATCTACAGATCCCGAGCAAGCAAACTATGTGGGACCGAACAGTGCATATGCAAATACATACAACCCTGGATGGCGAGACTACCCCAACCTCTCATAGAGCAACAATCAAAACACCTTGAACCTTCAAGGGCAACAAAGGAACTTCCATAAAGTAGCCCAACCAGTTCCAGAACCCAAGAAGGATGATCTAGAAAGTCTTGTAAAACAATTAGTCACTCAACAACAGCAACTAATGACAACATTGATGACTTCATTAGATCAGCAAAAACAAACACATGAGCAAGCAATTCAAAGGTTAGAGGTAAAAATGGGGCAATTTGCGAATGAGCTAAGCGAAAGAAAGCAAGGTGAACTCCCTGCACAAACACTACCAAATCCAAGAGGACATTAGCAGCTAAAAGCCGTTACAACTCTCTGAAATGGTAAAATCATAGGAGTTAATGAGCCAGCTCAAGCATCTCAAGCTAAGCCATCCGCATCCAAGGTAAGTGAAGTAAAGAAGTAGAATGCACCACTCTTCCCTCAAAGGTTAGTAACACCAAAGAAAGATAAATTGCTTGATATTTTTGAAACTTTGAGAAAAGTAGAAATTAACATTCCCTTATTAGATGCAATTAAACAAATTCCTGCTTATGCTAAATTTTTAAAAGATTGTTGCACTAATAAAAGAAAGTTTCAAGAACATGAAACAGTGGCTCTAACTGAAGAAGTAAGTGCGGTATTGTTATGAAAACTACCACCAAAACTAAAAGATTCGGGTAGTTTTACTATTCCATGTAGAATAGGTGATCAGTTGTTTGAGCAAGTATTACTAGATTTAGGAGCAAGTGTCAATTTGCTACCATACACAGTAGTTGAAAAGCTAGGTTTAGGGGAGCTTCAACCAACCTCCATCACTTTGCAATTGGCAGATAGAAGCATCAAAAGACCTAGAGGTATACTTGAAAATGTCTTGGTCAAGGTAGGAGAGTTTATTTTGCCTGTTGACTTCATTGTATTAGATATGGAAGAATGCCCTATGCCATTACCTCTACCCATCATCTTAGGAAGACCCTTTATGAGAACTGCTGATACAATAATTAATGTGAAAAATAGTATTGTAAGTATGACGGTAAACGGAGAGACAATAGAATTTAAGATATTTGATGCAATGAAATTACCCCAAGATGATAATGATGATGAATTTTTTAATGAATGTATGATGCAAAGTGTTGTCAAGCAAGTTTTTCAGGTCCATCACACTGATCCATTGGAGGTCGCCCTCACCCATAGCTTCAAAAGATCGGATATTGAGCCTGCATCAGAAACTGTCCCTGATAACATCTTGGAAACTATGCACCTCCCTAAAGTCTATCCTATGCATCCAAGACTAGGTGATAAGAAGAAATCACATTTGAATACACTGAAAGGATTGAGTCATGATGAATGTGAAACACCACCAAGAGCACTTGAGCCACATGAAGTGAACTTTAAGTACTCCCTGCCAAAAGACTAAAATTGAGAGAATACCCCGTCTGACTAAAGACGTTAAACTTAGCGCTCATGGGAGGCACCCCAAAGCATATCCTTTTCATAGTTTATTATTGGTATTTCATAGTTTACTTTTCTATTGTTGTTTATTACTTGTTTTCCATTTTATGTCTGTTTTTCTTTCTTTTTCGAGGATAGCTTGAGTGCATCCAGTTGAAGTTTGGGGGTGTGCTACGAGCCATGTCAGCCATCAGTTCTCTATCTCCCAGGTCAGCTCCTTCCATGCTATTCACACATTGGGGACAATGTGCAATTTAAGTTTGGGGGTATGGGGACACATTCACACACTCACTATGTCCCACATTTTTTTGTTTTGTTGCTATTTTCATAGATAAATGCATGTTCATTCTGTCCAATAAAATTTTTTGTGATCTCAACAAAACTTTATGATTCAACTTCATCAGCGAGCTTATCACTTTGAACATATAGGCCAATAATCTAGTTTTGAACCTAGATCACTGCCTTTTAGGCATTTAAAAATTCACAAGTTTAACCTAAACTATCACGAGCACATTAGCACATAATTGTGTTGGGTATAACATGTTATTTGGATTTGTATGTTTCTTTTGCTTGACTGCGAACTAAATGACCTATTAGATTGACATTTTGGCATATAAAAATAGAAAAGATTGATCAGTGCTCAAAAAGAAAAAAATGCTCCTAATGATCAATAAAACAAATCTTCCGCTGAGTAACTGGCCCTCTTGCCTCAGTAAGCATTGAGTGTCACGTCAAAAGGTGAAAAATCTTAAATGATCATTAAAAAGAACTTTCCGCTGAGTAACTGGCCATCTTGCCTCAGTAAGCATTGAGTGTCACATCAAAAGGTGAAAAATTCTAAATGGTAGCATTAAAACCAGTTAGTTTCGTAGCCTTGTTGACTCGAGCTAGTAAGTCTTTAGGGGTGTCTTTACACCTAATGCCCTAAAACTATCTGGTTTGGGAGTCATTGGCTAAACGCTCGTTACATGAGTCAAAAAGAAAGCTTAAGGGAACTAACTTAACAAAAATATCGCAAACAAAAGGAAAAAAAAGAATTATGCCATCCTTATTGATTCTAATAGGAAATTTGGTGAATCTTGAGACATCGAAACATACATATTAGAATTATTTGGAAACCTAATCGTTTATGTGCTAGTTCGCCACACACCAAAGTCGAATTTGTGATGTCTTAAATTGCCTCATGAAAGTGATTTGCGTTCAAAGCTCTTATTCATTGCAAAAATATGTTTGTATCTGTTAAGCTTGCTCATGAATGCACATCATCGTTTTGTGTTAAGACTTAAAACTTTTTTTGGACACTATGAACATTGGATCTATCTATGTGTTGTTATTTTTCATTTTAGTTTTGTTTAGTATTGCTAAGGGACAAGCAATATGTAAGTTTGGGAGTGTGATAGGTGCTTAAATATTCATATTTAAGCCCCCTTATTTACATTTATTAGATCCTTAGTTATGTTAATTTAGTTCATTTTACTTCATTTGTGTGTTTCACATGTGTTTATAGGGTCTTGGAAGAAAAGAAGCAGTTTTGGCACTTAAAGGAAGAAACCTGGAATTCCTGGAGCAGCCTCTGGACAAAATGCGATCAATCGCACAATGCAATGCGATCGAGTGCACACTGCGATCAAGCGCAAGATGCGTGCGATCGAGCACACATGTACGGGCGTGAACAGTAAACTGCAGAACCCTATTTTGGAAATAATTCTATTTTAGAAATAACCCTATTTTGGAAATAACCTTATTTTGGAAATAAAGAAGTTTTGTGTTTTAGGAAAGTTTAGGAACTCATGAGCCTTCTAGGACTTCTCAAGCCCAATAAATACACCTGTAAAGCACACACAACACACCACAACTTAGAGAACACTTCTCTTAGCTTTTACTTGGAGTTGTAAGATTTGGGAGAGAATTGACGCCTCTTCTCTCGGGTTTATTCTTCCCTTTATGTTTAGTTTATATATGATGTTTACTTTAGACAACATGTGTAACTAACTTTCTTATAGGGCTCGATTGAAGCCCTAGTTATGCTTTCTCATATAATTATGCATTTATAAATCTTTGCCAATAGCCTTCATCATGTTGCTAAACTTGATTAATGCCTGTGCTTATTTAAGTTCCTCATATGTATGTGTATGGCCAGCGTATGCATGTGGTATGGACCTGTTAGTTAGATCAATTTGGATGACCGAGTCCTGGGTCTAACATTACTAATAAGGGATATCTTATCCGGATACC
Source organism: Bretschneidera sinensis (assembly GCA_023935145.1). Taxonomy (NCBI): domain Eukaryota; kingdom Viridiplantae; phylum Streptophyta; class Magnoliopsida; order Brassicales; family Akaniaceae; genus Bretschneidera; species Bretschneidera sinensis. The sequence goes on along the minus strand of CM043698.1, from coordinate 105,357,400 downwards.
CAGGTTAATCAACATGGGAAACCAGGAGTAGATACCATGCCCTAGGTCTCATGTGGTTGTCAATTTCCATAGCACTTATGTTTTCTTAAGGAACAACTCAAGCAGATACCATGCTGAATCCCTTAAGGAAGAAAAGAGTTAGAGTAGATACCATACCTAACTCGTTGCTTAGGGAAATCAATAGCTTAAGGAGTAGATACCATGCCCTTAGGTTGGCAACCAGTAGGTATACATGATAAGGCTAGTGCACTGATACCTTATACAATTGGGAAAGTATGACTAGTGGTGGATATCAAAGCCCTATGTCTTTATTATTATCAAATCACACACAACAGTTATTTTATTTCTTTTTACTTAAAAAAACTAATTCTAAAAACTGAACTTTACCAATCCCTGTGGAAATGACCTTGCTTTCGCACACTATACTGCATTATTGACCTTGTGCACTTGCAAGTAAAACTAGTACGATTATCTGCTTAACTATTTAGGTATATAATCGCTCAACACGGCCTCAGTGAAATCCACTATCAACCTAGACAAATGATCCATACCACATTTTCGGAACCTTTCTTATCCTAAATCTCTATGTCAAATTTTTAAAGTAACAAGATTGATCGGATAAGACGATATTTAGTATCCTTTTTATAGAAAATATACTTCAATGCTGCATGATCCGAGTAGATAATGACTTTCGATCCTAACAAGTAGCATCTGAACCTGTCCAATGCAAAAACGACTGTTAGCAACTCCTTCTCAGTGGTAAAGTAATCGAGTTGTGCGTCGTTTAGAGTTTTGCTTGCATAATAGATAACATGGGGGAGTTTATCAACACACTGCCCCAAAACAGCTCCAACAACATAATCTGAAGTGCCACACATAATCTCAAAAGGCACACCCCAATTGGGTGGCTGAATAATTGGTGTGGATGTCAGAATCTTCTTCGGATCCCCAAATGCTTTCTCACAGTCCTCATCAAATATAAATGGGGCATCTTTCAATAAGAACTTGCATAAGGGTCGGGCGATCTTGCTGAAATTCTGGATAAATCGCCTGTAGAAGCCTGCATGGCCTAGAAAAGATCGAACCTTTTTCATCGTACGTAAGGGTGAAAGATTGGAAATCAAGTCCACCTTCATTTTGTTGACCTCAATCCCCCCATGAGATACGACATGCCCCAATACAATACCTTGCTTGACCATAAATTGGCACTTCTCCCAATTAAGCACCAGGTTCTTCTCCTTGCACCGCACTAAAACTAAAGTGAGACTGTGCAAGTACTCCTCAAATGATGAACCGAAGACGGAGACATCGTCCATGAAAATCTCTAAGAACTACTCTACCATGTCAGAGAATATGCTGACCATTCACCGCTGAAAAGTAGCGGGTGCATTGCATAACCCAAAGGGCATGTGACGATAAGCAAATGTCCCAAAAAGACAGGGAAACGTCGTCTTCTCCTGATTTTCGGGGTCTATGGGGACCTGGTTATATCCAGAATAACCATCCAAGAAGCAATAGTAATTGTGCCCAGCCAAGCACTCCACCATCTGATCAGTAAATGGGAGTGAAAATGATCATTCCTTGTGGTAGCATTCAGCTTACGGTAGTCTATACACACTCTCCATCTTGACTGAACACGAGTTGGCACCAACTCGTCATCCTTATTCTTCACTACCGTCAATCCAGCTCATTTGGGCACGACATGAATCTGGCTCACCCACTTACTATTAGAGATGGGATAAATGATCCCTGTATCCAACAGCTTAATCACTTCAGTCCTCACAACCTCTTACATAGCTAGGTTGAGCCTTCTTTGTGGCTCCCTCAATGGCTTGGCATCCTTCTCCAAATGTATCCTATTCATCACCACTGAGGGGTTGATTCCCTCCGATATCCTCAATAGTTCAGCTGATAGCTTCCTTGTGCTCTCTTAAAACATCCAATAATTTCTCCCCCTTGAGCCTCAACCAAATCTAAAGCTATAATCATAGGCAACGAATCAGCTGGACCTAGGAACTTATACTTAAGATTGTTCAGTAAAGGTTTAAGTTCCTTCTTGGGGGGCTCAGGTTCTACAGTCTCCTCCTCCTCATTGCTTTCTTAAGGAGTAGACTCTAAAATGGCATTTGCTTGCTCAAGTAACTTATCCAAATCCAAATCCTCTCCAAATTGAGCAAAGCATGCCTCTGGGGGCTCCTCAATGCTTGATTCATCCACAGTCTCCTCAAGAATCTCCTCTATCAAGCATACATTTCTCACTTCATCATATTCCAGTGGTTGCTTACTGATATCAAAGATATTCAGCTCCACTGTCATATTTCCGAAGGAAATCTTCATCACCCTTGTCATACAATTTATTAGGGCATTAGTCGTGGCTAAGAATGGTCGCCCTAGAATAACCGGTATCTAAATCCCTACATTTTGAACTGGCTCTGTGTCAAGCACAATAAAATCCACGGGGAAATAAAATTTATCCACCTTTATCAAAACGTCCTCAACTACTCCCCGTGGTATTTTCATTGACCTGTCAGCCAATTAAAGCGTCGTGGATGTGGGCTTCAATTCTCCTAACCCCAACTGCAAATAGACAAAGTAGGGCAGAAGATTCACACTTGCTCCTAGATCTAAAAGAGCCCTTTCTATCTGCCTGACTCCTATTGTGCAAGAGATAGTAGGACACCCTAGGTCCTTATACTTGATGGGTAGCTTGCACTGAAGGATTGAGCTAACTTGCTCAGTCAAAAATGCCTTCTTCGAGACATTCATCCTCCTATTGATAGTGATCAAGTCCTTTAAGAACTTGGCATATGACGGCACTTGATGGATGGCGTCCAAAAATGGGATATTGATTTGTACCTGCTTGAACACCTCCAGAACGTCCTCATACTTCCCTCCTTTCTTGGGCGCTTGTAATCTCTTAGGGTATGGCGTTTTAGGTACAAATGACCTAGGAGGATCTTTAATAGTAGGTGTGGCTGTAGATGGCTCAGCATCTCTTTTCTCCTTGTTGCCACTTTCTTGCCCTTGCTATATAGCAGGGTTCTCTTCCAATCGATTATCCACTTATCTGCCATACCTTAATATGACAATCGATTGCATTTGTTCCTCCTCGTGCGTAGGATTTGATGAATTTCCAACCATAAATTGTCCCTTCGGGTTGGGCATGGGCTGACTGGGAAACTTTTCCTTCTCTCTTTCACCCAAGTGTCTTACGATTTGACCCATTTGACTCTCTAGCTTGGCAATCACTTGGGTGTTTACTATTGTTGCACTCCTCACTTCACTGATGGATTGGCCGGTCATCTTCATGAACTCCTTAAGGGTGTCCTCTAGAGACTGTAAAACTAGTGCTGGCGCTTGAGTAGAGTTTGGTAAACAGGTGATGGTGCTGGATGGGCTAAGTGACCATGACTTGGAACTGGTGGAGGAAATCCATGAGGGTATTGATTGTGAGAATGATGAAGGGCTCCTCCCTGATTCATCGGTCAGTTCTGCTCCCATGAAAAATTAGGGTGGTTCCGCCACCCCAGATTGTAAGTCTCGGAGTAAGATCCATTTTATTGCCTCCGATTATCATTGAAAGCATTCACTTGTTCCATGGGATACTCGGCAAAAGCTGGCATAGATGGACAATTTTGTGCTAAATGTATAGGACTAGTACAGATAGAACAACTATCAACATTGAATGTATTGGCTGCATTGATGGACTGGCCAGTCATCTTCATGAAATCCTTGAGGTTGTCCTCCAATGACAGTGGCTTTAGATCAAAATGGGTAGCATTGGTTGGTGGCAACACTATATAAGAAGTGGAGTTAGTAGCAACAGGTGCGAACAAATCCCTAAGGGATGTAGTGAAGTCCACATTCCAAGCTCTAGGTTGCTCTACATTCTCAGGTTGATTTATATTCCAAAAAATTTCTCCTATCTCAATTGTCTCTCTTTCAACAAGTGCTCTCTTCTGTCTCCTAAGAGTTCTTTCTAATTCGGGATCTAAAAGTATTAATTCTAAGTTTAGGGATCTCCGACTGGCAATTTTTTTTTATATTTTTTTATTCTTTGTGGGAAATTGCAAAAAGAAAAATGAACAAAAATTGGCAAATTTTTATTATTTATATATTTTTTATAGGCAATTGCAAATAGAAACAAATAAACAAAAATAAAATTGCAAAAAGAAAAATAAAACAAAAATGCTAACTAAACTAGTAGAAAAATAAAATCAATTCAGACAAAAAAAGTAATTTTCACAAACCAAACAACTCCCCGGCAATGGCACCAAAAACTTGTTGTGAGTTTTAAATTACTCGCAAGCGCACGAGTCGTTTGCAATATAGTGTTGTGCAAGTGTGAGGTCGAATCCACAGGGAATTGCATTGTGAAAATATATTTTTATCTAAACTAACCCTATTTTAACCTAGTTCCGAATTTTGGATTGTATCTTGCAAAGAAATATAAACCAAACTAAATTGATTTAAAAACAATTGATAAAAACACTAAGGTTTTCTGAATCCATCCCACCAAAGTAAAGCATATATATTCATGTTCTATATAAAAATAATCTATCAAATCATTCCATGAATCCACCATTATACAAATCACGGCAAATACCCAAACTAAACCAAAACCATCCAATGTATCCGTTTAATTCACAAATCACAATGGATATCCAATCTAATTTGAATGATCTGTCATATTTGGCAGATGAAACACAAGGAATATCCAATTTAACAATTTAAAAGCAATCTCAAGCTCATTATGATGTGGAAATCGATTATCATGTCACCCAGACCCAGCTTACATCTCAAGCTTACTGTCTCGATTACCAATTGTTTTGTATTATCATAAGCTCGGACTATCTGGTTACCTAGGTGGAAATCATCCTGCTCAAGGCCCAAAAAAAATTCCTTTCGTAAAAGCAAGATATTCAAGGCTAGCCCATTATCAACTAGAACCATGGGTATCTTCTTTTCGTGATACTCCGTTGTCAGATAAAAGGCATTATTATGGTTCCATCCACATGGTGGGACATCTTTGTCACCAAAACTCAGGTCTAATTCCTGTTTCTTTGATACATCGATCAATACTAAGAAATCATCAGGGAAGGTGTTTGTAGGAATGTCCATTCCACCTAAATAGTCCAGTATGGCCCGCCAGTATCTCTTTGAAGACATCACTAATCCCCAAATAGAGATGTTAGCATGAGTCTTCTTCAACTACCACAGCACTGGGTCTTCATCTTCTTCCTTCTTTATTCATCTTCCTTTCTCTGCTATTACTCTTTCCTTATCTCCCCATTCCCTTCTGGAAGCATCAACTTTGAGGTGTTGTGGCTTAAAATAACGGTCACTTCGAGTCAAATGACTAACTCTTCTTCTTCCTCTTTATTGTTGTCCCCCTGGATAGTCTTGCTTTTTCTTTCACTACCTTTTCTCTTGGTTTACGATTGATGTTGTTACTACCTTGTCACAATTCTCGATCTTCACACTAAATGCTCTGTTTTCTGTTCTGGCTGCCATTGTCACCTCACTATTTGTCATCATCGATGCTTTCTCTGCCACTATTCATGATACTACCTTCTCATTGTCCTCATTGTCACTATCCCATATGTTATTCCCACTACAAAGAGTATTTTATTTGAAGTTTTGGAAGTATTCTAAGGTAAGGATACATTTTTGTTTAGGGTGGTGTTTGGAATTTTGTTTTGGGTTGCTTGGTTATTAGGGTGATTAGGGTGGAGGGATCAAGGATGATGGATGATTCCTCGATCATGCTGAGCTAGTTTAATGGGACCACATTTAGGTAATTGGGCATGGGATTTTTAGCAACCTAGGGTGGCTCAAGACTGTTATAAATAAGGTTATGGATTTCATTCTTTAGTGTTTGACAACCTAGGTGTCATGACCGGCTAACTAATGGAAGTGGAAATATTTGGAAAGGTCCTACTATGGTGGAACTGGGTTGGGTAAGGGTCTTTATGGAAAAGAGTGAAGTTTGTCTCTTTTGGTAAGCTTGGCAAAAGTGTGGGACAAACTCATCCCTACGAGTGTGAAGTCTTTAGGGCCTCGAAGCTTTCTCTTGGGCTGACTCCTATATTGAGTCATATTTTGGAAATGACTCGGTTGGTTGTAACTATGGTTATTTTGTTGTTGAGGTTCTACAGATTTGTCTGCCCATCTACTTGACTATATATTATGTATCTGAGCAAAATTTACCTCACTAAGCTTAGTGCCACTACTACTGACAACATTTTTCTTCACAAACTTCCCACTAGTCTTCTTAATTTTTCCCTTAAAGATATCATATTCTACCTAAGTACCTTAGTCAATTAGCTGTTCAAAATTGGCTATAGGCATGGTAAGCATCTTCTCGTGGTACACTACCTGTAAGTCTCTCATCATAATTTTGACCTGGTCTTTCGCCATAGGTCTTGTGGCCATTTTTGGTGCCTTACCTTTCCAGTGAGAGATAAATTCTAAGAACGTCTCAATTGACTTCTGCTTAGTGGTTTCTAGGTCCTTAATGGAGATATCTAACTGAGTGTTATAAGCAAACTAGGCCACAAATGATTGGTTCATATCTTTCCCTCCTTTTAAAGTACTAAGTTCTTAAGAATAGTACTGCTTTAGTGTGGCACAAGTGAGGAAGCTGGGGAAGAATGCAGTTAACTGCTTAGTGTCTAAACCAAATAGTCTCAAAAGGCCAACGTACTGCCTCAGGTGGGTCTTGGGATCGCCAAATCCATCAAAATGTTTAATATCGATCATTTTGAACTTAGGTGGCAAACTGACTTTGGGATGGGTACACAGCTCATCAATTTCAATGAGATAACCATCAATGCCTTAGGATTTTAGCAAAGCACTTTGCATTTTCTCAAATTTCTCATTGATGACCTCCATCTTAGAACTGACCTTCTTCTTCTTTTTAGCCAAGAGGTGTTCTTCTTCATCCTCAAAAAATTCTTCTTTGTCACCCCCAAATCCTTGGGATTCATTCTTGGCTACACTTTCTTCTAAGCCATCTAGTCTTTTAGCCATGTCAGCTAAAAGACTGCTGATATTCTTTAGGACCTCATTGGTATCAACCACTATCTCTTTGACCATTACTCTAACTAAATCTGAACTTCTCTCAGAAACTAAATTGTCTGCAGACTCTTCCACTATAAGAGAGACAGACCCATGGTAGATTTTTTCCTTAGTCTTCCACTAGAGGATCCGAACCAAAGTGAGGAAGAGATTGTTTCTTGGCTCGGACCTATGACTGCTTTTTACAAGAAGAAAGAAAAGAAGACACTTTTTGAGTTCTTTATGTCTTGAATCCTTTTTACCATGCTCACTTATCTGTAGTATTACTTTAACTTTATCATTGGGTTTCGGGATTGCATGTGAAGGCTTACTATATGAATTAAAGTTCACTTACGGATAAATTCTTTATTTAGCCCAAATAAGTGGAAACAGAGAACGTAAAGGAAAATTTTCTTTGATTAAATTCCAATAAAATTTCCCCTGTTTGGACTTGGGCTTTCTTAAAGTTAAGTGTTGTGAAATTAAAATCAATAAGTCTCCTAAAGGATTCAAAATCCAATGGTGATTTAAGCTAAATCTAAGAATCCTCAAATGAATGGTGAAAATTTCCCCTTCACATGATTCATTCCACTTGATCCTTAGGCCTCCATTCACTTAGATCCCTCAAGTTAAAGTCCAATCATCAATAGTTTCATTTTTGGGCTCCTTAATGAGGTTAAACTAACAAGACTTAACTAAGAGAAAGTCCTCTTATTTTAGACCAGACAAGGCTTATCATAGGTCCAAACCAACCATGAGAAGGTTCTCATAGTTAAGTGTTGTCAATAAGTCTTCCAAAGGATTTATAATCTAACGATGATTTGGGACAAACCCAAGAAACTCACATGAATGATGAGAATTACCCTTCACATGGATCATTCCAATTGATCCTTGGGCATTCATTCACTTAGATTCCTTGGGTTAGGGCCCAATCAACATTAATTTCTTTAGGCAAGCTCCTTAATGGTGTCAAGTTAACAATATTTAACTAAGAGAAGGCCTTCTATTTTGGGCCAAACTAAGCCCAATATGAGGTTCAATTTGTTTGATTGTAATTTAATTAAAGGGAAAACAAGACCACGAAACACATCATCAAAGCAATTGATTTTAACTTATTTTGATATGTGAGATGAGAACAAAGATATGCAAGCAAGCAAAATGATAAAAAAAAGGTCTCTATCCTAGATGGAAAGGTTCTAGGGTTTGCTTAAAAAGGGTAGGCTCACCTTATAACTTTGATGGTCTCATGTACCCCTAATGCCATTATGCTCATCAAATGGTTTAAAAGGTGGACCACAAGAGTACAAACACGATGATAAACCTTATTTACATGAAAAGAACCAAGAGAAACTTGTCTACACCAAGGGTTGATGATAAGCAAATGAGGGCCATACCAGAAAGCAAGAGAAAACAGGCCCCCTAATTTACTCCATCGAGAGCAAAAGTTAAGTGCTAGTGTGCAAAGGGAAGTATGGAATAATAACTTACGATTAAAGTTTTAAAACATTTCCAAGAAACACTTTGAGCTTAAATCTCCCCAACGGAGTCGCCAACTGTAGGTACCGCTCTTTTTCGCCTGTTATCGATGCATCCGACTCATTACCCAAGGCCATTCCCTTTGAAGATGGTGCATATGGCGATGGTGCAAATTACAATGAATAGGCATATAGAAACGAGTGAAATCTACCAAGTCTAATACAAACCCTTTATAAATAGAAATGAGGCTCTCGTGATAGGTCGTTTTTAATGTATTAGACAAGTGATTGTTGTCATTCGGGCACAAAACAAGGATAACGAGTAAGGAGTCATCATTTAACCTTGAAGGGTGCCAAACCCCTTGTCATTAGTCTATGTGAGAGATTCTAAGACTTAAGAGATTTGAGTACAAGAGAATGAGGAATGAAAGCTCCCTCCTCCCTCTCTTGTCTAGACTGAAGTCTAACCCTTTATGTTTCAAGAAAAATTATTCAAAAATTAAATTTAAGTATTATTACCATTCAGTAATAAAGAAAAAGTAAACACACATTCACAATTTATAATCAAGTAAGATGACACCAAATATTGCATTTAAAGTGGTGCAGTAAAAGGAAATACATAAAAGAAAAGGTACTTTAACCATGAAACAAAGAAATGATCAAAATCAATTATAATGTACGGATAAAAAAAAAGTGAATTAAAGCATGCAGACTTAAATAAATAAAGTAGACATGTGAGAATTTAATGCATGAGCCAAAACCACTTTAAACAGATTGATTAAATATAGCATGTGTGGCATGTGTTCGGGTGTGTGCGGATGTGCACGGAATAGAACTAGGAGTGTGTAGATTAGTATTAAATGTGTGTGAGTGTGTGCAGATGTGTTCTAAGTGCATGCAGACTCGTGTGAATGCATACTAAGTGTGTGCACGTCCATACGGGTGTGTGCAAGTATTTTTAGGTGTATGCAAGTATGTTTATGTGTGTGCAAGTGTGTGTGGGTTAGTACTTAGTCTGTGCAGATGAGTAAAAGTGTGTGTTGATGTGTGCCAAGTCTATGCACGTGTGTGCAGGTATGTGCACTTATATCCATATATGTACAGGTTGGTACCGAGTGTGCGCAAGTGTATACGGATTAGTGCTAAGTGCGCATGGATTTAAAGTGAAAGGGACCAGATGGTCCTAATGAGCATGTAATTTTGAAATAAAATGGACCAATGGGGATCCTAACTATTTTTAAAATAAAATAACATGTGATTTATAGCAAATCTGAAGAAAGCATGTAACTTAAAAGAAATGAAATGAGTATCACGAAAGAGCTAGGATAAAGAAATGAGTATGAAAACTATTGTTGGAGTTTGTCAAAGTATTAAACGGGAGAAGAAGAATGAAGTTCAGCATGTACAAAGTGTGCACACTAGTGTGCACCGCAAGTCAACTCTTCCCAGGCCACGGTGCCCAGCACAGAGGATGCCTGGAGGAGGTGTGCGCCGCGGCTTAGCCTCCCCCAGGCCACAACACCCAGAAAGGTGAGGAGTATAGGAGATTCAGCCATGCTCTAGGCCGCAGCTTACCCTGTTCTAGGCCTCGGCCTGAAGGCACACTAATGCATATTGGTTCAACCTTTGTAAGGTGCGTAGATGCATATTCAAAATGCACAGCATCACTTAGGATTGATGGAGGGCTAAGGCTGATTGGTCCTCAAGATCTAAGGGTGGATATTGACCCTCGAGATTGGTCAAGAAGTTGGTGCACTATATAAAGGGTCACCTAGCTTCAATCTCAAAAATATAACACATTGTGACATACAAATGAACATCATACAAGAGAGTTAAAGTGCAAGTGTAAGAGTGCAAAGACACAAAACACAAGGAGGCACTAGAATAGATCTTAAAAGAAAGGTTGGTTGTAAAGAGATAAGTAGTATAGATTGTGGGTAGAGTGCTTTTGTAATAGTTCTATCACTTTCTTTCTTCTCTTCTTGATTCTTCAAGAACTTGGGTTTCTTGGAGTGGAGTTACTGTAACTTGTAAGAACTCATTAGTTTAGTGCAGAGAGTTCAGAGGAACTCACGGGGACATAGGCTATTGCCGAACCTCGATAACAAATTGCTTTTTCTTTTCTTTCTTGCTTTGGTTGCTGTATTTGTTTGTACAAGTCATTCTAGACTTGGATGTTTAGAAGACCACCACCTGGGCATCTTGGAAAATGTGGTTTCCCAATAGTGGTATCAGAGCTGGAAGAGATACCACCAACAGTGGTATCAGAGCTTGCACAGCTTGGTATCGAAGCAAGAACAGAAGGTATCGTAGCAAGACACCAAGAATTAAAGAATAAACTTCTTGGGTGATTCAAGAACGAAGTAAATATCAAGATCAGATCGTGTTCTTGAGGGTGATTCAAGAACGGTGTTGAGATCAATCTTCGATCGTGTTCTTTAGGTTTAGAAGAAGTTGGAAAGCATTTGTGGGTGCTGCACAAATTTGGGATCATCTTCACAAGATGGGTTCAAATTTCATTATTGAGAAGTTTGATGGAAAGGGAGATTTTTCGCTGTGGAAGCGGAAGATCAAGGCTATTCTTATGCAACAGAAGGTGGACTTAGCTATTGGAGAAGATGATGCTTTTCTAGCAAGTATCATGGAGGACCAACGGATTGAGATGAAGAAGATGGCATACAACACCATTTTCTTGCACATGTCGGATAATGTCACAAGGGAGTGCGGAGACTCGGAAGATCCAGCTGTCATTTGGAAGAAACTAGATAAGTTGTTTCTTGCCAAGATTCTCCCTGATAAGAGGTATCTTCGTAAACAAATCTTTGCTTTTAAATTGAATCCTAATAAAGAGTTGCAAGATAATCTTGATGCCAAGATGAGGAGTGCATCAAGTGGAGAAGGGTTGTTCATTAAAGGAAGGCCAGTAACTCGATATGGCAGTAACATACATGGCTACTACCAGGTCAAAGGTAGAGAAGAAAACCATGGGATAGTGCACAGCAACATACATGGCTACTACCAGGACAGAGGCAGAGGAGAAAGCCATGGGAGAGTGCACAGCAATATACATGGCTACTACCGGGACAGAGGTAGAGGAGAAAGCCATGGGAGAGTGCACAGCAACATGCATGGCTACAACCAAGATAGAGGTAGAGGAGAAAGCCATGGGAGAGCGCACAGTAACATACATGGCTACTACCGGGATAGAAGTAGAGGAGAAAGCCATGGGAGATGCTTCTACTGCCATAAGGAGGGTCATTTCAAGAAAGATTGTAAAGAGAAGATGAGGGATGAGAGATGAGGGAAGAAGTCATACCAAGAATGGAGAGGCTTCGGTTGCCAAAGCAGAACAGTAAGATGACGATGTTCTTGTTGTGTGCTCAAATGTGAGCAAGAGGCAAGGCAGTGAGAAATGGATCCTAGATTTCGGGTGCACTTATCACATGTGCCCTCACAAGGAATGGTTCAAGAATTTCAAGGAAATCAATAATGGAAGGGTTTTCTTAAGGAATGACAATTCTTGCCAAGTGAGGGGGATAGGAGACATCCAACTGAGGATGTTTGATGGAGTCACAAGGCTACTGTGAAATGTAAGGTATCTCCTGGATTTAAGGAGGAATTTGATCTTATTGGGGCAGCTGGATTCCATGGGGTATACATATAAGGCAGAGGGTGGAAAGATCAAGGTGACCAAGGGATCTTTGGTAGTGATCAAAACAGCAATAAAAGATGGACTCTATGAGATGATCGGAGAGACAGAAATCAAGGATCAAGCAGCAAGCTTGATGGCTGAGATGGATAGAGCAGCCCTTTGGCACACTCGCTTTGGACATATGAGTGAAAAGAGCCTACAAGTTCTCAGCAAGAATGGTCTACTTGGTGGTACCAAAGTAGAGAAATTGGATTTCTACGAGTGTTGTGTTCTTGGGAAGCAATATCAGGTCAATTTCAACACCGGAGTGCACAAGTCTAAGAGCATTCTTGACTACATTCATTCGGACCTTTGGGGACCAGCACGAACACCAACACAGGGAGGTAATTTTTACTTTCTGTCTTTAATTGATGATTATTCAAGAAAGGTTTGGGTTTATTTGCTTAAAAATAAATCAGATGCTTTGAATAAATTTGTGGTGTGAAAAAAGTTGCTGGAGACTTAAACGGGTAGGGTAGTTAAGGCTTTACGAACCAATAATGGCTTTGAATTTTGTAATAAGGATTTTGATAAATTATGTGTGTTAAATGGCATTCTAAGACATAGAACGGTTGTAAAAACACCTCAGCAAAATGGAGTTGCTGAGAGGATGAATAGAACCCTTATGGAAAAGGTTAGGTGCATGTTAATGGGATCTGGATTACTCGAATGTTTTTGGGGGGAAGTTGTATCTACTGCTGCATACTTGGTAAATAGATCACCCTCTAGAGCTTTAGAGCTCAAGACTCCATTGGAGATGTGGAGTGGGAAACCCCCTGAGTTTGATAACCTTAGAACTTTTGGATGTGCTGCGTTGGCACATCAAAAGGATGATAAGCTTAGCCCAAGATCTAGAAAATGTGTGTTCTAGGATATGAGGAAGGGGCTAAGGGATATAGATTGTGGTCCTTAGAGCAAAAAGGATTGAGGCTCATAATAAATAGAGATGTGATTTTTAATGAATTGTTATTTCCCTATTTAGAGAAAACTAACCCTGTAGGGGCTAGTGAGCAAACCAGTTCGGTATTTGTGGAGCATAGCATCAAAGAGAATTCAGTTCAAGTAGAGCAAAGAAGGCAAGAGAGTTCGGACTAGGTAGAGCCCATTGATGAATGCCAAGCTCAAGACACTTGAGAGAAGGCTGAACTAGAAGGGGATGATGATACAGCAAGTCAGAATGACTATCAGCTCACAATGGACCGGGAAAGAAGGCTGGTCAGACCACCTTCAACATATGGGTTTGCATATGCTGCGGATGCAGCAGCTCCTTGGATAGAATGAGAGATGAGTGAACAAGATACTTACATTGATGCCATGGGATGTAAGGATTCACCAAGATGGAAGCTAGCTATAAAAGAAGAAATGGATTCTTTGAGGAAGAACAACTTCTGGGAATTGGTGCACATTCTGGGAAAACAGAGAGTTGTGGATTGTAAGTGGACTTACAAGGTCAAAGAAGGCTACCCTCCAGGAGATGAAGTCCAGAACAAGGCCAGGCTAGTGGAAAAGGGGTTCACGAGAAGAAAATGCATAGATTTCACAGAAACTTTCTCACCTGGACACAAGGCGGAGAAAATGGTGAGTATCCTCATCTATGTCATGGATATGTTGTCGGTTCGGAATAGCGGGGAGAGGATGGAAAGGTTTACATCTCAACTCAGTAAGGAGTTCGAGATGAAGGATCTTAGCCTTGCACAAAAGATCCTTGGGATGAGAATAATCCAGGAAAATGAGAGAAACAGGTTGAAGGTTTCTCGGGCAATTAGTGCTCTCAGTAGATTTGTGAGTAATCCCGGAAAGGAGCTTTAGCTTGGGATGAAGTGGTTGTTGAGGTACTTGAATGCTCAATGGCAGCTGGTGGTAGCACTCTTAACAACCGGGGCAGATTATATAACGGCTACGGAAGCCATAAAGGAGGCTATATGGTGCAAAGGGTTGTTGGATGAGTGGATGGTCCTAAAAGAGCAGGTGGTGGTGTCTCCGGATATCCAAAGTGCGTGGCACTTGTGAAAGAATCCAGTGTTCCATGAGAGAACAAAGCACATGGATGTTTGGTATTATTTCATTCGAGAAAATGTTACGGAATGATGCATTCATATGGACAACATGGCCACAGAAGAAAGTCTTACAAATTTAGGTACCAAAGTTCTACCTCTAAGAAGGTTCAATCATTGCCTTGAACTTCTTAGGATTGGAGTCGGTTGAATGATGACTCAAGATGTGTTTGGATCTTGAGTTCTCTGCACAATGGGTTCGGGTTTAATCGCTTAGACAAAGGTAGAGATTGTTGGAGTTTGTCAAATGATTAAACGGGAGAAGAAGAATGAAGTTCAGCATGTACAAAGTGTGCACACCAGTGTACGCCATGGCCTAGCTCTTCCCAGGAGGCGGCGCCCAGCATAGAGGATGCCTAGAGGATGTGTACGTCACATCTCGGCCTCCCCCAGGCTGCGATGCCCGAAAAGGTGAGGAGTAGAGGAGATTCAGCTCTGCTCCAAGTCGCGGCTTACCCTGTTCTAGGCCGTGGCCTGAAGGCACACTTATACACATTGGTTCAACCTTTGTAAGGTGCGTAGATGCATGCTCAAACCGCACAGCATCACTTAGGATTTATGGAGGGCTAAGGTTGATCGGTCCTCAAGATCTAAAGGTGGATATTGACCCTCAAGATTGGTCAAGAAGTTGGTGCACTATATAAAGGGTCACCCAGCTTCAATATCAAAAATATAACATATTGTGACATACAAGAGAGTTAAAGTGCAAGTGTGAGAGTGCAAAGACACAAAACACAGAGATGCACTAGAATAGATCTCAAAAGAAATGTTGGTTGTAAAGAGAGAAGTAGTATAGATTGTGGGTAGAGTGCTTTTGTAATAGTTCTATCACTTTCTTTCTTCTCTTCTTAATTCTTCAAAAACTTGGTTTCTTGGAGTGGAGTTGCTTTAACTTGTAAGAACTCATTGGTTTAGTGTAGAGAGTTCAGAGGAACTCACGAGGACGTAGGCTATTGCTGAACCTCGATAACAAATTGCTTGTTCTTTTCTTTCTTGCTTTGGTTGCTGTATTTGTTTGTACAAGTCATTCTAGACTTGAGTATTTGGAAGACCATCACCTGGGCATCTTAGAAGAGGTGGTTTCCCAACAACTACAATGGAGTTCAAAAAATAAAAAGTAAACTCTATTTTCAAGGTGGTTTATACATATAAAGCATATTAACAATTTATTTTACAAACAAAAGAAATTTAACTAACTTTCTTGGCTAAGAAAAATTTCCACGTGCAGGAATACTCCTCAGATATTCTGCGCGTTCTTGTAGATTTTATGAATTAGAAAGGTTGGTTTAATTGAGGATTATAATATAAAGGGTGGCCAAATATGGGATGAACTCTCTTTTTTGTGCGCTTTCTTCTCTTTTGTGATGCTTTTCTCTTTGATTTTTCTAAACTTCTCTCTTTTTTACTCTCTTTAAACTTCTCTCTTTTCTATTTCTATTCTTCCATTAATTCCTCTCTCTTTTTATGTTTTATTGTGTGTTTTGTGCTAACAAATGGGGGGTATTTATAGTAGAAAGAGTGGGTTGTCAAGGGATTAAAAAAACAACAAATAAAGGGGAGAAAAAGAGGTGGTCGATCATGGGGAAGTGAGGAGAGAAAGGTTGCAATTTTTAGGTGAAAAAGGTGAGGCTATGAAGGGTAAGGTGTGGTAAACAAAGGAAAAGTGAGAGGAAGACAACTCTCTTGGTGGTTAGCCATGGGGAAGATAAAGGGGGGGTTTTAGGCAAAAAATGTGAAGAGGGAAGGTGATTTCAAAATCAAAGAAGAAGGGGAGGATTTCTCTTTGGTGGTTATTAAAAAAGGTGCAAGTTTTAGGTGTTATGGTGGTTTCAATCAAGCGAAAAGGTAAGAAGGATTTCTCCTCTTTGTGGACGACCATAGAGGGAAGGAAAGGGGGATTCATTTAGGTGGTAAAATCGAATTTTGACATAGGAAAATAGGAGAGCTCAAAGAGGAAATGTGCAATTAACAAAGCAAAAAAAAAAAAAAAAAAGACTTGTATTTTGCACACAAAAGATGCAGTTTTCTAAGCAATTGAGGTGTTGTTTTTTAGGTAGAAAAGGTGTTTCTTAAGGTAGAAAAATGTGGTTCTTGGCACATAGGAAGGGGTGAGAACCTAGGAGGGAAATGTTGTTTTAAAAATGAAAAAAAAAAAAGGAAAAGTTCCTTTTTTTCTCACACTATATGATCGGCCACATGGGAGAGAGGAGGGATACAACTTTTTTGATGTAAAAAAGAGAGTTTATATTGAAAAAGTGAAACAATCAAAATATGCCAGGTGGAGGGTGAAATTGGAAATTCATTCACTAAATTGTATGGTCTTCTTGGGCTTGGATTTTGGCCAAAATGTTTTTGGCTTAGCAAAAATCAAATAGGATTTAGTGGATTTTGGGTTAGGCCAAAATGAATTGAAGACTTTGGTCTTGAATTTGGTGGAATAAAATATGGCCCAATTGATTAGAGTTTAAGGTGGATTTAGTAGATTGAATAGAAATGGCTTGCACTTGGTTCTACTCCGATTAAATTCAAACCTCTGAATTTACTAAGTCTGAGTGCATTAGGATCAAAGATTCTTCATAAGAACCCGCGTGGGACCCGTTCAAAAATTTAGGAATGAAATTGTGTGTTTACACTCATGCTTCATATTTAAACTATATACAAGCATAACTTCTATGTCATAATAAATATTTTATTCCAATGGCATAACAACAATTATTATTGAAAAGGGACAAAAAAAAAAGTGAGAGTCACCAACCTTTAGTAACACTTAGTATAAACCACGATGTGATGCTTCCCTAAAAGATCCACTATGCTTATTCGGATTTGAACGAACTCGAACTTTTGAACTTATCTTCCGAGAAAAGAACAAGTACAACAATGGATGGTATTTGGTAAAATCGTAACCTATTACAACAAATCTAAAGCCAAAGAATACCCAAGATGAAGTGTCTTTTTATATAGTAGTTTGAAAGAAATTAAGCTAGAATAGAGGTAGAATGTGTGCATGAATTTTGGTAGAGCTTACCTAGGAGATAGAGAATGTAGTTGTCTGTTGAGTGGAAATAAAAGGGGTATTTATAAGATGGAATAGTAGACAATGTGATTAATCGAATTAAATTGGTGTAAATGGGTTGTTGGAATTTTGTAACAGTTTTATCTAAAATGGAATCAAGATCACAATGGTGTAGCTTTGGATTAATTCAGTTGTCTGTGTAACGGCCATGAACCGATCGGTCCATGACCTGCGCCGATTTTGGATATGCTTTTCAGGTTATTTTTCAGATTTTTGAGAGGGTTTTGGCTTTGGCATGGATCTCAAACTTTAGTGGGGTTGGTTTTGGGTCAAATTGCGCTTTAAAGCTTAAAATTGGGCTTGTAATTGGTTCTTTCTCAAAAACAAAGTCTTGGTTCTCGCTTTTTCCAAATCTGAGTATTATAGGATCAAATTCTCATCATCAGACTTCATACATGGCTCATTCTAAAATTTGGAACGAAATTTGGTATTTATAGTTTACCTCTCATTAATTGAGCTTTTAGTAAGAAAAAGTCAAAGGTTGTGAGTAATTGTTGTTTTGTTTCAAATGTTAGAATGGCAATGTGCAGTATATGCAATGCACAAAGTAAAACATGATATTGATCAAGAGGTGTGTCATGGGAACACCCATGATTGTGTTGTATACCTAAAATGACATAGTTATCATCCATTACTTGATTGAGTGTCGCCAGCTTCGAGAGCTTGAATTTCGTTGGGGATTTTGATCTAGGTCTAATATCTTCTGGGGATGCAATTCTTGGACTAGAAAATTGACCTTAGTATCTACCCTTCACTTAGAGATACAAATACTTAGACTCTAATGAGAAATATTGGTTTAACTTCCACTCGAGAATAATGATTCTAGAACCAAATCTAAAAGTGTAAGTCCGACCTCCTCTCGGGAATACCAGTTCTCAAACTTACTTGGGATTTATACCCAATTCTTAGTCTAACCTATTAGTAGTATGCCCTACAATCCAATGACATTTGATGTCTTAGCATTTTATAATTAAAATAATTATCATAATTATTGGTAACATTTATTTATTATGAATATTTGTTAATTTACATTATTATGATTAAGTCTATAGAATAAGAGAAAATGAGATAAGATTATTATTTGATCATAATTATGAGACCTAATCTTCTCGAAAGCTTTATTCTTAAATGTTCCTGGTCATAGGATACTGATTGGACATTATAATCTAATTAGACTAGTACATACCATGTTTGCTTAATTGAAAATGTGACTAATCTCAATGTCACTTGTGTACGAGACACTAAAACAAGTATGTGAGTGCTCGTTGGAGAATGATTTCTCTGAACACGACTGGACTAAAGAACACCTAAATGGAGTTTTACTTGCATGTTAATATGTTGTTCTTATGTTACAGTTGTGCATGTGATCCTTAGACTTAAGGCACAATAGTTATCTTATATGCGACTTATTATACTTTAATACTGTTTAATATTGTTATATTCATGGATCATTAATAAGTAGTAATTAAGTATAATGGGTTTCATATGGAGGTACGTGAGAGTAAGGGATCTATCTCTCTTAAGTAAAAAATAGATAATTTCCTATGTGATCTATTAAGCTATAATTCAAAAAGTTCCTTAGCCACGATAGGGTGAGAATTAGAAAAAAACTTATGGTGAAATTATAGTCTTGAGATCTAATACTAGGGGTTTGACAGTAATTTCATACCCTAATTAGCTTAATTAAGACATCGCATGATGGAATGATTGAACTGCACAATAACTGATAACGGAAAGATTCAAGGTTTCACAACCAAATTCACATTGTTAAGGTAGTCATGATATGGTAATAGGTGTCACTCATGATTGTAGATGCCATGAAAATTAATTTAATGATAATTAATTAATGAGTAAATTCTATTTTTAGTCCTTTTAGTTTGCTTCATGCTCTTATTGGGTCCCTGGAGTTTAAAACGACCTTATTGAGTCCTTTAAGTTTGGTGCTCATTCCAATCAAGTCCTTTACCCAAATGATACAGCAGGCTCATTCACAATACGTTCATTCAAAACAGGTTCATTCATGTTAGGATCAACAGCAGAGTCAAAAATAGTTTATTAAATTCAAATAGTCTAGTCACATTATTTGTCATCCCTACATCTTCATCAGCGTCATTTAATTGGTCTTCCATTACATTAACCACAATCCTATGTTTCAAATAAAGTCCAATGACTTTTGACTTGGGAACTTTCATGCACATAGTGTACACATTTGAATCGCTAGTTAATGAAATAAAATCATTTGGATAAAGGACCTAATTGGAACGGGTACCAAACTTAAAGGACCCAATAAGGATGTTTTAACTTCAAAGACAAAATAAAGACATGAGGCAAACTAAAAAGACTAAACATAGAATTTACTCTTAATTAATTCTCACAACAACAAAAAAAAAAGATAATCAAAAAGAGTTTTGATAGAATGGGTTCCAATTACAATTATAAAAATTATAGCCTATAACCATATTACTTTGAGCCGAAGGGATCACACACAACTGGGGCAATGTATAATTAAAAAATAATTGTAGGGGTTTAGTTTACTACTAATGGTTAATAGCAAATAACCCTAACATCATAAAATAGTTTATTAGTATGCAAATTTTTACTAGCACAAATTCTACACAAAAATTTCTCTTACACTACGTTTGGTTGTTTGGAATTGAAATTAATGTGGAATTATTTTATTTTTCAACTACTTTAATGTTTAAAAAATATAATGCATCTCAATTCTAATTTTAAGCTTCAACTCCAAACAACCAAACGTAACATTTAGTTTTTATCTCTTCTATTCCCAAGAGAAAAATCATAATTCAAAACTTTTCTTGTGTTGACTATCTATAGAGATAATATACTTTTGCTTGGACTTGAATTAAACATTTACATAATATGAAAAAAGGGACAAGCCCAGTACATGTAAGTGTAAAACTGAAACCCTCCCCTTACAAAAAACCCCGGGTCCACAAGCCCATCTGGTTCAATCAAGTATTCATCAGGGTATGGGTTCAAATATGCATGCAAATAGGCCTGGATGAGCCCAATCCAAGACTAACTGAAATATTGAGATGCTTAACAGTTCATACGGGCCGAATGCATTAAAGCCCGTTAGAGAACACTTAAAATTCCAAGGAAAAACAATTTTAGATTTTTAAAACTAAATGTTGGGCATAGGTCCACGCCTTTAATTGTACAGGCCCACCTAAACTTGGATTTTAAAATAGAAACACAGTTTTGTTTTTTTATCAATTTCGGTTCAAAAGCAAGGGTTTTCTCATTTTTGAAATCCATATAATACATGAACTCAAGAACTTGGGGTCTCAAATCCAGAAAATGCTTCTAAAAAACTCATTTTTCAACACAAACTAATTAGGTGGAAACCAGACGCTACACATAGTCAGTAGCTCTGGACATTCTTGAAAACAAGAAGAACAATTAATAAAAATCAACAAAAACTTAAAGAAAATTTAGAAACCATCAACAAGCACCCATCCCCTGTTGACTGTCCTCAGGGATTTCAGTTTTTAGAGACCACAGCAAGAAGCAGAAACCCACAATAAGCAACAAAAAAATCAAATAAGAAATCACAAAACGGATTAATACGGGAGGGTGCTTCGACGAGAGCTCATACCCTTAGGTCCCAGAGCCTCGCATCCTCCCAGAAACAAGCATTTTCTCCGGAAACAAACAGTCAAACCAACATGTAAATGTGAACTTTAATTTTTACCTGAGTAATGGGAGGTAATATGTTCCGTACCAAAATTTATACCAAAAATTTGGAACGCAACATAGTCACGAGTCAATTATTTCCATTACAATAAAAAAAAAATTACACTTAGATTTTTATTGAGATTTTATCCCTAAAATCCTCTTACTCAAACTTACAATAATTAAATAAAAAAATAGACAAACAAATATTAAGTATAACAATTTAATGTGATTCGGCATTCTCTTTGCTTATCTTATCAACAAACTCACAATTTTATTAATTCTTAACAATAATTTCAAGAAAAACAAAATTATTACCTTGACAACCTCACAACCCAAAATCTCCAATACACCCAAAGCTCTCTACCTAGCTCTAGTTATAATATTTGAATTATGAATGTACCTCAAACCTTCTCTAGGATCCCTTTATATAGATGATATTTTCCTAATATTATTAAAAAAAAGTAGAACAACATCATAGTAGACTACTACTACTTGTACAAGGAACAATCTAATAGGAAACTAGTACTACTCCTACTAGAACAATCAACAATCTAATAGGAAACTACTTTTTCCAAACAAATTAGAATTCTTTCTTGTGAGGATTTGAGCCAAAATACTAACAAAACTCCACCTTGAATCAAATTCTTCACACCTCATCAACAAATCTAACTTTCTTTTTAGTTAGTGCATTCCTTCCTTTTAGTCTTTCTATATCTCATCCACCTAATTTTTTAAGCAAAACCTTCTCATCCAACACATACAAGCCCTTCTTGTTCATAGTAGCCTTCAACATTATATTTGATCCATTAAGAACTTGAATCTCTCCATTGCTCGTAGTCCATGTGTATCCCATCTTATTAAACTCTCCCAAAGAGATGATATTTGTAGTGAGAGAGGAAGTAAACTTTACCTTCTCAAGTGTCTTCATACTTTCATCATGGAGCTTCAACCTTAGGGTTCTTCATGCGCTCCTACGTGAAAATCATTAAGACTTGTACTTTCTTTCACCTTTAGAGAGTAGATGTCCATCTTGAGACACAATTTTTTGGTCAAAGATTTTGAAGCCTAGATGCTCTTAAGCTTATCCCACAAACCCTTGAGTGTAGTTTCCTTCTACATAGTATACTTGATCTCAAGAGCAAGAGCCAACCTGATTGTGCTTACAACCTGCCTTTGAATCGATTGTCACTTTCTATCAGTCACCTCTTCTAGCTTTTCTTCCTCTAAAGCCTGGTCAAGATCTTGTTGCATTAGAAGATCTTTAACTGTACTCTACTAAAAAGAAAAATTATTTCGTCCATTAAATAAAGGAATCTCAAATTTAGATATGCCTATTGATATGGTGGCGCAAACGCAATAATTAGTAACATGTAGCTTATTCAAATAGATGACCAGGAAAATAAACAAACAAGATCAAGTACAACAATTTAATATGGTTCGGTAACCTCCTTTCCTAGGCCACCAACAAACTCACAATTTTGTTAATCCTTAACAACTTTAGGATAACAAAATTATTACCCTAACAACCCCACAACCCAAAAATCCCAATACATCCAAAACTCTCCACCTAGCTCTAATTATAATATTGAAATTACGAGTGTGTCCCAAACCTTCTCTATGACCCCCTTTATATAGAGGATATTTTTCTAATATTATTAGGAAAAGAATAATAACATCATAGTAGACTACTACTACTACTTGTACAAGGAAAAATCTAATAGGAAACTAGTACTACTCCTACTAGAACAACTAACTATAAAATAGGAAACTAATTTTCCCAAACAAATTAAAAAATTTCCTTATGAGAATTTAAGTGAAAATCCTAACAATTTTGATCATAAAAGTATTTATCACTTGAACATGGAAATACAATCTTCCAAAATCTAATATGTGATACTTGAATCATTAATAGCATCCAAGATTACATAATGATATATCTCCAAACTCAAAGTTACAAACTTTTTAAGCAAAATAACCTTGATAAACATCAAATTACAATTTGATAGACATATGCTCTTAAAAACAATAACAGTGTTTTACTCACTAAAACCAAAGAAGCCAATTCCTTGAGATCTTCGTCAAGACTTTACTAAATCAACTCTGACTCTAACTTTATTTATCATCTATAAAATTATATGAAACTAATGAGCTTGCAGCCCTACAAGTAATAATAAATCGTCCAAGATCTTAAACAGTTATCAAGACTTGAAATTGATAAAATGATAAGAGTAAAATTTTCAATCCCCAAGGGTATCATCAATTACAATACTAGTCCATTCATTTCATTCAATCATCAATGTCACACTATCAATGTCACACTTAGCCTGGTGACAAGGCCTAAATAATTAACACACTAATAAACCTATGTCTGATTCAATGGTCAACACACTTAACTCCGATGTTTGGGTCCCAATGTTAACACATTTAACCCATGTATCTAGGTTCAAAAGTTTATACATTTAACCCTTGTATCTTTGACACACTGAACCTTTGTGTTTAGGTCTAAAAGTTGATACATCTAACCTTATGTCTAGGTCCAAAAGTTGACACATTTAACCCTTATGTCTCGGTCCATAACTTGACAATTTAGCCCCAGTGTCCAGGTCAAAAATTTGATAATTTAACCCCTGTGTCCGGGTCCAAAACTTGACACATTTAACCCCTGTATTTGGGTCCAAAAACTTAACACATTTAACCATTGTGTCAAGGTTGAAAACTTGACACATTTAACCTATGTGTCTAGGTCCAAAACTTGACACATTTAACCCCTATATCTAGGTCCAAAGCAACAATATTTAAATCACGAATAGTCATATATTCAATAGGATACATTCTCAAAGCAAAGTGATACACTTAGTACACACATGTTCTCAATACCATATAAAAGAAACAATTTGCTTAAAACGTGACATGGAAGAGAATTACTTACCTCCATGCAAGATCAAATCACTAACCAAACAATCACATGCTTTGGTACTCGTACCCTCCATACCTAATCATGATAAAATGTTTATTAAATTTAAGTAATTTATACATTTGGCTATACAATGTTTATGCGTGTCATGCCATGATGCATATATGTTCACATGTCTTTCTTTTTAAAATATTTTTTAGGTCCATGATAATAATAAAACTCATGATATTTCAGAGAAAAAATAATAATAATAAATGCAAGAGTTCACTTCTTGCTTCTCCTCTAAACAATCTTCCAATTCCAAACCACTTTACTTCATTGATCCTTCTCTAAGTCAACTCCCAAAAGTGACCAAACTACTATTTTTGCTCATCTTGTATTTCATACCATTCACCATTATAACTTCAAGTAGTGAATCCATAAATGAATTTAAGTAATCAACCACAAGATTACTTATAACTATTTCTTAAATCCTTCAGCCAACTTAATACACTATTAATTGAGATCAACTCATCTGCTGTAAAAAAAAATTTGTGAAGTACAGCATGTAGTACACATAAATTTTGATTATAAAGTGGTCCCCACCAAATCTCAAAATTTAAGAAGTCCAAATCCATATGCAAAAGTAGTATATTGCATGCTTTACTTTACAATGCTTATTACAAAGGAGTTTACAAAGGAGTTGATCTCCATTTAATTCTTCATTTTCCAAATTTAAAAATCTTTCGGGCAATGTTTAGAAGATATTTATGCAAGCTTAAATAAACTAGATTAAATCTCTTTCAAGATACGTCATGTTTCACATTAATGAACATTGAATCTTTCTAATGACCCCAAATAAATATAATAGTTAATATTAACACTTCATAAGTTCATCTCCTAGTTACTGTTCATAAAAAATATAATTTATTCCCTAATTATCACCAAGGACCGTCCTATATATTTTCTCATCAACTCACTCAATAGCCACCACCAATTTATTATTCAACTAAATATACATGAGAAACTCCCTACTTAATCATGATTGATTTATTCACCTATGCCAAGTAACAAACAAACCATCATTATACTTATCTCTTACCATTAACTCACAATGTGAATAAATATTCAAACTATATAATTACTCTCAAAATATACAATTAGTCCTAATTTAACTTTTTTTAATACTTTATACCTTACGAAATTACTTTTTATGATTGTTTTCAACTCAAAATACCCAGTCCATCATAAAATTACAATTCTACCATAATTTTTTAGCTTAATTACCATTCTTACACTATGGTTCTATAGTTTGCCATTTTCAGATTCTTTTTTGATTTCCAGCAATTATACAATTATAACATTTCCTTACCTGTTCACCTAATTTTCTTTCTTAAATCAAGATATTTCACTACCATTTTAATCTTCATCCCAAACACCAAAGGTATCATAAGTATCATTTCTTTTCAATCCCTTCAAGAATCAAGATATCAATGGCATAAACATTAGTTACCATGCTTCCTTTTCAAACAACAATCAAACTTTAATAGTCAAGTATGTATATAATCAAAACATCAAGATATATTTGTACAAACAAATTCATGTTCACATATAAAACTTGTCTCAAGCAATTAATACAACACTTGATTTGGGTATGGGAAAGTAAACTGCAGATTTACTAACCATGGGGTTAAACCAAAGAATTTCCTCTTTGATTATGGGTTTATGCAACAATCTTGATTGATGGGCATGACATGGGGTCTTTGGTCCATAATCTTCTAGCAGTAAAATGGAAATATGGTGCGAAAGAGAAAATGAGATGGAGGCATATGACCAGCAGCTGAGATGATGATTCTCAATTTTCGGTGATAGAAAGTCACAGCAACAAACTTGGGATTTTCTACCAAAGCTAATACAACACCACTAAGGGAGGAGATTAAAGAATATTTGCCTCTCCTTATTTTCTTTTTATCAAGTATAGAGTTTGACATTGGTAATGGGCTTACTCATGTTATGGGCTATTACTTTGGGTTCCAAAATAGGTAGAAGGCAAAATATGTAAATTCTTTTTTTCACGTGGCGTGCTGTGCTTGGCACACTCCAAGTGGATGGGCTATGTTGGGCCTAGCTTTTGAGGCCCATAGCAAAGCATGAGGTAAGACACGATACAACACAAGGCACAACCCATAACATCTAATTAAATTCAAAATTATATACAATTTGATGCCACTAGAATGATAAGTCAAGAAGAATTAGATGGTGATAAATTGATATTTTAGGATGGCGGAAGAAAAATAAACATTATTACCCTATTCTTAGCATAATAGCATGTGATTTACTAACTGTTCCAGTGTCTACCATAGCATTGAAACAAGTTTTTAGTGCAGGTTCTAGAATTTTGGATGAACTGCGATTAAGATTATTACTGGAAACGTTGCAAATGCTAGTGTTGAAAATAAGAATTGAAAAAAAAAAACATCTTTCTTATTAATTGAATGAAAAGAATACAGTTGACCCAATATATAGACTTATGAATACTAAGTCTAATAGGAATAGGGCACAACAATTAGATGAGATAAATATGATCCAAGCCTACTAGGACACTCATTAATAATCCTATTAGGACTCTCAACACTCCCCCTCAAGTTGGAGCATAGATATTACAGGCACCCAACTTGTTACAAATAAATCGAACTGGAGAACCATCCAATGGTTTAGTAAATAAATTTATTAACTGATCTGTCGACTTCACAAGTCTGGTACTAATCACATTTTGTAGAAGTTTTTCTTGAACAACATATCAACTTCAATATGTTTAGTTCTCTCATGAAACACTGGATTATTTGTAATATGAATAGTTGCTTGATTGTCACACACCAAGCTTATGGAACTTGACTGGGTGATCCCGAGTTCCTCTAATAACTACTTTAGCCAAACCGTCTCACAAGTAGTATGTGTCATTGCTCTATATTTGGACTCAACACTTGACCTAGACCACAGTTTGCTTTTTACTTTTCCACGATACTAAATTGCTTCCAACAAACACACAATATCTAGAACCTTCTATCAGATGGAGAGCCGACCCAAATCTGTATCAGTATAACCTTCATTTTGGGCATGACCATGATTTTGATAAAGTAAACCATGGCCAAGAGCACACTTAATATATCTCAAAATTCGAATAACAGCATCCTAATGACTAGTTCGTGGAGCATCAAGAAATAGACTAACCATACTGGTTGCAAATGAAATATTAGGTCTAGTAACAGTCAAATTCAATTTTCTAACCAAACACCTATTTTGCCCTGGATAAAAAAATAAGTCACATCGATAAACTGCAAGTTTTGTGTTGGGATCTATAGGACTATCTATAGGCTTACACCTTAACATTCTAGTATCAGTCAACAAATCAAAAACATATTTACACTGAGATAAAGAAACACCATGACGAGATTTAGCAACCTCAATACCCAAGAAGTATATCGATTCCTCTAAATCTTTTGTCTAAAATTTAGTTCTCAAGAACTATTTTAGTGCTAGAATGTCTTCTTTGTCATCCCCGTGATCACAATATCATCCACATATACAATCAACAATATCCCACCTGCTTTACTGTGTTTATAAAATATAGAATGATCAACACCACATCTGTTGAGACCAAAATTAATTACTACTTCACTAAACCAACCAAACCACGCTCGAGGAGATTGTTTTAAGCCATATCGAGATTTATTTAATCGACATACTAACCCAGACTCCCCCTGAGCAACAAATCTGGGTGGTTGCTCCATGTATACTTCTTCTTGCAAATCGCCATTTAGAAACGCATTTTTCACATCCAATTGATATAAAGGCCAATTAAAAGTAGCTGCTAGAAAGATAAACACACGAACATACGTAATCTTCCCTGTTGGAGAGAATGTCTCAGTATAGTTAATACCATATACCTATGTATACCTTTTTTCTACTAGGTGAGCTTTTAATCTGTTAATAGTACAATCAGGATGAACTTTTACAGTGTATACCCAGCAACAACCAACAACAGATTTTTCATATGGAAAAGGAACCAAGTCCCATGTATCATTAGTACTCAAAGTATGTATCTCTTCATCCTCCACCAAGAATGAGACAAAGCTTTTGTAATAGACTTAGGATTAGAGACAAAAGAGATCGAAGCAACAAACGAAGCATATGAAGGAGATAAATGATCATAAGACACAAAATTAGCAATCGGATGAGTAGTACATAAACGTTTACCTTTACGGAGATCAATAGGACGATCATCCTTAGATGATGAAGAGGGATTGTGATATGTCAACAAGGGATCAATTGGTAGAGCAACAGAGGCTGAAGGTTGAAGACGATGAGAGTAAACTTGCAACAAATAGGTAGATGACAAAGATACTAATGGAGAAGGATTTGACTGTGTAAGGGGCATAGAAACAGGTAATGGCCAATAAAATGAATTAACCAGATCTGAGATAAAATGAGACTTGGAGTAATATGGAGTAGAGTCAAAGAATATAACATCGACACAAACAAAGTACCTTTGTTGTGAAGGACTATAACAACGATAACCTTTCTATGTACGAGAATAGCCTAAGAAAATACAATTTATTGAGTGGGGATCGAGTTTGTTAACTCTTGAACAGAGCTAATGAATAGAATAAACAGATCCAAATACACGAAGAGGTAAGTAAAAGGTAACATCTCTAGGAAAGAGCATGGAGTTGGGGGTTTGGCCATCAAGAATAGAGGATGGAATACGGTTGATTTAGTAACATGCAATCATAACGATCTCACACCAAAACAATTTGGGGACATGAATATGAAATAAGAGAGTACGAGCAATATCCATAAGATGATGATTTTTTCGCTCTGTAACCCCATTTTGTTTGGATGTATGAGAGCAAGATGATTGATGAATAATGTTAGACTTAGTAATAAATGTTGTAAAAGGCTTAGAAAAATACTCACGAGCATTATCACTACGAAGAATCTTAATAGATATGTCAAATTGAGTTTTTATCTCAACATAAAAGGCAAAAAAATAAATTAAAAAAAAACAACTCAGAACAGTCTTTCATTAAATAAAGTCAGGTAAGCCTGGAATAATCATCTACAAAAGTAACGAAATACCAAAATCCAAGTTTGGAAGTCACACGACTTGGACCTCAAACATTAGAATGTACTAGCATAAAAGAACTAGACACACGATTATTAACTCTGGAAGGAAACAACACACGATGATGCTTACCCAATTGACACGACTCATAATCTAAAGACGAAACATGACTCAAAGTAAGAACTAACTTTTTTAGCTTCTTTAAGGACAGATGACCAAAACGACAATGCACTTGAAGTGGGGACAAGTCAAATTCAGCAAGCAATGGGTGATGGGATACGATCAAAGTAATATAGGTTATCTGATTCATGCCCTCCACAAATTGTCTTCCTTGTCTTCAAATCCTGGATGAGAACAAAATTAGTGAGAAAGGTAATAGAATAATTAAGACACTTTGTAAGCTGACTAACAAATATCAAATTATACTGAGAAAAGCGAGCATAAAATACGAATGATAAAGACATATAAGAACTAGGGTGCATAGTGCCAATGCCACTAGTAGTGGTTTTAGATCCATCTGTAAGAGTAATATCAAGCAAAGATGAACAGTGACAAAAACTAGAGAAAACATATGTGGTACCTGACAAATGATTAGAAGCTGTAGAATCAAGGACCTAATGTCTAGATGAAGAGTTACTAGATGATAAACAAGATTTTGGTGTACCTTTCTGGTTAGAAAATGCAGTCAAAAAAGATGTCTGGTTGACTGTCTTATACTGTAAAATCTTATCATACTCATTTTCGGCAACCATTAGAGAAGTTAAAGACACAAAATTTGAGGTAAGTCTATACTTAATAGAATCAGAAGTCATATTATTAGCAACCATGAGATGACCAACTAACTTCCAACACGTCTCTTGAGTATGCTCGGACTAATGACAATACGTACATTGACGAAGTGAACCTCGATAATGACCAACTAACTTCCAACATGTCTCCCGAGTATATATGGAATGATGGTAGTACGTACATCAACGAGCAAAATTACCACCATGACCAAATTAAGTGCTAATATGAAGACTTGGATGGGAAGACATACTAGAGATAGTCTTAGATTCCATTGTGAATTTCTTAAAAAAAAAAAAAAAAAATCTTCCACATGGAAGATAGAGTTATAAGGAAAGAGGAAGGAATATATATATATATTTAAAAAGAAATTCTAGTAACCAAACAAAATGATCCAGTAACCAAACAGGTTATTAACCAAGGAACCTAATAGGTGCTAATCAAGTAACCAAACAAATCTGTCCAAATAACCAAACAAGTACTAATCAAGTAACCAAACAGATTTGTCCAAGTAACCGAAAAGAACTAATCAAGTAACCAAACAAGAATAATCAAGTATCCAGTCAGATCTATCCAAGTAACCAAACATGACTAATCAAGTAATTAAACAAATTTGTCCAAGTAACCAAACAGGATTAAACAAATAACCAAACAGGAGGCCAGAGTCGGAGCCGGGTTGAAGAAGATGTCGGAGAAAGCCGGAGCTGGGTCAGAGAAGAAGTCGAAATCTGATTTTGTTTTTTTTTTATGGGTGCCTATCAAATTTTCTAGATCGATGAATAGTACCAAGAAACAGTGCCAAATGAACAATGCTCTATGAACAATGCCTAATTTTTTAAATTTATTTTTGTATTTTTTTGAAAGAAATAAGAAAAAAAATTATTTAGGATCCCAATAAAGACTTGGCTCTGATACCATCTTAAAAATAAAAATTGAAAAGAAATTCTCTTTCTTATTAATTGAATGAAAAGAATACAATTGACCCAATATATATTTATGAATATTAAGTCTTATAGGAATAGGATACAACAATTAGATAAGATAAATATGATCCAAGCCTACTAGGACACTCATTAAGAATCCTATTAGGACTCTCAACAGCTAGTATACACAAAGAATTGGCTAGATGCAAAAGGCTGTATAAGCAATATATTAAGGAAATATCAATATATCAGATCGAGTGACGATTGAAGAGATCAAAAAAAAAGAAAAGTTTGTAACTCTTTCCTCGCAAGAGTATAAATGGTGATAATATTTTTTGTTTTTCTAATTTTTAAAATTTTTAAGTTTTTTTTAATATTTTACTCATTTGTAAGTCATTTCATTTTTTTGTTTATTTTATATGTTGTTGTTTTTGTAATTTATTTATTTGAAAGATATTCGAAACTTGTAATTTTTAAGTTATTTGTTTTTGTTTTTGTTTAATTTCTAAGTTATTTCTAATATTTACCTTCATAAAAAAAATTGTTTTTCTAAACAATTATAATAATTCGATTAAATATTTATAAGTTTTTTTTACTATTTTCAACAAAAAAAGTCAATATATACCTATGAGGTCCATGGGCCGGCACGATATAGCCTAATAGCCATGCAGGTCTTGGACCATGCCATGCCAATGTTCTTAAAAAATTGGCATTGCACGACACGGCATGAAAGATGAGGCATGGTGGGCCACCTTGGGTGGGCCTTGGGCCGGCACGGCATAACCCATTGCCACCCCAAGTTAGGCTTTGGGCATTAATCTTTGGCAGGCCTTGGGTCCAATTTGGATTTCAATGGGGAGTCTGGGTTTTAGATTTAATTTTAAGCAGCCTAAATACAAACAAGACCTATTCTATGCTTGGGCCTATTCTACTTATTTCTTTGACCCAATTAAACTAGGCTTTCTTTCTATCTCTCTTTTATTTATCGATTATTTATTTTATTTTTTTATTTTCGCACCATTTTTTAATTTTATTTTTGATATACATTTCCTAGGGCTTTATGACCCATCTTTTAATTTTATTAAAAACTTAAAGTAAGGAAAATAAATTTCCTTAATTTAAGTGATTAATAAATCCTCCGAAAAATTAAATAAAATTCAAGGACATAATATATAAATGAAAAGAACCCAGTCAAAATTGAGGGTCTACAACTGCCTCTCTTTGCCTACGTTTCCAAAGGAAAAGTAAGGTAAAGAGTAAAAAGAGACCACCAAATCTTTACCTTGATGTAGGGTAATTTTTCCCTACCAATTAGATGACAACACGTGGCACTTCTATGGAGTACATAGGTAAGCCCACAACTCAAAAGCATCAGTCAAATTAGAAGAAGACGCATGTCTAAGGGTAAAAGGGTAATTTTACTTTAAATCCTAGCTAGATAGAAACACTAATTCTTAGAGAACATTCCTTTTAAAATACTAATCCTAATTGGACTCTACTCTAAAGCATTATATAAAGAGGGCTCCCATCACCTAAAAGGTACGTCACAAAATCTTTAGCTCTTTCAATATTCTATCTTTTTCAGAGTACTGACTTGAGCATCGAAGAATACCCCCGGAGTCTCAAAACCTTCGAGCAATTTTTAGTGTACGCTTTCTAATGTGTGCTCAAGTGTTCACGGCGCTTGTAGGACCGACCGTCAAGTTTTCAATATCAACATATTAGCGTTGTCCGCCAAAAATCGCTTACAATAACTCATCTATTGGACGATACCAACTAGAAACATGGACAAAAACGTTGTTGCAACCGCTGCTCAACCTACAACTAGCTGCTAATGAAATTCTGATCTCCTAATAATCCCACAAGTCTTCATAGGCAAAAAAAATCTCACGATAAGGGTGAGGCATGGTGATCACTTTGGAAGACCTTGCAAGGTCGCGATATAAGAACTTTGCTCACCATAGGGACAACCTCAATGAAGATGCTCTGGTTAAGCAAGGGTAAATTAGAAAATTAATTCAGTAGATAGCTAACCTAGCCACTTAGATTAGGAACCTGATTCCAGCTAATAGACACAAAGATCATAATGTGAAGAATCACACCAAAGCCCTTACTCGCCGAGGCATAAGAGGAACAACATGGTGGAACGACACCAGAGTTCTAACTGGAGCCATCACCCTACCGACAACAATCTAAGATGGATCATTTTCCCACAGAATAAAAAAGTTAAAAGGTTCATCCATGAACTGGAAGGATAATGTGGACCTCGATTAAAAGCTCGAGGAGATGGACAAACACATAAGAGAAGCATTCAAGTTCTAAAAGATCAACTTCTTCGATGAGCTCAATTCTCAAGACCCACTTCTCAGTCAGTATGTCATCAACGCTATTCCTCTCCATAATTTCAAGATGCTGCTCATTAAGCCTTATGACAACACCTCAAATCTATTGGACCATCTACCACTCTATAAGACAACAATATTTTTACATTACCATCCAAACACGGTGATGTATGGAGCATTCCTGTTAACCTTGGAGAAAGCCGCGAGTACTTGGTACTCCTGCTTGAAGTCAAGAAGCATCGCCTCATTTCAAGACTTAAGTCGCTCGTTTGCCAAGCATTTTCTTAATAGCAAAGGGCAAAAGAAAACTTCAGAAAACCTATATTAGTGTCCATTAGCAAAAATAAGAAATACTCTAGGAATACATCTTTGGTTCAATGCTAGCGCATGGAAAGTGCTAGATCTGGATCCCAAAATCCAAATGATAGCCTTAGAAAACAAGCTCAAATCAGGCACCTTTAGGTCGAAGCTAACTTGTTGCTCGGCCAAAGGTTTCAATGAAATTCTCGCCCGAACAGATGTAATATCCGTATTTTAAGAGTAAGGATGAATGTGTATTTTTAATAAATATGGCAAAGAGTTAAATATCCCAAAATGGCTGAATAAAGATTTATGGAGACAAAGGTTGAAAAGCAAAAAAAAAAAAAAAAAATCAACTAGGAACAGTAAATCGTGGCAGCAGGTCTGCCACCTACTGCCACCGAAAGAATAATGCAAATAGTTGTCTTTATATTTTGTTTCCTAGTGTAAGTGGAGAGAATTTTTAATGGTGTAAGTGGAGAGATTTAATGATGATGTTTTTTTTTTTCTAATCATGATGTTTTTAGTATTAAAATGATATCTCCATATCATGGAGAATTTGGGAGAGAGGGGGGGGGGTTGCTGATTTTCAGCCGAGCTCCCCTATAAATATGGGCATTAGGTTCGTGTAATTACACGAAGAAATTTTTCTGTAGTTCCAAATAATTCATCTGTGTTCTTAAAACACTTGGGAGTTTAAAGAAATGTGGAAGGAACAAAATTTTGAGGGTATTTTCGAAAATATTTCGGGAAGCTATCAGAATAGTATAAGGTAATAAGGTAATGTTATTTTATCATTTATGAAAGTTTCAGGAGGTTAAAATAGAAAATTTTCAAACTGTGTGGTTTATGGAGAAAAGAAGAAATAATAAGAAATTTAAATTCCAATATTATGTCAGGTGTTGGTAGTCAGCAATCGGGAGAAAATTCGAAGAAGAACGGGAAAGGCAAAGAGGTGGCCCACGAGTAGCTTTAAGTGCTACGTGGTGAGTTGGATTTACTTCAAGTAGTCTAAATGAAAAATCAATTATTTAGTGAAAATATTAAAATTAATTATTTAAGTATGCTTGGGTGATAAATGAAAAATTGATTTATGGGTATGATAGAAAATTTGGACATGTAGAAATATTTCTCGGTGAGAAGTAATATTTTTGGAAATTATAAGTTTATTTGAGAATAAAAGCAATAAATAAATTATTGATGAGACATACTGAAGTTTAAACACAAACTATGACGAGATGAATTTTAGTGGATCTTGCTAAATTTTTATGGGTGATTTAAGATGAATTTTAGTGGATCTTGACAAATTCTGATGGAAAATTTGAGATGAAATTTAGTGGATCTGGACAGACTTTAATGGATTATTTGATGTGATTTGGGAAGAGATGAATCTTATGGAATTTTTCTAATTTGATAAAAATCTGGATGATTGGATGTAAGAAATTTTAAAGAAACCTTGTTATATAAAATTTGTGGATAATTAGGATAGCCAAATTAAGTGGTTTGAATCTTTATATTGTTTTTATATTACTGTTTATATTACTGTTTCATATCATTGTTCATGCACATATGCATTAAATAATATAACCAAAAGAACCGGGAAGGCAGCCGGTCTAATGAAATAACCGTGACAGCCGGTATATGCTGGGATGAAAAATAAAAACTGTGACAGCCGGTATATGCTGGGATGAAAAGTGAAAACCGTGACAGCCGGTATATGCTGGAATTAACCGGGAAGGCAGCCGGTTTGATGAGAATAAAAGAACCGGGAGGGCAGCCGGTCTAAGATAATAATAACCTGTCGACAGGTAGGAAGATGTTCCCATCATAATCATTCATGCATCTACATCTATTTTAATTATCGTTGCATTTTTTTGAGATGTGGTATATTAATTGTGAATTAAATTATGGATGGTTGGGTCTCATAAAAAGAGACGGTTATAATGATGAGATGATGAGATGTAGTATATTAATTGTGAATTAAATTATAGATGGCTGGGTCTCATAAAAAGATACAGCTATAATGATAAGATTTTTGAGATGATGAGATGTAGTATATTAATTGTGAATTAAATTATAGATGGCTGGGTCTCATAAAAAGAGACAGCTATAATGATGAGATTTTTGAGATGCTGAGATGTGATACTTTTTGTGAATTTAATTATAGAATGTTGAGTTTCATAGAAAGAGACAGTAGGGTGATAAGACTTATCTAAATGATGGACTTTTTGATATGAATCTCATTATGAGGTAATTAGGAGATAATTGATAGTCTTAAGGTGAACCAATGATTGAGAAGAAGAGATTGATAGTAGAAAGTTGTCATCAGGATATGCAAAAAATAAATTTTAATATTAAAAGATTATTGATGGAGTTTGGAATAATTTCAGTAAATTTAATTCGCTGAGCTTGTGAAGTTCACTCCTCACTGTTCAATGATTTCAGGTAGCAGTCAAGATAAATAGTCTGGTGGGTTGAAAATCAGACGAGATCTTTTTATATAAGCCAAGTACGTGTCAATATCCTCAGACAATCGAGTTAAAGACTTGTAAAATTTTATTGTAAATATTCATGCATTTATATATATTATGTTTAAGTGAATATCAGATTTGTTTACCTCTCCTGTTAAAGGATGAAAAAAAAAAAAATCGGGTAGTATTATATTTATTGTTGCATATATGTGTCGTGCTTGGATTTTCAAAATGTGATGACACCGTCTAGGGGTGGCCAACCTGGGATGGGTCATTACAACATATGAGTAAATTATTGTTAATGATGACCAAGCATTCTGAAGGGAACAAAAAGGAGATAGAGAGAAACACAAAAGAGATTAAGGGGAGTCTAGAAATGACCCCAAAAAGATGACCCATCGAGGGGACAAGAAATGATTAGTCACCTCACTTGACCGTCTCTCTCCACTCCATCATGCAAAGGATGGAAGTCACAACATACCAAGTGGAAAAGACCATAGTCGTCTGGCTCAAGAGGTACTACACTATGGTCAAGTAAGCCTTGGTGAGCACACTAAACGCCAAGTAAACAACACTTGGTAGAAAGATCAAGTTGTCATATGAAGAGGGTGCGAAGAGGGATCAAAAGCCAACCTAATCAAATTCCATGATGGGTCCGATCGGATCTTGATCAAGCCTCTAAGAAGCACTACAAGCTACATGGTTAAACAAGCTAAAGGCTGACTTGGTGTCTTCACACCCGTAAGAAAGAAAAATCATAGCAGGTAACAATTTCTTTCCTAAACCTCTTCAAATTTTTCTAAGTTTTTTTTCAAGAGAACTCACCAAAATCTTTTGTGAGTCCCTCTTGCCGTCCTCCTTGGTTTGGATGGGACCTTTGAAAAAAATTTGTGTGCGACTTGTCTTAGCTAGCCACCAGGGTCCAACAACACCATGGTTGGCCCTGGCTAGGTTTAAGTAGGAAATTTTTTCCTATATTTTTTTTTTGAAAAAATATAATTTTTTTTTTATTTTGAGAAAGAGATAAAGGACTTTAACCCTAATCTTTGGACTTAGGGGGCTCCAAGATCTAGGCTGCCAATTCATGAGGACAATAAGCATAAAGACCACATTTTCCTAAAGGGAAAGAATACCAACTTTCATAATGTGGAAGAAGGCTCGTCTCTAAAGGTGGATGAAGACCACATTCTTCAAGATGGACGAAGACCTCTTTTACCAAGGGGGTAGAAGGCCGCCTTCTCGAAGGTGAAAAGACTTAGCATTCAAAAGACACAACATACCTACCATGTCTCAAACGTGGACATCCGAAATGTCATGCCAACAATTACTTCCTTAATGAGGGGCTTATGATGTGGAAAAAATCCACCGTCTAATCAAGAGACAACACACGGCATGACCAAAGGTAAAGTAGTCATTTCAACATCAGGGGTAAAACGGTTATTATTCACCTCAAGGTGAATATATACTTACTATGTTAAAATCTCTGGTTCAATCTCAACCTTTCATATCAATGATCTATATCATTATGCATTAATGGTTTCCTAATTAGGATTAACCTCTTTTCACTATAAATATGAAGCTTATAAATCATTTATGGTATGCAAATTTCTCCCTCTAAACTCTTTACTACTTAAATTTTATCAGTTTTTTCTCTACAGTAACTGATTTAGGCATCAGAGAATTACCTTGGAGAAACCAACTCTGGATCACCTAATGTCTTCCTTGGTCTTATTATCAAGAGCAAGTAGTCAATCTATCCCTTAAGTGACTTAGTTAAGCAATTCTCAATTACGAGTTTTCGGCTTTAGTCCATCAAATTTTGGACATCAACAATATCATAAACCCAATTTTTTGGGTTGTGTGGCCTAACTACTATATATTTGAAACAAAATCCATTTCATAGGTTCTCAAATGGGTAGAAAGAAATGCGTCAAACTATATAGTTGTTGGAAACATTCTTGTTTAGCACAGTACCATGAGAGATATATGGCACAAGGGTCCATCTCACTCTTAAATAAAAATAAAATATCTTATTTCTCTCTTTTTTATACCATTTAACGATAAGATGGACCATTATACCATGTATCTCTCTTGGCACTGTGCTAGGCAAAAAACTTTTTTAGTTGCTGCACTATTGGTCTATTGCAAGTGTACCATACGTCTAGCTGCATGTAGTGCATTGGGAAGGATGTAGGGATGGCAATAGGGTGGAGAATGGGCGGGGTTGGATTCTCCATCCCCGTCCCCGCCAAGCTCACGAAGAAAAAAAATCCTCTATCCCCGCCTTTGGGGATGAAACCGAGGAAATTTTTTTCCCCATCTTAGTTCTCCACGGGGAATCAAGTCCCTGCAAAAAAAATTTCCTATCAAAACTCAAGTTATGAGACTATATAAAATTTGGACTATTTTAAGCCAATAGCCAATAAAAAGAGGACTTATAAAAGCCCAAATTGGGTAAAGTCGAAAATTTTAACACTTTTGCTTTTTAAAACCTAAGTTGGTCTTGTAGCCATTAAGAAATAAAATTCTATAAAAGAAGAAGTGCAAGTGGTATTTATAAAAAAAGAAGTGCAAGTGGTATTTATAAAAGAAGAAGTGCAAGTGGTATTTATAAAAGAAGAAGTGCAAGTAGTATTTATAAGATATCAATTTAATAAATTATCATTAAGACATTAATTATCATTTAAGTTAAAATCTTGTAAATTTGAAGTGAAAATTTAATAAATTTATTTAATAAAAAACATGAATTAAATATGAGAAGTATAATATATTATTTATAGAGTTCAAAAAATTCAATACACGAAAATCTATATCCTCATCCCCATCCCTATCCCTATCCCTGTCAAAGCAACAAAAAGAAAATTTCATTTTCGTCACCATCTCGATATTTAAACAAGACAAATTTAAATTCAAAACACGAAAATCTATATCCTCATCTCCATCCCTGTCAAAGCAACAAAAAAAAAAAAAATTCATTTTCATCACCATCTCGGTATTTAAACAAGACAAAATTTTTTTCCCAAACCAAAGCGGAACTAAACAAGACCCGCTGTTCTGAACAAAAGTGCATAGCTATCAATAAGAGTATTTCATATTTGACCCAAAAAAAAATAAGCATAATGTAAAGCCAAAAATTCTCAATTTTACCCTTTACTGGCCGCCTATAAGGGGACCGTAGTCTGTAATTAAGATTACAGAAAAGTCAGGAAGGTTGCAGCTTTTTTGATTTTTTAACTTGGGGTAAATCATAATAAAAAAATGTTCATTTAAGCTGCAGCTTTTATTCATTTTTTTTTTTTTACCATTTACTCTATAAGGCATAAGTAAATAAGTGTAGAGGAAGAGGCCAAAAGGGGAATGTCAATGGGAACAGAAAGAAATGAGGATCAGCACCGAAATGTCATTGATGGCCTTGTGGTCAAATTTAAATTGACAGTAAGTGCACAAACGTAGAAGCACACAAGCCACTAATTAAGAGGTCCTTTTTTACAAAAAAGTCCAGTGGGGTTAAAAATTTCTGACAGACCTGAGACAACATCATTTTGGATTGTGATGTTAAAATTTATTACATTTGTTAGTTGGAATAGGATATTTAAAAAGATTGAAAAGAAAAGGTGTGGAGTGGTGTACATCAATAATCCCTTTTTATATGGAGAACCAAACAAGGATGGTCTGACGTATGAGCAGTAAATTCCAACTGTAAAAACTGTACTTGTCAGAAATTCTTTTTATTATATCAAATTTAAAATTTTAATTTTAATTTTAAATTTATCAAAAATTTTATTAATAATTTTAAAATTTTTTATTAATAATATTAATATAAATATGAAACTCAAAAAATAATATTAATAATAATTTTTTTTAAAAGCACTACTGTAAATTTAATGCTGCATTGCATTTGAAGTTCAACTTTTACCCTTAATAAGCCTGCAGTTTCATTTACTCAACTCTGAAAAGAGAAGAAAAGCATTTCAATTTTATTATTGTTAAGTTGTGAGAAAGATTTCTGGTATCTTATTCGTTGAATTGTTTAGTGGTAGGATGATAGGGATGAAGAAGTGGGTTTGATTTTATATTAATTATGTTTTATTAGATGATTATCTTTTTCAAATTAAAGAAAAAGCGGGTCCAGGTGGAACTAGAAAAGCTTTGAATTTGGCCGCCCCAATGATGAGAGGACAAAAATGTACTTAATTACTATTGTTGAAAGCATATGCTGAGAAGTGAAACATTATGGGCTGAAACAGGATATCAATGAATGTATTGATTAGCTTGATTTTGTTGATAATAAAATACGTAACCATAGTGTAAAAATGACGGATTCAATCAACAAACATTTTAAAATTTAGAAAGCAAAAAAATAAAAAATGAGTACCGGAGTTAGAGTCGACGAGTATGTTTTGGGTAGCAATTTTTACATGTTTTCTTCAAAAAAATATCAGAAAATTGTTTTCAGTTTTTATTTTCAAAAACTGAAAATAGAAAACAGTGGAATATTGTTTGGATAATCTTATTTTGAAAACTGTTTTGATACATTTTGTAATTATTTTGAAATCTATATTAATTTTATTCCTCATATTTACTAAATACTTAAAAATAATTAATATTATTTTATTTTCAAAATTTTAATATTTTTTATATATCATGGATGAATAATGAAATAAAGAAAGTGAACACTGATTTTAAGGCTATTTTTCGAAAATTATATCAGAAAACACCAATTTGGGGTTTTTAAAAAACAATTTTTGAAAACTGGTTTTTTGAAAACTATTTAAAAAATTACTTTTGAAAACTGTTTGTCAAACATGGAAATGAGTTTTTAAAAACTGATTTTAGTTTTTAAAAACTGAAAACAGTTTTCAAAAACTGAAAACAGTTTTCAAAAACTTCTTCCAAACATATCCCAAATCTCCTATGTGGGAGTCCACTCTTTGGTCATCTCCGGAGATAAAAACTCACCGTAGGAAAGAAAAATTTGTAGGAGGCAACCCCTAGAGCAATAGTCATATTTTTTGACAGTTTAAGAAGGATTCCAGTAACTTTATTTTGTCTCTAAAGATTAATTTTTTTTTAAAATAAATAGAACTTTA
Organism: Bretschneidera sinensis; assembly: GCA_023935145.1. Classification (NCBI taxonomy): domain Eukaryota; kingdom Viridiplantae; phylum Streptophyta; class Magnoliopsida; order Brassicales; family Akaniaceae; genus Bretschneidera; species Bretschneidera sinensis. The sequence goes on along the minus strand of CM043698.1, from coordinate 105,316,419 downwards.
GAAGACATTTAGAAGAGATGAAGAACAAAAAACAAAACCTCTACTTGAGTTTCTACTCGAATATCAGGATTTAAGTATGAACCACAAAACACTTGAGAAAAGTTAAAAATGAATCTCGATAAAGCTTTTGTAAAAGTTTAAGAGTAAATACCAAAACTACTTGATGTAAAGATTTACCGGAGTTCTAGAATTCTAGTGTGTATTCTATTTGGTATAATGGAACTTTTTAAGAAGAGTTTTGAGTATAGTGGATGTAAATACTCGAGTTGAAGTCGAACAATATCCTTTGTACTTTCTATCTGACAACTCTTTTAAAAGTACATTTATTCTTTATAATAGTCTATTTATATTTGTGCTTGAATTAATAGGTAAACTGTTAAAAAACAATAGTCTAAAACGTTTGAATTGAGAAAAGATTTAGTCAACATAATTTTCCCTCTTTGGTTCCATAGTTATTTTGGGCCAACTTTATACATGACTCTTTGCATGCTTCTTGTTGATAGGATTTTGGCAATCAAAATAATTGTGTGAAGTTTCTTAGCTCGTTCACGATGTATAAAGAGTTTATGAATTTTTAATTTAATGTTGTAAACTAAAACAAATTTAATTACTTGCATAGAGAAAATTAAAGTGTTTGTTCAAGAATATAATATATATATATATATATAGAGAGAGAGAGAGAGAGAATAACTAATAGAGAGGGTCATTTACTCTGATTGTGTCATCTATAAAGTAAATTTATTTCTTATCGTTTAATTTCTCATCAATCATGAATAACAAATAATACAATATAATAAATATGAATTAAGTATAATAAATAATATATATTGTTTTTTAATAAACACACAATTAAGTAGCTAAAAAATTGTATTTATTCTTATATATTTACCTCTTAATAATTTTTTATTAGTTCATTTCTAACGTATAGTCAAACATTTTAGAATTTTAAAATTTTTACCGATTGATACATGGTTGCTAAAAGTATAAATTAAAAAAAAATAATATAATATTTTATTTTTCTATATAGGTTTCAATATTTTTTATGAAATTATGTCCATCGAAAAATCAAATAGTAAATTATTACTAAAATATCAATTTAAAATTGATTAAATAATCATAAATTAATTTATTTTTAGAGATGATATATTAAAAATTAAATTTATTTACACCTAACATCTCTTTTACTTTCAAGCCATTTACAAATAAAAATCTTAAAAAATAACCTATAAGTATTAGTCACAAAAATTAACATTAAAAACTATATAAAATATAAATAATAAAAAAACAATATGCAAAAAAGAAATCCAATCACCTTTAATGACATTCTATGACATACATACTTATTTAAAATTATAAAAAAAACTTGTGCATAGCATGGATATTTAAACTAGTCTAAAGGAAGTTAAATACAATTACTGAATTGTAAAAGCATAAATATACAGAACACACAAAAATGACCCAAACTTTTGGCTCTTTCGGGTCACAAGTGTCATTTGAGTTACATGTCGCTCGGGTTACGGTTCATTTAGGCTTTAGGTCACTTGGGTCATGGTCGTTCGTGTCACTATAGACACTCAATTTCGTTCTAAAATTTGGAATAAACTGTGCACGGGGTCCTATAATGAACTTTGGTCCCAATGCACTCAAGGTTGTTGAAATCAGATATTTGGACTAAATTTTAGACTGAGTCTAGTTACAAATCCAAATTCGCTTGAGCCCAATCAAGCCAATCCATTCCAACCGCCTAAACCCTAACTATTCAGACCCTTATTCTCAATCTGCTTGAGCTCAAACCCGCAAAACCCTTTCGTGCCTATTTTCTTAATTTGTTTAAACTCAACCCAAGATAGTCCAACACTCATTTAAACCCGCTTGAAGCCAAAAACCTTAGCCCAATGCTAGTAAAACAAAAACAGACCCCTCTATGGTGTAAGTTCCAAGGTCCTGTAAATCCCGTATAAAAAACCTTGCCATTTGCTTGGATCCATCACACCCCTGCAAGCCTCTATCATGCCATCATCACCACCTACTGCTAAATCTCTCCCCTCTTTCACGTTACCACCACTTTTCCTATCACACCAAGCCACAAACCAATCACACCCATCACCCATCCAATTACCTTCCATTCACACCCATTCCTTGTGTTTTTGCCACCTGGTTAACTTTAGACCTTTCTCTCTCCAATCTCGTGTTGTCGTAGGTAAAAATAATTCCTTATGCACTCGTAGCATGAATGCATTGATTCACGTTTCACTAGCTTCAACATTGCACTGTCAAAATCCCTAAAATCTCGTGCAATTTGAAAGACCATAGCTTCAAATCCAAAAATCTCTTATGAATCTCCCATCTCACCATTGACACTCATGTCTTATCATTTTTCCTTATAAATAACCCCTCTTCTTTGCATCAAACACACGAATACACCTAGACACGAACACGAAGAACACGCTCACAAAAATAAAAAAAAATACAAAGAAGAATGCACTTAAAAGCACATTTGAAAAAAAAGCAAAACATGGCATGAAATATAGCACATTTTGCTAAGCTTAAATTATAGTGTTTTACACTTCAAAGCTTCTTTTCGGCGTACTCGGGTTTAGCTTACATATTAGATTTGGTTTCACTAGAAAACACTCATTTACACTATAGAATAATTATCCTTTATAGAAATAACCAGTCCAAAATCACTCCCTCTATAATCAGTTTTACTCTAAAAAGTAAGCCGAGTCTTTGAAGTCCATTTGGAATTCCAAAGTGCAAGGAATCTTTTAGGATAATATCCCCACGTGGAAAACCCCTTAGCCAAAAAAGATTAGAAAGGTTATTTCTTAATAATTTTCTTTTGGTCGAAGGATAAAAATATGAAATACTTTGCGCTTTTGAACCTCCATGAAGATAGGCATCATGGTTTAGTTTATTTTGTTATATGCTGAATCTGCATGCCCTTTCCTCTCTTTTGCCTTGTCTCAAATGCATCGTGCATTTTGTCTAAAATAGCTACCACGAGGTACCCTATTTACATCGTTCATTAATCTGTGCGGGACTTCCCTGGTACAATGCGGTAATCCGTGGTAGAAGGTGTTTTATGTTTTTTTGTTTATTTTTCCTTACTATAGTTTTGTTGTTTGAATACATTTAATGTATGTTTAGATTTTGATTGAATCTGTTGTATTACTTTCACCATTCATTTACTTTGTTTTCATATAACCCATAATAATAGCCACCCATTTTTGGTGTCGTACTGCAATCTGTGCCCATCTCGAAAGACTCCCATGGTCTTTTGTTGCAATCTGTGTGTCATAGAAGACCTCATGTGGTAGAAATTGTGCTGTAGAAGCCTCCATTTTGCATTTGGACTATTTGTTTTGATTTCTTTGCTTTTTATTTTAGTTATTTTCATTCATTTCTTGATCAAAATAGTTTAGATGATGTGACTGTCACAATGGATTGATTTCATTTGTTTACTCTTGGCCACGTTTACCTTATTCTGATAATTGTTATAACTCTTTGGGTGATATAAACTATAATTGCATACTTGAATGTTAGTGTACAATAAAATTGGTTAGTTTAAAATTTGGACATTTTCCTTGAAACACAAAGGGCTAAACTTTGGTTTAGACAAGAAGATGACCTCTAATTCCTCTTCTTGTACCTAAATCTTCTAAGCCTCGGAACCTCTCATGTAGACCAATAACAAGGGATTTGACTTCATTTAAGGTCAAATAGTGATTTCTTACTTATCATTTTTGCTCTGTGCTTGGATGACAATGACTGCTACTCTAACACTTGAAAGAGCGCCTATAATGGGAGCCCCGTTACTACTTATAAAGGGATTGTGTTGGACTTGGTAGGTTTCATTCTTTTTCATATGTCATCTCACTTCAATATGCACTCTTGTCATATTGTTCTTCCTCGAATGAAGTGGCCTTGGGTATTAACTATAGAATTGTGGTATTGATGGAAAAAAAAATAGTTCCTATAGTTGACAACTCCACTGGTGAAATTTAACCTTTAAATGTTTCATGGAAATTTTCTAAATTTTAACCTTAGTAATTTTATTATACTTAGCACACTAGCACTCATCCTTGCTCATGACGAAGTAGGTTAGGGGCCTGATATCTTCTAGTATCCACTTTCGTCGACTCTTGGTGTGAGATGAGTTCCTCTTGGTTCTTGTCATTATAACAAAGGTTTGCTGCCACATTTGTACTCTTGTGGTCTATTTACTAGGCCACTTGAGGAGCATGATGGCCACCTTCTAACCATTGGGTACCAGAGCAAGGCAGAGCCAACCTTTAACCAAACCGTAGAATCATTCCATATAAGACAAGGTCTATATTCTATCCATTTGCTTGCTTGATTACATATGTTTGATCTCACCTAACATGTATGAGGAAAATTAAACTGGTTGTTTTATAACATGATTGTTTGATTTTGTGTTTAATTTTCTTACATATCTTGCCTAAGTAAGTAGGGATTAAGCCTAAGTGACTCGAACCTTGGATTAAAACATGATTTAGGCTAAGGAAAACCTTTTCCTTAGCTAATTTTCATTTGTTTGATTCCACCAAGGAATCCACTAGAAGGAAATATAAAAAATAATTCGACCTCATCCAAAATATTTTAAATAAACTTAAATAAGGCAAAATAAAAGTGCATGGATCAAGAGGAAGGATCCAAAAGAAGTGGTTTTCCTTTTAACTCATTTAAATTTATTTTAAGTTTTTTTCTGTACGAATCCTAAATTATTTTCAAGCTTTACTTTTCTTAGAAAAGCCTTGGTGGTGACAAATCAATTATCATTAGCTTTGGAAAAATGACAAACTTTAGGGTTAAGAAATGTTGAAATTTTGAACCACTCTTGGAAAAAAAGGATCAATCCTCACTTAGTTAGTTGGGTTTCTTTTCCAAATCAGCCTGTTTATAGTCTATCTGGGATAAAATGACCAATCTGCAAGTAGAATTTAGTTCATTCATTGGGCCTTTCAGTGTAAAATTGAAACTCATTGGTAAAACCAAGGAAATACCACGGATAGGTGAGCATGGCAAACAGGCTCCAAGTAAGCATAAAGAATCTAAAAGGGGTTTTCTTTTCCTTCTTTTTTTTTTTTGCACAAAAGATTCATAGGTTCAAAAGCAATTCCCTCTCCAATTTTGCACATATTAGCCAATGATAGATTAGAAAAGAAACTCTTTGTAAGTCCAGTGCTAGTGTTAGTGGAAAATTCTTCTGTAAGCATTTCAGTTTCAAAAAATAGTTTCGGTTCAGCTGATTCGATGGCTTAAGAGGAAATAGTAGACACCAATGAGATCTTAAAAAATCTTATTAGTATGGTGGGTGACCTTGTCAAGAGGATAGATAGATTAGAAAATAGGATGTTAAGGAAAGAGTCTCAAGATTTTGGGGGCGACAAAGAAGTGTTTTTTTAGGAAAAAAGAAAAATATCTTTAAGCCAAGGAAAAAAAAAAGGTTAGCTCTGAAATGAGGGCAATAAATAAGAAATAAAATGTATAGTTCCTTGAGGAAATTGTAAGGAATTTATGGGTACCTTTTCAACATTGATGGGCTCTATCTTCATCCTAAGGTTACCTTGCCCCCCAAATTCAAGATGTCGGATATGGATACATTTGATGGATCGAGTGACTTAAAAACCAACCAAAGGCAATATATGGGCCTTTTAAAGATTTCTGGCTTGGATCATGATCAACCTGTTGTATTTTTTCCAAACTCCCTCACTAGTGTCACGTTGAAATAGTTCTATTCCCATGAACCCAATATGGTGAGAGATTGGGAGGACATTGTCTATGCATTTGTAAGCTAGTATGCCTATAATACCCAGTTGGATATCACCATACGGGACCTCGAGACAACCAATTAGAAGCCTAATAAGACTTTCTCCGAGTTTATAATGAGAATCCAGTATGCTCTAATAAACCTAACAATGCATTTGTAAGCTAGCATGCTCTTTAGAATTAGAATCTTAAACCTTATTTAACATGTTTCTTATAAACTAGTACTTTTTATCTTCTGGAATCAAACAACCGATCGGTATCCCCTTGACACCACATGAGGTGCTTGCTGTTGATTGTGAGCCTTCTAGCTCCAATCGGCAGACATCTTATAGTGACCATAAACATGATTTAAACTTGTTGTTTTAATTTAATTATTTCATATTCTAATTTATTTTCTATTTGTATATAATCAAAGCATGTTTAATATGTTTTTCTAAATTTCAAAATGTACCTCATTGATCTATTTTCTTTTTGCGATTGTTTCTTGAAAAGCATATGAATTGAGAGAGTCCATCATCCTTGGGAGGATAATGTTGTCCAACCAATCATATTAGGTCAGTAATATCCTAGGTATATATACTCCCTTTTCGTACGTAATGATTAACATAACTGTTTTGGGTGACTATAAGTGTATGCTTTTGAAAGTTGGTGTATAGTAGTGTAACTTAGGATAAAAATTAAGTATTTTCTTTAAAACATAAAAGGTGTATACTTTGATCTAGAAAAGAGTTGGAACTTTAATTCTTCATTCTCTTGTACCCAAATCTCCCTACCCCAGAAAATCACACATAGACCGATGATAAAGGATTTGACCTCCTTCAAGGTCAAATTAATGGCAACTTCTTACCCGTCATCCTTTCTTTGTGCTTGGATGGCATAAAACCAATGTGAGAAATGTGCCCCGACCTAAAGTGTCCTATTCAAAATGACACCCTTACCAATTGACAAAGGGTGTCGTAGGGTGTGGTACCCATAGTAACACCTAGCTTTCATCTCATCCTCTTGTCACTTCTCAAAAGTAGCTACCTCATTTCCAAAAAATTCTCAGTAACGTATGCTATTTTCTCATAACTGAGAACAATTCTCAAATTTCTTTACCAATCTAAAATTTTTGAGACCAATTAGTCTGTTGGTATCAAGAATTTTGGATAAGAGGTTGAGATTGGTCATTGTGATCTACTATCATCAATTACAAAAAATAATTAGCATACTTTCATTTTTTTTTATTGTCTACCAATAGATTTTGTCTTTAATTATATTAGTACTTTCCACTATTCTTTTCAAAATCCATAATCCCCCAATATGAAATTCGGATGACCTCATTGGAAGGTTTCCTAATGGTGGTTGAGATCCTATTATTCGTTAAAAAAAACCTCACATAATAGTTTTCTGGCTATAATAAACCTTCAACGGGTTGATAGCGCTTTACAAATTACATCTTATGTATTTCTCAATCATTCTTTCGGCCTAAAAAATATATTATTCTCACATGATATTTTCTTGGACAATATATCATAGTTCACGTAATAATATGAATAAGATTGTTTTAAATAATATGCATTAGCATTAAAAGTTATTGTCTTGTAGTACAAACTACTAACAATAAGCCAATCTTGAAACTTCAAGACATAAGTTAAACAATTGTAAGTCTATTGTTATCATCAAAACCAAGGATTCCCTTGGGCTAACATCTAGGAACCATATGCAGATTATTCAAAACTTTTTTTGTGAATTTCCCATTCACTTGGTATTTGTTGGGATTTTTTATTTTTTAATAGTAAAAAATTAAAAAAGAAGTGTTTTCAGTACCAAAAATTTCTTAGATATTCTTATGGAATATCACATTTATCTTTGCATGTGTACAGAAAATTATTATCAAATTTCTTATATTATTAAGCTTTAAAACAATTTTATTTATCAATAATGCTTAAAATTGTTATATTACAACTAAATGAAAGTTTGAGGACTCCTAATGTCAAATTTAGAGTTTAACGACCTAAGTGACAAACGTATATTATTTAAAAATGACTAGTACAATTTTTTCTAAATAGAAAGGAAACATTACTAACTTCTCCACCACATTTCTGAATTTGAGTAATTATGTATCCAAATTTCAAGTGAACAAAATCTATCACATTTACTTTCGATGCCAATGCTATTGCAGCATATATAAATGTATAATTTATTACTCCTTCTGTCTTATATTTTTAGTTCACCTTTCCTAAAATTGATGTTTCATATTATTTGTCCATTTTCACTAAATAGAATACAAAAAGTATTAACTTCCCTAATATACCCTTATCATTATTTTTTTACCAAGTCTTGGTAGGACCATAGCTAGTTTAACTTACGGTGTCAAAAGCATATTTTAACAATTGCATGGAATAAAAAAAATTTGTGGGCCCTTTTGTTAGACTACTCTGGGTGCTATGCCACTCATTCTATTTACTGCAACAAACATAGGCTTTAACAAGTTAATTTTTTTTTGTTTTTATTAATTGAACATTTTGATTTTAACAATTCTAATAAAGGAGTTTTGTAAGTATAACAGCAAAAGAAATAGAGGCATCAGCAGTGCTAGCCCCAAAAACAGAGACATCAGATAACCGTTTTGAAAAAAAAGGCATTAGATGGAGTACCAAAATCCATTGGAAGGTAACATCCCTAAATTAAAATCTGGTACCTAATAAATCCTGCGTAAAGATTCAAAACAATTAAACTTGTTGTTGTTTTTTTTTTTTTTTTTTTTTTGGCTACTTCTTTCATTTTGGGTAAGCAAAGTTGAAATTAAACAACCATGAAGCATCTTATAAAACTAAATGGACTCAAGTGGTCATAATACTAATGGACTAAATGGGTCATCTGAACCGTGCTAGGGGAGGAAAAAGAACAAAAATCTATGGCATGATTGGTTGTGTGTTGTGGTTTAGGAAAGGTACTCTTACCTTACAAGTATAGAAAAGACAATAAAGAGAATGCCTTATAAGTTGATAAAGAAAAGTTTGAAAGAAATACCAAAAGAATTCACAACAAAAGTGCAGAGTGTGCAACTTCATTTGTGCTTTCAGGTATTTTGATTCTTGGTCCACTATACAACTATGCCTGAACAAGGTTATTAAAAGTCAAAACAACTATTGTAACTCCAAATAGACTTTAGTCTAAAAAAGTAGAGACATAGAAAAAATTAAAAAATGGCTAAGCATATTGTAAATAATGAATTAGAACATGGAGTAGTTAAATTTACAAAAAGTTTATCTTTCATTTACTACTTCATATATACAATTCATACATTTATTCAAACAAAATATGAGCAAATTAGTTATACTACAAACATTGACAAAAGCATGGGCAAACAGAACATATTAGATACTCATTGTTGCAACTGAGTAATAACATTGTCAAGCAAACTTTGATCACATTGAAGCTTAAGGGGGGAGAGTATCAACTCTCTTCAAGAGATTTTTTCCCATATGCGGCAGTTTATAATTGTTGGATCCATTAGCTTTCATAACATCAATCAAACACTACTGCAATGATAAGAAGATGAAATTGAGACTCTCATATGATAAATCTTCAAAAGCTTTCTTCACAGCATTTATTAATTCATCAATTGTAGCGGGGGCTTCTTGATGTTGGAGTGATTGGATAGCTCTAAAAAAAACCAAGATTAAGAACATTCATATCTAGACTATTTGGTGGTTGAGAAACATGCTGAAAATTAAACCCATATTTAATTGCAACCTCAACAAACTCAGCATCATTAGGATTGATAAGTGGTTTTGTATTGTCTTGTTGAATATAGATTGTTTCTCTTGCATCAGAGTTTGGCCATTTAGTTCTAATTGCACGTAAAAGTTTCTCTATCACACAACATCTAGTGACATCCTTGGTTACAGATAAAATCGATTTTGTTTCCAACGTACCAGCTACTCGATTCTTGCTATTTCTCTTAGCAGGTTCCTCGTATACAAAAGGAAAAATTCCAATTTTACTAGAAAATTCTTCGTTTCCTACTGCATCAAATCTTGGACGAGCTATCGCTGCTAGAAACATAATTTTAGTGATGAAATGCTTGCTCTTACAAGTATGTAATGGATCTTCCTCTTCAGGTAATAGATAATATCTCTCACACTCTTTAGACATATAAAACCTCTTTCTTTTGTGATGTAAGCATTAGTATTTTCATTTAAACAGGGAAGGGTGTTTTGGTAACAATGGAACTTGCATAAAACTTTGTGCTCAGAGAAACTAGACCAAAAACATGAAATAGAGAAAATACTAATATAGATAATATTAACGGATATAGGTATGGGTCGGTTTGGATCGGGTTAGTTTAAAAATTCAACCCATCCTAATTATACCGAGTTGGAAAAATTTCAACCCAACACAATCCATGAACCCATCCAAGCCCACCCAACCCAACCCAACCTAACCCATTTAAATCGATTTAGGTCGGTTTGGATCATCGGTTTAACTTTTTTTGTTAAAAATTAATTCAAACATGGAGTATTATATAAGAAAAAATATTTTATTACAATAATTCATCATTCATTTGATGTAAAATCAAATTCATACATGAATTAATTAAATCTTACAAATCCGTCACTTACAAATTAAGTACTTAAATCACTCAACACAAAGTTTAAACTACCTTAATTTAATACAAACCATATAAAAGTAAATAAAAACTATATTTTTGAGATGCTTGATCAATCAAATACTTCAAACTTCAATATCAATATAGACATTACCCTAGAATCTCCATGACTAGGATCCTACATAATACCAAACATGTATATCATACCAAAAAATAAAGTGAATGAACATATGATAAACAAATTAATTCAATAAGCTTTTGAAAAGTATATAGAAAGTTCAAAAAAAATACTTTAACGAGAAAGAAATGATTTTTTTCGGCTAAAAAGTATAGTATGCTCCAAATATATTTAAATCCTAAATTTACCCTTTTTTTTTTTATAGAACTAACATTTTTTGTTAGAGATTTTTTAAGAAAAAGAAAAAAAATGATATATATATAGTTTAGATTGGGTTGAAACTTTTTAAATCTGTGACCTGACTCAATCCACTTAATTCAATAATTTCTCAATCAAAATTCAAACCCAACTCAATTTTTAAAAACTTTAATTCAACTCAACTCAACTCAACCTAACTTATATGAAAACTCTAATCCAACCCAATCCATTGCATTGGCTTGAATTGAGTTCGTGGATCCATTGGACGACAATTTGTTTTGTATTTTCAAAGTTACCGCTACTCTAAAAGAAATAAAGGGAAATTCGTCATTTCACAAGCATAAATCCCCAACTTCTCAAAAGAATGGGGGTGCTCAAATTGATAACATCTCGAAAGAAAAAAAGATAGATTAGAGAAAGATAAAGATAATAATAAAAATATAAAAGAAATTGTGTGGGGTGGGGTAGGTTGACTTGGGTTGGGTTGGGATGAGCTGTCCTACCGCATTAGATGCTTTTATGTGATGCTTACCTGTGCTGTCTAGCAGCCTGCTGCCCTGGACTCACTTAACATTTCATTCCCTCTTCACCTAATACCATATATAAATCTTGTTAAACCATAATCTTAATTTTGGAGATGGACAAACAATTCAACGATAGTGATGAGTGGTAAATCTAAATCACCTTCTAGGGTTCTGTCCACCATTTTAATCTCTGCTCTGCAAACTGCAAACAGCAAATTGCAGGTGGGTGTATAACTGTGTATATGAGAGATAAAATACTCCTATGAGTTTTGCTTTTCGCCACTGTAAAAAGTGTAGTGGTAAATTTTGGAATTGATTTGGGCACAGGCCTTTTGAAGAAGCACTCACTGAATACAAAGACAATCTTAGCACCAATTAGGACAAAGTTTGTACGAGTAAGAAGAGGACAAAATTGGCTTTTTGATCATGTAGAGAATGGTGAAAGTGGTTATGTGAAAATTGTGAATAGCTGTGCAAAGGATGTTTTGGTGTAAAAACCCTACACAAAGGCCAATTTTTAACGTTCCTTTTACGAGACCCCACGAGTGGAATACTGCTACTTTTCCACTCCTAACCGAGAAATTCTTGGCTGCTGTAAATCAAGATTTTCACCATTGAAAAATTTATCATTAATGTCTGATAAAATTTTCACAATTATTATTACTAATAAAATTTTCAAATATTACCAGTTAAGTTTGCGGGATTTGTACCAAGCCAAGAATTTTGCTCGTGAGGTCCCCCACCTGCTTGTATCAAAGCCATCCTCTCTCTCTCTGTCTGTCTCTCTCTCATCAGGCAAAGACAACACAGTCAATCAGAAAGCAAGAACCCCACAAACTCTTTAGGTCCAGAATCCTGCAAAAATTAGACACACTCTCTCTCTCTCTCTCTATCCAAACAAAGATGATAGTTATGAGTTACAGAGGAAGAGATGGGATGATCAATATCAGACTTGAACCCACCCCCCAATTTTATTTTTTTTTTTAAAATAGAAACTAAAATATCCTCAAAGCCCACCCCACCAAATGGAACTTACAGATTTGCAAAACAATAATAAGCAAAGCAACAACAACAATTCCTCAGAACCCCACCAATCTCACCACCACCACCATCACGAGCAGCAACAAAAGCAACAGTCATCTTCTTCACAGCTTGTTCTCCCTTTTGATGGCAGATCAGGAGGAAGACCACCAGCAGCAGGAACACAATCTCATCATCATCATCAAGGGCCCTTCAATATGGGGTCCATCTCCATTCAAGCTGGCTTCACACATGGCCATGGCCATGGTGCAGCAACAGCAAGTATGTCATCTTCATCCTCATATACCAATTCTGCTTCCATCTCATCCACCACAACAACCCCGCCTCCTCAGCTGGTTGATGCCTCCCTCGCAATAGCCACCAGATCTAGCCCTTTGATTGAATCCACCAAAAAGAATCAAACTACAGAAACACCTACAACCGCAGCAGCAGCGAAGCGGTCCACAAAGGACCGGCACACGAAGGTGGACGGGAGAGGACGGCGCATAAGAATGCCAGCGACATGTGCGGCTAGGGTTTTCCAATTGACAAGAGAATTGGCTCACAAATCGGATGGTGAAACAATCGAGTGGCTCTTGCAGCAAGCGGAACCGGCGATTATAGCTGCCACGGGGACTGGTACTATTCCGGCCAATTTTTCAACTCTCAATGTCTCCCTTAGGAGCAGCGGATCCACGCTCTCCGCTCCGCCTTCGAAATCAGCTCCTCATTCGTTTCACAGTGCTTTGGGTCTGCCTCCTCACCACCACTCTCACTACGAGGAAGATGGAGCCTTTGCTCATACGGCTTCTTTGTTAGGATTTCATCATCATCAGCAACAGCAACAGCAACATCTTTTGAGTGCAGATCAAATTGCCGAAGCACTTCCAAGCGGTGGTGGAGGAGAAGGTGATAATTCAAGCGAGCATTATATGAGAAAACGCTTCAGAGAAGACTTGTTTAAGGAAGACAATCAACAGAATGAAAGCGGTGGGGGTTCTCCTGTCAAGTCCTTTAAGACCGCTTTACAGTTGCCTAATAAATCACAGCAAGACGCAGGATCAAATTCGGGCCTAATACGTCCATCGAGTATCTTGCCAGCTACTGCCATGTGGGCAGTGGCTCCAGCACCCACTAGCTCTGCCGGCAGCAGTGCATTCTGGATGCTTCCAGTGACCGCTAGTGGTGCTGGTGGCCCATCTATGGCCACCCCTCCAAGTGGGGCTGCATCTGGACCATCGGAGACTCAGATGTGGCCTTTTGCTACGGCACCAACAGCAAGTGGAAATCCAATGCAAGCACCGCTGCATTTCGTGCCGAGATTCAATCTTTCGGGCAATGTTGAGTACCAACAAGGTGGGAGAGCAGGTCCACTACAATTGGGTTCTATGTTAATGCAGCAGCAGCAGCAGCAACAACCATCTCAGCATCTCGGGCTTGGAATGCCGGAGTCCAACTTGGGCATGTTGGCTGCACTTAATGCTTATTCAAGAGGCGGTTTGAATATGAATTCTCAGCAAAATAATCCAATGGAGCATCATCAACACCAGCCCCAAGCTACTGATGATAGTGGAGATGAGGATCCCAATAATTCACAATAATGATATTTAGTACTCGGTTAGTTGCTCTAAATTCACACATGTCACAGCTTTGAATTTTTCAAGAAATTTGTTATTTAGGACCAGCAGGAACTAGAGTTTGTTGGGTTTGTTCTTTTGCAGATTTGGAAGTTTGAATTTCTGATGAATTGATGAGCGCTTCAAAAATTCAGTGGAATGATCATCTGATGAGAGAAAAGGTTTCTAGGTGACATTTTAGTTTTGTCTGTTAAATTTGATTTTTGGGTTTTTTGAATATTTTTCTAGCTAGATTGATGTGGAATAATTTGAGATGTAATTTAATTTGTTAGTTTGGTGGTCCAAAGGGGACTGAAAAACAACAAATAGAGAGTTTGTATAGGAGGATATTTATTTGTGTTTAGTATTATTATTTGCTTTGTTTGTATGAAGAATTTGGAAAACAAACAGAAGGAATTAAGGGAAAAAAACTTGTCATTTGCTTCATGGTTTTTCTTTTTCTCCATCTTCTTTTCTACAATGTATGAAATATCTTCTTCTCTTTTTTTTTCTCTCTCAAATTCCTAAAGGCATGTAAATGGAAGTATATCAAAAGATCTTGAGCTTGCCTTGAGATAATTAGCTTTCCTTTCTCAAAAGAAATGAAAAAGGAACAGATGGGACAACGAAAAGAAACCTAGCTAGCAGCCTAACAACTTTGCGTCCATTGTTAATTCACTCACCTTTCCCTCTTTTACTCTACAGTCAAAGAGATGCAGAAAGCATATCAGTTGGGTATTCCTTTGGCCACTTGCTTGCTTAAAAATATTAGAGTGATTAGCGTACAAAAGTGCATTTTTCCCTCTTTCCTCATCCAAATTTTTCTAGGTAATGTATGTTTGATGTCGTTAAGCTGCCCCACCTCTCATGAGATTTTCAGGAAGATTATTTTACTTGAATCTTGATTGTTTAATTTATACAGTATGTATCATAGAAGATAATGTTTGAAGATATTAATAAAAATTCAAGAAGAAAGGAAATGAGGGGAATATTTTAATCGGTGTCTGTTGCTTCTAAATTTAGAAAAGAATGCTTTTATTTTTCTTGGATTTTGAGAAACCACTCTTATTATTAAAAAAAAAAAAGAGGTATTGTGATTTGTGAATCAATAATAATGACTTGACTCACTGAGTTTCTCCGTATGGTAAAACTGTTGGGTCAACTAAAGGAACGACTTTTCCTTTGACTTAAACCCGTCAATTGATATGACTTTCTTGTTTTCATTGCTTAATCATTCCTATTACGTGTTTCACACACACACAGAGTTTATGTCGGTTTTGCATTTCAGTTCCCCAGTTTTTGCTATTTATGTTCTGGCCCACTAAACTTTTTTTTAATCTAATTCGAGCCTTTGTATTAGGGGTGAGCATGGGTCGGTTTAGCCTAAAAATTCAACCCAATCTATTCATACCGGGTTGAAAAAATCTCAACCCAACCTAACCCATGAACCCATCCAACCTCAACTCAACCCAACCCATTCTAATCGGTTTGGGTCACCGGGTTGATATATTTTTTCTATTAAAAAATTAAATAATACATATTACATAACAAAAAAATATTATACTAAATCCAAAACCAAATCCATACATATTTTAAGTAAAAGTTGTGTGCATCAGCTTTATATAAACTAATATTCAATACTTTTGTTAACATCTTGGATATTGTTATGAAAACAAGCATTAACAGATACTCTTTCCAACATACAACACACCAAAATTCGCCAACCAAACGAGATGACTAGAAGCACAACAAACTCTGTGTTCTTTACTTTCTCAAATGAGTGAATAGTTTTCAATGCTAAATCCATGAATGGACTGTACATTGTTTTAGTGCTGAAGAGAAGGCAACATTGAAGGTGAAAATCAAACAAATTTTTGTAATTCTAAGGAAAAGTAATTTAATTTTTTTTTATATCAATATGATATTTTAAGGAGTGTTTTGTTTGTTTATGAAAAATTAATTAATTAATTATTATGTTTTACATCTATCTTTGTGATATGTGGACCGTACGTCCATGTAATGTTAACAAAATAATTTAAAGAGTGACAATCAAGATTCATCACATAATTTATGAGTAAGGTTTAATTAAAGTTTAACTTATTCATAGTCGGTGGGAATCCTCTTCAGAAGGGTAAACCTTTCAAAAAAAATCTTCATAATAAAATATTTTATTAACTAAATGTGCTTTCTAATCCAAAAAGGCAAGTGATTAAAGATTTCTTATAGTTGATATTTACATATTACTACTAATTAGTTACAGGGAGATGCATAATTGATTGTGTCTTAATTTAGCATAAGCTATATATCCTTGCTATAATCAAAATTCCCCATTTCTTAAAGCTAAAGAATGTTTAACCATATTAAAGAGAACAGATGTAAAACTCTAGAAAATGAAAGTTAACATTAGATTTGAAAATACAAAAGCCTGAGGGCAATTAAAACATTGGTTCCAAACTTGGTACTGTTTGTTTTCGAAAAGGAAAAGTGTAAAAGGAAAAAAGAAAAATGCAAAAACCAGGCTAACACTTTCTAATGAAAAGGAAGGCTGCATAGTACTGCATACCTTTTTGGCTTTCTCTCACCAAACTTCTCATTTGTCACTTGGGTTTCTTTCAAGAGAAAACGATAACCCTACGACCCTCACAAAGAAACGAAGAAAGAGACAATGAGGAGACTGAAATTTTCAATCAGAGAGGCTAGGTTTAGTAAATTGTAATTTCTTTTTTATAAAATACCCATAATTCTATTATCTAATTACAACAAGCTATGTCATGTTTGGCTGTTTGGATTTGGACTGTGCTACATATAATTTTACTCATTCATTATACTATAATTATTTAAACATAATTTTATATTTAATAAATATAATATATATATATATAATATAATTATATATTTGATCGGGTTACCGGTTTGGGTCAGTTTGAAAATTTTGAACCCATGACCCGATCCAACCCAACGCATCGGGTTCAAAAAAATTTCAACCCAACCCAACCAAACTTCTAAAAAAACCCAACCCAACCTATTATATCGGTTTGGGTCGGACCCATGAATCAACCGGGTTCCATGCTCACTTCTACTTTATATATTTAGGTCAAGAACATGAAGAATTTGCTTTTAGTTTTTCTTCTTTTAAGCATATGAAGAAATTGATCCATACAAATAATATATATATATATATAAAGAGGAGGGTTGTCTTTTAAGAATGTGGCACGTGACTGTAGATTTACCTTCCTATCTTGTTCGACATCTACAGTGTTTGAGAATGTGCCACCTGACATAAGAGTAAATACATTTTAGGTTAAAAAACTGCCTTTTTGGTATTTAAATAAGTAAAACAATAGCTTTTAGCTTAATTGTATTCCACTCTGTAATTAACTATTTAATTTCTTTTTTTACCTAATTTTTTTTTATAATTTAAATTGTATGTAAACGTACACTTTTCTTTCTCACGTCTCTTTCTCTCTTCAAAACAATGATTCACACAACTGGGCTCTCCAGCCATCTGTTCCTTTCTCTCCTAAACTGTTCGAGTTTCATTTCTTCTCCATTCATCTCTTCTCCTTACCAAAATGATTCAAATTCAGTTCTTCTTGTTATAGTCGAAATTTACCAGCCTTCAAACACGCCAAAAAGGAAAATAAATCTCAAAACAATTACTCTCAGCTCCATTGATTTCTTTGGTGCCCGATTCTTACAGAGAAAAGAGAGAGATTTCCCTTGGCTCTTTTTTATGGCTACCACCGGCGGTGAAGGTCACCGAAAAAGCAGCTGAGCACCACCTTCGTTGGCACAGATCTATTATTTCTCTTTTTAATCAATTTCTGTTTTTTTTTCTTTCTATTTTTATATCTTTACGTGGTTTCCTCTGCAATTATTTCATCTTAGAGATACCCAGTGCAGATGCTATTTATTTCTTTCCAGCTCTTCTCTGTTTCTCTTTCATGATAAATTTTGAGGGATGATCAATTGTTACAAGATGGAACTGTAACGAAGCCGGAGCGATGGTTTTGCAATCAGAGGCAGGTAAACACTATTCGATTAGGTTTTTCATTTTCATTGTTTCGATTTTTAGTTGAGTTGCTTTGATGTTGTGGTGATTGATTGTGTTCTTCTTTTCTTTTTTTAAAGAAAAATTATGTTGAATTATGTGTGAATCTTGGTGATTTTGGTGGTTTAATTCTTTTAGTTGTTTCCAATTTATATTCAATCTAAAGCCATAATTGCTTTATTTTGTTTTGCCTTCGATTACTATAACCTATAAAGAATCAAGAAGCATGGAAAAGGCCTTGTTAAAAAGCAAGGACAGTTCTATGATTCCGCAAACCACTACCAGGCCAGAAATGTGTAAGCTAAAAAAAATTGACATTGTAGATGCCCCAGGATAATATTCTTTTTACTATTTTTTTGTCGTAATTGGCTTCTTTGTAATGTACTTAAGATACATATAATATTTGTGAATGCAAAATTTTTAAATAATATGCTCAAATCAGATATCTAAGGCTTCTTGCTAATTTGATTCGTTCTTCCTTAAATCTTTCAAGTGATTCAATCACATTTGAGTTTTGTTTCGATTTAGTTTTTAACTTAAATTATCGAGTCAGTTCTCTCTATTAGGTTCTCTATCGAATATGGGAGCTATGTTTGGGGCTATCGTTCATGCTCAAAATGCATGGTATATTGGCGTAAACATCAAATTCTGCTTTTGTTTTTAGCTATGTATATATCCTCAATTTCGAACGCTGATTATTTTAATTCCTATAGTTTTGAATTTAATGATTAAATTTCGGAAGATGTCAACAAGGAAAGAAATATAAAGAAGAAGATAACAAGGAGCAAAATGTTTATAATTAAGTTATATACAGGATCAAGCAAGCATAATATTCATGAGTATAATGAAACTAAGTTCTTGCTTGCTTATATATAGGCATAAATACGGAGAGCTTATGGATGCAGTGGAAGACAGTATAATAGTGGGGACTGTGGTGTGTGTAAGTGTGTGTGGAATAGCTATGAAGAATAAGATTTTTTTTTTTTAAAAAAAAAAAACCCTTTCATTATCAACTTGTCGTATTTTGTGTGTGGAGGTCAAGGGAAAAGGCTTTGTTTTAAGTTTTATTTAGTTTGCATATGAGTTTAGTTTGTGTTTATAGTATTGTTATGTTAATCACATTAGCTCTATAGCCACTGGCTGCTCTCTCTCTCTTTTCTCTATATGTGGCTGTATGTACTCTGTCCATTTGATGGTGATTTGTTTATTTTAGCTCTTGAACAGAAATAATAAAAGAATTTTAAAGAGAAGGAAGGGCAGAAAAATAAGGCAGGAAGATTAGTAATCATAATCAAAGCTCTTTAATTTCTCTATTTTAAAAAAGTATTAATCTCATTATGTAAACTATATGCCATGTGGAGAGAAGATTTGCACTTCAGATACGATTGCATCATTTCAATTCTCTTTCTAATCTCTCTTTTTGTCATGTATTTCTTCTTTTTTTTTGCAGAATGAATTGTATCGTTAAACACTGGTTTGGTTTTTGAAAAAATTCTGAAAGGAAAAGAAAGAAGAAAAATCTCTTTAAGGGTTTTAATATTTCTTTTAACAGAACAAATTGAATTCAGTGCATTGTTTGTGTTATGTTTGCCTCTCGAGCATGAATTTGATTTAATTTTTTTATCCAATCTGACATTTTGAACCTCTATTTGAAACTGATTGTTATACCATTATTTGGTACCTTAGGTTATTCTTAGTCCTTTTAAGAAAAGCTTAATACAAGATACCTTGAAAAGTAATCAAAGCAATCAATCAATCCCTCAAGTTTCAATTTTTTTCCCTGGGTTTTGTATTTAGCTTTTATTACCTTTCAATTTTAGCAAAAATTTTGTCCTTAATTTTTCCCAGAAAAGAAGAAAAGAACTCGTAGGTTTGTTGCTTTTGAAAACTTAGTTCAGCGTACTTCAATTTGTATTTTTTTTTATCTTTTATATTACTTTTTAATTGTGTATAAAACTGTGCATAATAGTTGTTCTCTGATGGTGATGGTTGCATTACAGCCTTAAGGGTAATGATGCATTTATGTTCTTTTCTATTTTGACTTTATTCTTTCAATATTCACCAACTTTTCTCTTTGATTGGCTCAACGAGTTTATTAAGTTCCCCCAGAGACACTTTCTAGTGCCGGTGTTCGTGGACTTGGATCCCTTGATTTCTTTAGAAACTGTTGAGAGTCCAAGTTGGTGCATAATTATGCTTCAACTTGAAGGGAGTGTTGAGAGTCCTAATTAGGTTTCCTATTATGTGTCCTAATAGGTTTTTTAGTCTTAATTTTTGTCTATTTTATCTAGCTGATGTCTCATAGTCCTATTAAGTTTAATATTTGTAAATATATATAGGACTTTTGAATTGTATTCATATAATCAACCAATAATACAAAATTCCTTTTCAATTCTTAATTTCAACATGGTATCAGAGCTAAAGCTGAAGGTGTATATATATATATAGCTTAGAATCTTTTTAGTTTTTATTTTGTTTTTTTTCACAGGTAGCAGAAAAAGTTTGATAAATAGTTTCGTACTAAAAAAATGTTTGAAAAAAGGCAGTAAAGAAAAGAACGTTGTTAAAAAAATATATCCGAAGAGTTCAAGAAGAAGTTGAAAAAGAAGAAAAAAAGTTAAAGAAGAAGTTGAAAAAAGAAGAAGAAAGGTTCAAGAAGAAAGAGAAGAAGAAGAAGAAGAAGAGTTCCTCACCCTGATGTTGATGTTGTTGACCCATACATATTGATATTGTTGACCCAATTCACCTGACTTAATGATTGTAGCCTATTCAAGTTAAAGTCAACATTAGTAAAAAAACAAAGACGAAAAGAAAAATGTCAAAGTTTTGTTGATCCGAGCTAATTGTGTAGAGCCTCGGCTTGTTCTCATGGGTTATTGTAATTTATGGGTTTTGATTTATTTGTTTTAGATTGGATGAGGTTTGTTGTTGGTATGAGGTTTTTTTTGTAACAAGTTGCTCCATATGTATGCTCCAACTTGAGAGGTGGTGTTGAGAGTACTAATTAGGCTATGTTGAGAGTCCTAATTAGGTTTCTTATTATGTGTCATAGTAGATTTTTTAGTCTTACTTAGTTTATGTTTGTCTTATCTAGTTGATGTCTATTAGTCCTATTAGGTTTGATATTCGTAAATCTATATATAGGACTGTTTGACTTACGAATATCAAACCTAATTAGGACTCTCAACATAAACAATCAACAAGTATGATTTTTTCTTGGCGTTCTTTCTGTTCCTTTATCTTAGAAGCTAATTAATTTTTTTTATTAATTATTATTCATTATCAATTTTCTCTACCTTTTGGTTTTTGGGTATTGAAGGGTTTGATCAAAGAGAAGCGAATAAATGGGTCGAGAAGGAGGATCTAACAGTGGAGGTTGCTATTACTCTGTTCTTGGGATCCGTAAGGTCGCCTCCTTATCTGATGTATGCACTGCCTATCGCAAGCTTGGCATGGTAAGTAATCAATAAATCCATTAAGTTTCAAGTTTTTTCTGGGTTTTGTATTTTGTCTTTCATTACCTTTCAATTTTAGCACAAATTTGGCCCTTAATTTTCCCAGAATAGAAGATAAGTGCGCTAATTTAAGTTTGTTGCTTTTGAAAAACGAAATTTAGCATACTTCAATAATAGTTCGCCGTTGCAGATTAACCCAACTTCATGCTGAGCATATACAGATGCACTTCAAGGTTTTTCTTATTTGAAGTTTTATTCCTTGCGTGGTGTGTAATGGGATCTTCATACTTTTCAATTTTAACTTATTCTTTATATGTAGCATTGTAGTTGTTCTTGAGAGTAGGCAAATGCCACTATAACATCTAGAGCTATATTTGAGATTGCAAGCTTTATTAAATCACTGGGTGTCAGTTTCGTGCTTATGTGGTTTCTAAAGAGGAGAATAGTTTAGTTATTAAATAATTCACCCAGAAAGTGTACCTTCATTAATAACTTTTGAAGATATCCTTCTAATGCTACACTGTTTTTGTTATGGAGAAACGTCCTTTTGTGTGTTTGTTGTTTTTTGCTCCTTTCTTGCTACAAATTTTGATTGGTGGATATGTGAGCAAGTGTTAAAATCTGTCATATTCTAATTGTTCAAAAGTTATCAGGTATTGATTGGTCGTACATGACAATAAGTGATACTGTTGAATTAACTTCTTTATTCTACATCCCATGCAATCATGATACGATCGCTGACCCTGCTGCAACTGCAGGAATGCTATAAAGCACCGAGCTGCTTTGAACTTGTCATGTGCATGAAGGATAAGGACTTTCTAGGGGCACTAGCTGATCTTGAAGAGTTAGCATGATAGATATTATTGAGTTGTAAGCTATATGTAAGGGTTAACTCTTTGCTTCAAGGGATTGACATGATAGATTTTCACTTAAAGTAGAAAGTTATTAGTAAGTTGAAGTTTCTCAAGTGAATGACAAAGGGAGAAAAAACATGTTGCTAAACAAAGTTCTACATGGTTATACTTGGCTGGTATATAGATGATCGCATCCGTGCAGTTGGAGATGCATCAATATGTTTCTTGGTACTTTGAGATTATACATGGGATGCTATGAATTTACATTTATTACTCATGTATTAGTGCTTTCTGAATATATGCAACAACAACAAAAATTGCTTCTCTCTTACATGTATTGCTGCTTTCTGTAATTTTTCCTTCATTTGGATACATTCCGTTAATGTTATATAGATCTTCATTAATATTTGTAAATTTAAGCAACTATAATATAAGAATGCAATAGGAAATAACACGGGCACATTCATCTCACCCAATTCACAAGCAACTCATTCATATATAACCCTTAATTGGATCAACAGCATTGACACAAATCAAATGTCATCGAAGTTTAAACTAAATGAGACGCAGGTGATAACAAAGATAAGAAGGATTTTATCCTTAACTTAAACGTAATCAATTTAAAATGAGAGATTTTGAAGGTTGATGGACTCACGAGAGATCATGTGATTAAATCAAAGGTACCAAGTTGGATTCGAGTTGATCATTTCATTAAGTCTATTGATGAAAAGAAGTTGAACGAAAATGTAATAAAACCTTAAAATCAATACATATAACAACTTTATCGTCATGATTAATTATGAGTTGAACATGATTTATAATTAAATCCTAGCATTATTTGGGTAAAACTGAGTGGATCAAATTAAAAAATTTGATTAGAGTAATTCAGTATTTGGCATCGATTTCAGTAAATATCGAAATATTTTCCGTTTTTTGGTAACGGTATCAATGGACAATTTTTTCTATTTCTGCTACTAAATTACTGAAATAATTTTTCCCTATAAAAAAAGTTCATTATGTATGTTTAAGTTTATAGTATATCCAATAAAAAAAAAGTTTATTATAATAGATAAGTGGTTGTTGTGGAAATCAATCTTTTTTTTTAATATTTTATCTATTTTTAAAAGGTTTTTAGATTAAACAAAGTACATAAAACTAACAATATTTTTTTTATTAAATTAATTTTTACATTAATTCGATAACCGATTTGTAAATACCGAATCACCAAAATTATTTTGTCTATTGAAACAATAACGTAGTATTTTTTTCTACTGAAAATTTTGATAACCGAACCAAAATTTTAATTCAGTTTGGTAACCAACCGAATTGCACCCCTACCTAGCATGCTTTCTAATTCAATTATTAGAACTCTAATTAGGGTTCTAATCTCATTTTATGGAGACTGATACCAGATATTGCAATTGTTGTAAATAACTCAAACCACAAAACCACAGTAAATGAGACATAGAACTCATAACAATTAATAGAAACCATGAGTTCATGATTTAGGTTTCTTGTCGAATAACGCGGTGTAATCAAAACGACAAAGAGCAATCTCCTTTGAGCATGCCTTATAATATGAAATGGTCCATTATGGATTTTTTTTTTCTTTTTATTCTCGAAGTAATCGGCTTTCTCATCGGGTAGAGAGTAGTTATCCAATAGCTTTCTACAAGAGATTTAATGGTTTATAAGGAGAAATTCTTAGCTGCGGATTTGTTTCGGATAAAAACTTGGTTGATAAGTTTTGAAAATTTTATTAATAATTTTTTTATATACTCAATTAACATTGTTAATGAAATTTTTAAAAATTATCAATCAAATTTTTAATAAGTACGAGCAGCTGAGATTATTTCATATTTTTGACCGCTCATATTAAAACACAATAAAATTTAGGTCTAATTAAATAGATTATTTAGATTTTCTTTAAGTCTCGTTGAATTTAACAAAACTCAAAAATCACGATTAATATAAATATATTATTTTAAAAAATTTAACAAGAGCTTTCCAACGTCCCTTAATTTTTGCGATAATTAAATGAACGTTAGAGAGGATGATTTGAACTTTTGAAGTGATATATTTATTGACCTTTACATTTGAAAATACATAAAATAAAAATAAAATGTGTGCAGTATATTGTGTGAGGAAAGAGTAAATGGGAAGCAGCTCATGACTTATGATCATGTTAAAAGGGAATGAACGGTCAGGATTGCTTTGTTGTGGCTATGATCAGTGGTCATATAACTGTGGGGAATAAATCTCAGATCCATTGCGCTACACTACACGTGTTCCACTCATTAGATTTGTAAGTGCGGTTTTAGTAAGAAAAGGAGGGGCAGTGATTTCACTGCAGTTGAAATTTGGTTTTGTCGGTTCGGCTCTCATCCTATGCTTCTTTTCAAAAGTCGTTTTTTTTTCTTCTTTTAATAAGAAAAAACACACCATTATTTAAAAAATAAAAAAAATTACGATGCAATCATATACTTCAAATCATTTAAAAGATAAATTTCATATCAAAACAAATCTTTTTCTTTTTATAACAAAAATATATATCATCAATTAAAAAACTAATAACTAAAATTTATTCATATATAATGAGAAAATATGATTATAATGAAATTATAATAAAAAAATTAAACGTAGAGATTGAACCATATTATTAAGAGGTTTTTTTTTTTTTTTTAAATGTGCATATGAATATTTATTTTTATTTTGAAATGATAAATTAATAAATTGCAAAAGAAAACTATTTTTCAATTGAATACCCCTGCAACTCATTAAAAAAAATTAATTAAAAAAATATCTAGTGAAATTTTGAAAATAACAAAATCCTTAATCTCAATTTGATCAATTTTTATTTTTAATATTTTTTAAAATCTTGATGTTGATACATTTCTCAAGAGCTTGAATTGAATCATAATGAATGAATAAATCTTGATTGAATTAATTTATTTTTTAATTTTTCCACAGTACTTCTTGATTACAAATATTTATAAAAATCAATATTTACAACTTGTTTGAATCATCTATCTATTATATACTAGTATATAACTTTTATCGCTGTTCTTTATTTTTTTTATCAACTCTTAATTCTTTAATTATAATTTCATAATAATTATAATTTGTTATTGTATGTGGGCAAATCTTATTATTTTGTTTTTCAATTGATGATGTGTCTTTTTTGTAATTGGATGGAAAAAATATCTTTTGATTTTGAGTTTATTTTAAATGATTTAGAATATATACTTAAATTTTAGTATTTGATTTTTTAAATAATAATATGTCATTTTCTCAATGAAAGAAAATGCGATATCTTTTTTAAAAAAGAAAGTAAAAACAGAAACTGTATCCTATTTTATTGATGTTGTAAAAGATGAATTTAAAAGTCACCCTTTTTAAATTAAGTATTACAGAGGATTTTTTTTTTTCAAACAGGAGTTATACAAAAGCGTGTGGACCATCAATTCCTTTTGTTTGTAAGGGACAATTCTCTCACAGTATACAAATTAATAATATATAAATAATTCTTTCTCGAATTAGCCTTTTTTTTCCTCTCTTTTAGCCACTTTTTTTCTTTAAGCCAATTGCAGCTAAAAAAAAGCTTGAACATAACAATCTGTTTAAGAATTTTCGTGGGCTCGAAATTTTGTGAATTCCAGCACACAAACATAAATTAGGATTTAAAAAGTTTGGCACTAAAATAACAACACTGGTTTTAATTTCAAATGAAAAATAATACCCCATCTATCTTATAATTTTAATCACTTATTATTTTTTAATTTAAGTTTAATTTTAATTATTATTATATATATTATTTTAAAAATATTTTAAAAAACTTTTAAACTCTATTTATGTATATATATTTTTTAATGATTTAATAATAATAAAAATTATTAATTTAATCTATTAAATAATAAACATGATAAAAATCATGAGACAAAAGGAATACTGATTTAAATGATGGTTTTAATTTCAAAAGAAAAATAATGCTGATTTAAATGATGTCACTTATGTTGAAATTTAAATATTAAATAGATAAAAGAAACAGATCTTACCAATGAGATGAGACGTTAGTTTACCAATAAGATCAAGTCTGAGTCATAAAACCTTTTGATTTTTTTTTTACCATTTATTTGTTTTTTTTATTTATTTTAAATGAGTTTGATAATACGATAAAATTGTAAATTTATAGATAAGTCATGCGAATATACTTTGAGATTATATTATGCTCAAATTACTATATTTTTTTTACTTGTATATCAGTTAAAAATAAACAAATAGCAACTCATTAGGAGATTCAAAATTTAAAAAACAAAAAGTCATTCTATTTCAATAATAAAATTACCACCATATGATTTTGTAAAAGGGCAGTTACATATTTTAGTCATTGCTTCCACTATAATAATTTTCTTTTAAAGTTGTGCTTAGTAAACATGATAAGTGAATATAAAACAAAATACATTGCTTCCACTATAATAATTTTCTTTTAAAGTTGTGCTTAGTAAACATGATAAGTGAATATAAAACAAAATAGATATCCCGAAAAATACTTTATCCTATCACCCAAATGAGAATTCTTCCATCCCATCAGTTTCGTCCGGTCCATCAAACAATATAAAAATTATTCTATATTCCCTTCTATCTGTCTACCAAATACAGCCTTAATATATTCTTTCATATAATGATAATAGTTAATCATTTTCCCTTTTGTGGTCAAACTTTTCAGCTTGCCTACAATTATCTTTGGAAGTCAATATCAATTGCTCTACATATTGTCCAGCCAAATGAATCAGGACAGAAAAGGTTTTTGGGGGGTGGGGGGATTGTATTGCACTGATCATCGTTCTCAATTTATGTCAACCGTCGAGAAGAAATTCCAAAGTTACCGCTTGTAACATGTATGAGCTCTGTTGGCCAAAAGAAATAAAATTAAGAAATGAGTAACTGAATGAAAGCTTTTATGTGTGGATTATTGGTTAAACATGCAATAATAAACGCCCGAAACAAATTTCAAATTACGCGTTTTTTGTAACCGACTTACTCTTCATTGATCATGTAAGCACCACAAGTCCACAACTCTTTAGTGTTCCTTGTTGTCTTGCATTTGCTCTCGAGACTCCAAGGGGAAGAAAGACAAAACCCACATCCTTAAAAGCAAGATCAGCCCCAATTAGCCTCCAACGCTCAAACAACAATAACATTCAAATCCAAAATATCAGTTTCCCATTCTATAGGATCATGGAGTTTGGCATAAGAACTATCACTACGCATTTGTCTTATCCATTTTATGCTACGAAATCCATCCAACATTTTGCATAACTAGATTTTCTTATAGTAGAAACAGTATCACGTCATCAAAGAGGCACAATCTAGAATACAGTAAGGAAACAATTTGCAAATAAAACACCCTAGCCAAGGTTAATCCATTTGAAGATTAGAATAACTACTGTTAAAATAGAAGTGAGATTGGAGAAAAAACTCTTGTATTATTGATATATTGTGAAGACGAATACAAGCCTATATATAAAGGTTAAGATTATAAAAGCTAATAGAAATAAGAAATCTAAGGTTATAATAAATTAGAAAACTTATCCATATGAAACTAGAAAACTAATATTGCAATAAGAATATAAAATATTATATACGTTATCAGTCCCCCTCACACTCAATGTGGTAAAGTGGATGCTAACTTGAGTTTGTAAACCGAATCCTAGAAGCATTGAAAAGAACAAAACTTTGATGAAGAACTTTGCAGGTTGATACCAAGCTTTGATGAAGAACTCAAAAGTAACTCCCCCTCACATGCAAGCTCACCTCTTTGCATGTGCCCTCGCTGAAAACAAGAGAAGAACCCAAACATGGGTCAAAACAAGGTGAATGGTACGAGCCCGCTCTAACACCTCTTCACAAGATTGGGTGAGGATTGCCAAAGGATAAGAAAATAAAGGGATTACTAGGATTCAAGACAGAACTTGAAAGCTAACGTGACGAAACACGTGACAGATAAGCTATCGGCTGACGTTACGGAATGCGTGGTTGACAGGGACTCGAAGCCGAATCACGGGTGGTAGCTTGGTAGAACCCGAAGCTAACTTCTTCAGATATAACCCTCAACCTGTGTATAACAATGATTTTGATAACGTAAACCACAACCAAGAGCACTCTTCAGATATCTCAAGATACGAATAACAACATCCCAATGACTAGTCCGTGGAGCGTCTAAAGACTGACTAACTATAATTGTTGAAAACAAAATATCTGGTCTAGTAACAGTCAAATAATTCAATTTCCCAATCAATCGTCTTTACTTCCTTGAATCAAATAATAATTCACCTTGATCAACTGCAAGTTTTGTGTTGGGATCCATAGGATTATCTATAGGCTTACACCCCAACATTCCAGTATCACTCAACAAATAAAGAACATATTTACGCTGAGATAAAGAAATACCATGACGAGATTTAGCAACTTTGGTACCCAAAAAATATCTCAGTTGTCCTAGATCATTTGCATGAAACTTAATACTTAGAAACTGTTTTAATTTTAGAATTCCCTCTTTGTCGTCTCCTGTGATCACAATATCATCCACATACACAATCAACAATATCCTACCCACTTAACTATGTTTATAAAAGACAAAATGATCTACACCACATCTACTTAGACCAAAATTAATCACTGCTTCAATAAACTTACTCTAAACAACAAATCCACGAGATTGCTCCATATAAACCTTCTCCTGTAGAGAACCATTGAGGAAAGCATTCTTGACATCTAACTGATGTAGCGGCCAATTAAACGTAGCCGCCAAAGAGACAAAAACATGAACAAATGTAATCTTAGCCACAGGCGAGAACATTTCAGTATAATCAATACCATATACCTGTGTATATCCTTTTGCTATCAGACGAGCTTTCAATATGTCAACAATACCATCAGGATGAACTTTTACCGTATAAACCCAACGACATCCAACAGTAGATTTCCCAAACGGGAGAAGAATTAAGTCACATGTATTATTAATACTCAAGGCATGCATCTCTTCTTCCATGATTGCTTTCCACCCAGAATGAGACAAAACTTCATTTAAAAACAAAGATAGTAGAGACTGAAGCCACAAATGAAGCGTATGAAGATGATAAATGATAATAAGACACAAAATTAGCAAAGGATAAGCAGTGCATAAATGCTTACCCTTTCGAAGAGCAACGGGAAGATCATCCTCAGATGAGATAGTGAAAGATGGATCTGGATCTGTTAACGAAAAAGTAATTGGTAAATGAGACGGGAGATTTTGAACGACAAGTGTAAACTTGTACCTAGGAGGAACTCACGAAGGGGAAACCATAGTAGGAGGATCTGACCGTGTAAGGGGCACTGGAAATGGAAAAGAATCAGCCATATTAGATACAAAGTGAGACTCAGAATAAAATGAGGTAGTCTTGAAAAATGTAACATCAGGACAAACAAAATACTTTTTTAACGACGGACTATAACACCTATAACCCTTTTGTGTTAGAGAATAACCCAAGAAAGTACATATAATGGAGCGAGGATCAAGTTTGTCGATACCTAGACTAAGCTAATGAACAAACAAACGGACCCAAAAATATGAAGAGGTAAATGAAAAGGTGTATCACTAGAAATAACATAGAATGCAGGGATTTGCCATTCAAAATAAAGGACGGTGTACGATTAATTAACAGGAAATAAAAATAGTATCACTTCAAAACAATTAAGGAACATGCATATGAAATAAAAGAGTACAAGCAATATTTAAAAGATTATGATTTTTCCACTCTGCAACCCCATTTTGTTGAGATATATAAGAGCAAAATAAATGATGGATGATGCCAAAATTGGTCATGAAAGTAGTAAAAGGATCTGAAAAACACTCACGAGCATTATCACTATGAAAGATTTTGGCAAACAAACTAAATTGGGTTTTCACCTCAGCACAAAAAGCACAAAAAATAGAAAATAATTCAGAACGGTCTTTCATTAAATAAAGCCAAGTGAGCCTGTAATAATCATCCATAAAAGTAACAAAATGCAGAAAGTCAAGTTTAGAAGACACACGACTCGGATCCCAAACATCAGAATGTTCTAACATAAAAGAACTAGACACTTTTATTAATGCGGGAAGGAAATGACACACGATGATGCTTACCCAACTGACACGACTCACACTCTAAAGATGAAACATGATTCAAAGCCGGGACTAACTTCTTCAATTTCTCCAAAGATAGATGACCAAGATGACGATGAAGCTGGAATGATACACGTCAACTGAGAAGATAACAGATGATGGGACATGATTAAAATAATAAAGACCGTTGAATTCATGCCCCCCACCAATTATCTTCCGTGTCTTCAGATCTTGAATAAGAACAGAATTAAGGAGAAATGTAAAATAACAATTTAGATCTTTTGTAAGCTGACTAACACATAGCAAGTTATATTGAGAAAAAAGAGAATAAAGTATTGATGATAAAGACACAGAAGAACTAGGATGCACAGTGCCAATACCACTAGCAGTGGTTTTAGATTCATCAGCAAGAGTAATATCACGTAAGGATGATGATGACTGAGAAAAAGTAGAAAAAACATCAGTGATACCTTACAAATGATTAGTGGCTGCATAATCAAGAACCCAAGGTTTAGATGAAGAACTACTAGAGGGTAAACAAGCAACTGGTGTACCTTTCTAGGTCAAAAGAGTAGTTATGAAAGATGCCTGGTGAGTTGCCTTATACTGTACTCATCATACTCGACTTTGAAACCGTCATAGAAGTCGAAAACACAGGATCACATTCAACTCAATCAAAAGTCACACCATTAGCAATTAAGGGACAAACAACCAAGTGTCAACATGTCTCCCGAGTATGCCTATAATAGTGACAGTGAGTACATTGACGAATTGAACCCCGACCATCACCACCATAACCAATAAATATACCACTACCACTAATTTCACGACTACCTATGCCATTACAACGACTCATATCACTAAAACCATGTCCTCTACTACTACTAACATCAGCTCGACCACCTTGCCAAACCTGAGTCACCAAAACAGATTTATCTGAAGCCATAGGAATGACCTTTTTTTGGGAGGTAGGGGCAGGTGAACTTTTTTTTTTTTTTATTTGATGCATTTTTTTGAACTGTTTTTTTATATTGAGGCCTTTTTTTATTGCCATTTTTGTACTATTCTTTTTTCACTCTTTTTTTTGTACGAATCTATTTATCATACTTTCTATGCTAACAAACTTTTGTATTATTGATATATTGTGAAAGACGAATACAAGCCTATATATAGAGGCTAGGAATATAAAACCTAATAGAAATAAGAAACCTAGGGTTATGATAAATTAGGAAACTAAACTAATTAGGAAACTAGGAGACTAACATTGCAATAGGAATAGGAAATATTATCTACGTTAACAACTACAATCAACTCAGCTATACGTACGCCTTAAAGTGCTAAACAGTGTAAACAGGTCACACTTAACCATGTTCTACAGTTCATGGATGTTTCATGCTAAGCCCATTCAGCAAACGTTTCAAACAACCCATTACAAATGCCAAACCCCTACCTTCATCCTCTCCAACCCCCTCCACAGCAGAGGGTACATAAGTTAATGTGATATTTCCTACCTAGCAAGTGGAGGATCATTCCAATCTCTAATGACGTAGTTGATATATCATTCTATGAAGCTAAACTAGGGCATTTATTCTTTCTCATCAAGAGTGAAAACCTTCCTCTATTTCATTGGACAACATCAAAGAGGTGGGCTATCGACCAAAGGTACAGAAGATAAGGTGATATTTCCTTACTAGCAAGTGGAGACTCATTCAAGTCTCTTATGGCATAGTTGATATATCATGCTAAAAAGCTAAGCTAGGGCATTTATTCTTTCTCAGCAGGAGTGAAAACCTTCCTCTCTGACAGAAACTAAGAGGCAGGAATCAAAGAAGAAACTAGGCTAGGGACATGATAATAGCAGTCTTTGTTCACTCATCACATGTTTGGTTCACTGGACACAGGTGGGATTGAACTAACTTAATTCCACCTGTGTCCTAATCACTTTTCTGGTTGGGAAAAGAGGTGAGATTCACCTAGTTTGTGCTCACTCACAGCATGTTTGGTTCACCTGACACAGGTGGGATTGCACTAACGGGTGTAAAATAGGAAACACAATATTTATTATTTTGGGATGTTGGGTTTATGTTGTAATGACAATATTCTTGGAGATGATATTTTTGGAAAATTACATTTAGACAATTAAATAGTTATTAGGATTTGGTTTACTTTCTAATTTAAATATTGTTTGGTGCCTATATAAGAGCATTGATGTTAAGATTGTAAAGAAGACTTTGATTATGGAATAAATTTGAGTTTTGGTGTATTTCTTGTCCCCTTGTCCCTGTTCTTGGTCTATTCTCCCTTTGTTCTGTTTCTTTTCTACCTAACCTATTGCTGTTTTTCTGTTCTCTCTGCTGCTTCTTGTTGTTTCTCCCCTTTCTCAATCTGCTTTTGTTTCTACCTATTTGTCCGGCATCAAGTGGTATCAAAGCCGAAAGGTGCTGCATCCGACCTCTATCTATCCCTTAAATCACATATTGTATCCCTATAAAAAGGAAAAAAAAATCATTTTTTGTTTTATTTATGTTATTTTTTTTATTCACATCAAATTGAAGTCACTTGTGAGGAATGAGTGCGTTGAGTCGAGTTCTTCTAGTTACAATTCATCATGTATTGTATCCAATTACAAAAGATATGCTCTATCAGATTTTTTTGTCTTTTTGGTCATATTGAGAAAATTAACCTTCTCCCAAATTCATTGAATTTTCAAGTTTGTGCAATATAGCTTGCCTCAAGATGCTGTTTGGGCTGAAATCAAGCTTGATAGTCGTTGCATTTATGACAATTGTTGCAAGTTGGAGATCAAGAATTCCAACTTTGAAATTCGACTCCTCAAGTTTCAACAACTTCTTGCACGAATAACAAAATTAGTGGAAGCAGCTTTCACAAAACTTCTACTAATTCGTGCGTGTGACCTTCCTTACATTGATTTTGTCCTCCTGCATTGGATTGAGATTCCTGAACAACTCCTCTTGATATACTTCTTGTGTTCGATTGAGAATGCTACATTTCTAAAATTTCAAGTCTTCACCAAGCCATCCACAGTTTTGATCATTCAATAGTACAAAACTCGTTGTCGAGTTTTTTGTAAGTGGGGCAAAATGATGCAGAATAGGAAACACAATATTTATTATTTTGGGATGTTGGGTTTATGTTGTAATGACAATATTCTTAAAGATAGTATTTTAGGAAAATTAGATTTAGGTAATTAAATAGTTATTAGGATTTGATTTACTTTCTTATTTAAATAATGATATTTTAGGAAAATAAGATTTAGACAATTAAATAGTTATTAGGATTTGGTTTACTTTCTAATTTAAATAATGTTTGGTGCCTATATAAGAGCACATATATTAAGATCAGACTTTGATTATGAAATAAACTTGAGTTTTGAGATATTTCTTGTCCCCTTCTCCCTGTTCTTGGTCTATTCTCCTCTTGTTCTATTTCTTTTCTACCTAGTCTATTTCTGTTTGTCTGTTCTCTCAACTACTTCTTGTTGTTTCTCCCATGTCTCATTCTGTTTCTGTTTCTACCTATTTATCCAGCATCCTAACTTAATTCCATCTGTGTCCTAATCACTTCTTTTGTTAGCAAAAGAGGTGGGATTCACAGAATCCCATATAATCTCTAATCCCACCATGGTTGGGATATATTTTATCTCACATGGTGGAATTTTCCTCTCTAGTAGCCGTTTGGTAAGAAAATAGGATTCAAGCAGGATTAAAGTAGTATTGTATTGGGATAGGATTAATGATGGACTAAAGTGGTGTTACTTGTATCCCCTGTTTGGTTCATGGGACTGACTAAATCAGAATGAATAGCATTGGTATCCCCATTTGGCCCAACTAAAGAATGTAAAAACAAGAATTTACCGATAGGTGAAGCACATCAAAGGAAGCGTGCTCACCAATCACTCACCACTAAGCTTCTAATTAACTGATCGAAAAAATTGACTCTCCTAAGCAGATGTTGCGAGTTATAATTAGGTTTAAGTTGAGACTTATATTGAGTCCTATAATTAGGTTTGATATTTGTAAGTCTATATATATGACTGTTGAATTGTATCAGATCAATCTATTAATAATACAAAATTTCTTTTCAATTCTTAATTTCAACATGGTATAAGAGCTTAAGGTTTGGGATCTTGGAGGTGATCTGAGATAAACACCATTAATATATATATATATATATATATATATATATATATATATAGTTTAGAATCATTTTAGTTTCTATTTTGTTTTTTTTTTCGACGTGACCCAGAGCTGTTTAAAAAAACAAAAAAAACTATGCATATATTTACGGGTATTGTTCACGGCGCTATTTTCGAGTACTTTTCACGGTATTGTCCACCGCACTATTTTCGAGTACAAGTAGCTGAGAAAAGTTGATAAATAGATTCACACGAAAAAAAGCGAAAAAAGGCTGTAAAAAAATGGTATTTAAAAAAGTCTTAGTATTTAAAAAAAAGAAGAAAAAGAAGAGTTCAAGATGAAGAAGAAGAAGAAGAAGGATTCAAGAAGAAGAGTTTCTCACCCCGATGTTGATGTTGTTAACCCGATCCAACCTGCGTTGATGTTGTTTCCTCCCGATTCAATTATTGCAGCCCATTTAAGTCAAAGTCAAAATTAGTAAAAAAGAAAACAAGACAAAAAGTCATTGTCTTGTTGATCTGGTGTTTTCAGATCTTCTCGTTAGGTGGTACCGACGTGGTGACCGAACAATTTGCCGTGGGTGTGGAGCCCTGACGTGTTATCATGGGTTATTGTAATTTATGGGTTTGAGTTTATTTGTTTCAAATTGGATGAGGTTTATTGTTGGTAAAGGTTTCTTTGTAACAAGTTAATGCATATATATGCTCCAACATGAAGGGAAGTATTGAGAGTTATAATTAGGCTTAAGTTGAGAGTCCTAATTAAGTTTTCTATTATGCATCTTAGGTTTCTTAGTTCATATCTATCTTATCTAGTTGATGTCTCCTAGTCCTATTAGGTTTGATATTCATAAATCTATATAGTGGGATTGTTGAATTGTATTCAGATCAATCAATTGATAATACAAAATTTCTTTTCAATTCTTAATTTCAACAGTGAAGATGATTGGTAATCCAAACACATGGTCACTATTGGCCTATGCTCCAGTAAAATTGCATAGCACATGATAAAAGTGGTGATGCCTACCAGAGGTATGGACCAATCCAACAAAAGCCAGCTTTCGAGTTATACCCGACTAGCAAGGCTTGGCCATTTCTAGATTGGGCGCATGATATCAGAAAGATCTATCCCAAGTCTAGAGATCATCTAATTACAAGCAAAGAAAATCCATCCTGGACCAACCAAAAAGGCCTTGTCGGCCAACTACTCTCATCTCAGTAGGTATTATTAGCATCTCAACATATCTCATGATTCTAGGAAAATCATTGAATAAGGTATTTACTTTAATCAGTTGGTGAATCCGTATATCCTTTGCTTGAGCAATGAACATAGTTCAAGATGGATGTTGGGGCCTCTACCATTAGTCGTCTATACGGATCTGGGTTCAGTATTGAATCAATACTTAACTTCATTCAGTCACTTTAGAAGTCATATAAAACACCAAACTCCTTAACTTTGTTCACATTCAGTAGCAACTACCTGGCCCCCCTAGCTACTACCCTACACATGATCATCAAGCTAATAAATAGGCAGCCAAAAGTTGTAGACTTGTAGAATTTCTCATACCATGTTTTCTTACGTGGCCATCATTGTCACCAGTTTTAGTGTAACTCAAATACAATAAAAATTAAAATAAAAAAAGTAAAAGTAAGAAGGAAGGACAACTACATATTGGCCTGATCTTTAAGAATTTAATTTGTTTTCATCTCTTCTCTTCTTTGCAAACAAAAATAAAAATAAATAATTGAATAAACAAAATATTTATTATCTTTGAAATATGATAACCAAAACAATTTAAAGAAGAAAAGACAAACTTTAAAACCAACAACATCAATATCATCTTTACATTTTTATGAGGCCCTAGGTCTTAAAGGTCTCAGGTTCGAGTGATGTGTGTATGTTTTACCAATAAAAAAAAACCAACAACATCAAACATCAATTTAGAGACATTAGCAACTTAAAGATGGTACTATTTCTTAGCAAATTAAGATCTTCAAACTCTATGATGTAAGTTTCTTCTTTTCTAGTATTCTTGTTTATTTAGATCTAATGTTTTATAAATTGTTAATTGATATAAATATAATCATATTTACTTTTTATTTTAAAGTTTAACTTGATTATTTTATATCTTGGATAGCATATACAGTTGATATTTCAAAGTATTTTTTGCATTATAACTATTCATGTCTTAATATATATAATGTTTTCATCATTTTCTTTAGCCTCGGCCCTCCCAATGAAAAAATTCTGGCTTTGCCCATCTTCAAGTCAAGAATTCCTGCAATAGTCAGCTACCCTCATGGAATTGAATAACACTACTCTCATCCCTCCCTCAAGGTAGCTACTATGGAGATGTTTGGTTTTCCATTTAAGCCAACTTAAAGCAAGTTGGCTTAAATGGAAAACCAAACATGGCCTATATGTATGGTGCCTCTTTAAGACAATGTTGAGCTCTATATAAGTCATATATTGGAAAGGGAAGCTCCCCATAATATGAGTTTACTCTTTCAGTCAAGTAATATCCCTTAGCCTCTATTATAGTACAGCTGAGTGGCTAAGAGCTTTTGGTAATTTAAAAACGTAGGATCAAGTTATTTTGTATTAAACACGTAATCGCCCTTGATTCCATCTTGGCGGAATCGGTGTCCATTGCCTCCTATTAGTAAAGCATTTCAATCAGCAAGCATTTTTGGTAAAAGAACTTGTTACCAAAAATGCCTGCAAGTAGCTGCACTAGAGGCACTGTTGACACCTTATTGTCTTTCCAGAGTAACTCACAGATCACAGTTAAAGTGTAAGTATAGAATAAGGAAATCCCTAAAGCAAGTGTCGCAATTGAGTTTGCCTTACTCTATTCACCTTTTGGCTTAGAAACTCCCTCTTCCTCAAGCTGATAGAAGTACAATAAGAGTATGAACTAGTGAGCCTTGGTCAATTCACCCATTCAAGTTTTCAAAGGATATGTCATGCCTTGAACGTTATCAAGGATCGAATGAAGGTTTAAGGAAGGCAAGAAGGCTCGGGCAAGGTTGGATCAATCAAGCGAAGACATAATTGACCGCAAACTGAGTGTGTGTGGATGCGTGCATGTGCATATACATGCGTGTCTATTTTATCGAAAATCTAAAAGGTTATAATTGTTGACTACCAGCAAATAAAATACATAACTATACCTGCTTCAGTAATACTCAAGATTCTATCCTATTTCAAGTCCCAATATTCAAGAAGCCAGGCTAATCCAGGCCAATCGTGTCATTAACAAATTTTAATACCTTCCTAAGTGGCTACCTTAACCTTGACCCAGTTAGAAATGGTTATAATAGTAATTACAGAAAGATAGTCCGGAATAATGAAAAGTTTAGATTGATTATCACCATAAATGCCTTCAAGATTAGGTTATCAAATATAGCTAGTAAAGTTAACAGCTTACGACAGAGTATCTGCTGCATAAAATATTGGAAGCCTCCCCAACCCTGCACCTCTCCATTTCCTTCTCTGGGAGGAGATAAGTTTCTCAGCCTCTGAGCCTGTTGCAGTAAGAACAAACTGAAAGACTATCTGTTACCACCATCAACACGTCCAATGTAGAAGCAAATTGAAGCTTTTAGGAGAGAGAGAGGGGGAAAAAAGAAAATTTAAACCATCAACCAAATTATAAGGTGAGAGAGAGAGAGAGAGAGGCCATACCAGTGGAAACAGTATGGCCATGACCCCATAGCTCACAAGAGGTGAGAAAAAGAAAATAACCAGAACACTCGGGCTTCCTGAAAAGCCATTGAAGACATTATTAATGCTAAAAATTTTATCACATTCCTAAATATAGGACATAGTGAAAAAAAAATACAATATCCAAAGCATATTCCAACATGAGGTTGTAGATATTGAACTCTGAAACAACCTACTGAGATCATATTATGCACAAACCTAATTTGCTTCCTGGGCCATTAAAAGCTGACTTTTGGCAAGTTAGTGCAACTAAGAAAAAACTGAAACCATGAACAGCTGACTTGCAAAAATATCATTTGACATCACAGAGGCAAGACAACCATGATTACTCTCCTCTGCCCACAGATGGAAAATATTATATAGATGTGCATATAATGGGATGTTCAACCAGCAATAAAATTGAAAACTCTGGATTAGACTCAAGACATTAGTACCTGCATTCTATATTTTTAGTAATCACCAAGAATAATGATATATTATTCATGTTTTTTAGCTTTTCAAGTTAACAATATGTTTTGGTCTGACTCCTTCCTGGGGAAACATATAATTTCCAAGAGTGACATAGGCCCTTCACCAAAGGTTAGACTGTTCCTCACAAGAATTCAATGGATGATGAAAAGAGTATTGAGAAACTGTACAAAAAGCATAATATTGCTGACATTTAGGCATAATATCATTAAAACAATTCAGTGGAGAGAATATTGGGATAGATGCAGGCCAGGAGGACCATAAGAATCTCTGTTGGAGAAGAACAGTGCCGTTTTCTATCTTTTTGACCTATCTTAAAAAGATCACTTATTTCAAAGTATGGAACCATGGATGAATCCCTAGATCTTGTTTGTCAATAGAGATTCATTCTACTCGATCATGAAAATTGTTCCCAAACAAGGATACTTATCCTTGGATCAAAATAAGTAGGATAATGATTTATGAAGAGAAGCAAAGAATGGCTTCTCATTCTCTCTTTGTTTCCTTTTCTCATAATGTGCGCATATATGATTATAAGATTCTATCTGCTGCAGAAACTATCTATTAATCAGCAGATGTTCCTGTTGGACACTCTGAGATGTTGTTTGTGTCTGACATCTTTTAGTTCACTTCTCCATATCTTTATCTCTTATATAGGCACCGCATTTTCAAATAACCCCATTCTTTAGGATAAAAGAGATAAATATTAAATAAAATAGGAGAGTTCCTTTCTATTCCAACAATCTACTTCATGCCTAACTTGAGCTATGAATAAATCAAAGACCACTCACTGCTCGAAAATCTCCAACAAGCTTTCATTATATCATTGACGCCACTCCTTAACCATACAGGTGGGCCTCAGAATGTTTATGAAAATTTTCAGAAAGATCAGCTTGGTTACAGAATATCAACACAGATTTCAGATAAATTTTTTTTAAAACAAAAACCATGTATTTATTGCATATTTTTTTAATTTCACTTGAATTTTTGAAATTTTGGATGATTAAAACCTTTATATTAGCTGTATTTGCAACAGTGAACATCATTAGCTAATCTTGTGTCACATAGTTGAAAAAAATTACAACATACCACCCTGTACTAACAACTAAAATCACAGGGTGCTACGTATACCAAAAATATTTCTTAGGGTGTTATGTGAAATTGCCTCAACAACAAGGGATTTTATGATATAGCAAAAACAATTTTGGCCCCATATGTTATTTATTTATATACTGAAAGCCAACATTTCATTCTTGTCTATGTTAAAAGAATACTAACAAGAATAATTCTTGTCAAATATCTATAGTATAACCATATTAGGCATTTATAATTTAAAATGGAACCTACAAACTAATCTGTAACCTAGTTCTGCAATTTAAAAAATACACTAACACATCAAGTGTAAAATATCCAGTTTTCTAAAGATTAAAAGAAAGGGTTGTAGCTATGGCTTGGGCATAACCCAATTAGTAACTGAACCTTCCTCTAACGAGGAGGTCCCAAGTTCGAAGCCACCCACCCCAATTCTAAAAATAAAAAAAAAAGAAAGGCTTGTAGTTGCACTTGTAACTGAGGATGAGCATATTTTTACTTTTTGATATTTTCACTTTTGCTTGAAAAGGTTTGTAAATATCAGCTCCCTCTCCCTTCACATTTTCACCTTTGAAATATTGAAATTACAATATCTTCCATTGCCTCACAAAGAGTGCCTAACTTGATAATTGCATATGCTCCACAGTATTTTCATACTACAACATTGTTGAAAATGCATTCAGTCATGTCATGCTAGAGAACAAATTAAAAATGTAAGTTGAATTTATTAGAAGTTTAGAACAATGTGCATTTTCAAAGGGCTTAATAGCACTATGGACCCCAAAGTTTTAAGGTTAAATTCTTTTCTGTTTGCCACATTTAATTATTTGGACGAAAGTGTATGATTGCAACAAGTTGTGGAATTAGAGGGTTGAAATTTCCAAAGTTAAAATATTGTAGTTTGTTTAGGAAAATACACCAAAGTACGATGTGGTTTGGCCTTGTTTAAATTCAATACAAGAGGTTTAAAAAGTTAAGTTTAGGTATCTTGTGGTATTGCCGTTAGACAAACAAGGCTAACGGCCTTAACTACACTCCTTCATACTGACACTTCAGCAAATGATGAGCACGTGTCCATCATGCGTTGGATGGAAAAAAATTAAGTAGAAAAAACATTGAATATCAAGAAAATCTGAAAAAAAAATCTAAAAATCCTCAACACTATCAGAAATGAAAAAGGGAGGGGAAAGACCAAAATTTTCTCACTAACAAACAGCCCCATTCGTCCATCTCTTGATCAAAAATCAAAACAAGAACTTCAAGAGTCCTGATCTTCTTCGATCTCAGCTTCAGGAATACTCTCGGTTTATTTGGATCAAAAAGCCAAAAAAAGCAGAAAAATTGGGTCTCCTACCAGACTTTTCTTTTGCGATTTCTTGCTTAAATTCCAATTATTTTTTTGAATGGTGAAATTAATTCATGAAGTTCATTTTTTAGAAATTAGCATCAAGATCTTGTTGATTATTGAATGATTAAATGAATGAAAGTGAAGATTTATTGGGTTTGTTACTGACCCGTGATCTGGGACGTGACCCTGTTCGCGACCCGGCTAGAATTTGAAGAAGGGCTGTTGCTAGGGATCTCCGCGTATCCAATTTAGCTTCGTCCAGCTCTCCGACGATTTTATCCTTGTTTTACCCATCCCTCTCTTCTTTTATCACCAAGAAAAAAACCAAAAACCAAAAGCCAATAAATCCTTGAATTGTTACAGTGACCAATTTGTTGCAGATGAGCCTTCTGTAGGGTTCCCCTCCAGATGAGCCTTTTGCCCCTTTCCATCTTCCTTGTTTAGCACACGAGGTTTATAATCAGGCATGGAAATGGAGTTAATTTGTGCAGATCTCTTTTTCAATTAAATATTTATTTTCGTTTTCATTTTTTTTCTCTTACCATCATATTTTTTATGATTGTTTTCATTGTAATTTGTTAACCATTTTGTGCCAAAATGGAATTTTTCGTCCACATAATTCGAAATGCCTTTTTTGTTTATCTTTAGTTTTGAAGAATTTTTATTTTACCTTTTTTTTCTAGGTTTTTAGGTTTTTCAAACTTTTTTATGCTTTCTTTGATTTTCAGAATTTATTCAGGGATAAAAATGTCTTCGAGCATAGTAAAGTGGAGGTACTTCTGACTTTGTGCCTCCTGACTTAACGCCGTTAGCCTTGTTTGTCCAAAGGCAATACCAAAAGGAACCTAAACTTAACTTTTTAAACCTCTGGTACTGAATTTAAACAAGGCCAAGCCACATGATACTGTTGTGTATTTTTCCCTAGTTTTATGTGTAATTAACCCCAAAATTTGGGGTCTATAATGCAATTAAGCCTTTTCAAAGAAGACACCATGTGACAAGGTGAATATGAGATAGTAATAAACTTTCATCCACACTTCACAAATAAATGCATTAGAATTTAAAATGTTAGATACTGTAAAATGCGGATTCTGGAATAAATGCAATATATACGTAATCATGTTTCACAGAAATATACATTACTTGTTCATAATTCATTTTCTTCATTTGATGTATAATGAGCATATTTATATTTACACTTCAATTCAATTTTTATTTTAAGATGCATTATATGCTAGGGAATATATGCCGATACACTAGATACACTGCATAATTGGACAGCTACGAGTAGGGATGGCAAACGGGTCAGGTCAATCGGGTTCAAGCCAGGTCATGTCGGGCGGGATCATTTTGGGTCAACAAAATAGATATTTATGCTTAATTAAAAAATATTTTATTTGCATATAATAGGACTAAACGAGTTAAATTTTCAAATACATGAAAATTAATTAATAATAAATCAATGCTTAATTTTTTAAATAATATATTTAATTTTTTTTAATGAAATATGCAACGTTATAATTCTTAGTCCCAAAATTCAGTCTTAAATGATCTCAGATTACTGATCCACAAAGTTATTCTCATTAGTAACGTCTTATACCAAATTTTGGAGATTAAATTTCATATGATCACTTCATTCCATTATATTTTTTTCAAGACAATTAAAAATAAAATTTTATTGTGATTTGAAGAACAACACAAAATTTACTATTCCTCTCGATTTTTTATTTGAAATTAATGAGATTACTCATATTAATAGAATGTTGAACCATGCATATCAACACATGTAAATCAATAATTAATTAATTGTTATATAATTTATTTTATTTGACAACTAGTAAATTAACTATTATTCCAGTTTTAGAAAGCAAATTGTTTTTTTATAAAAAAAAAATATATTTTCAAGTCATTTTGGGTCAGGTCGTTTTGGGTTCGGATCCTTTTGAATCC
This sequence comes from Bretschneidera sinensis, assembly GCA_023935145.1. Lineage (NCBI taxonomy): Eukaryota > Viridiplantae > Streptophyta > Magnoliopsida > Brassicales > Akaniaceae > Bretschneidera > Bretschneidera sinensis. The sequence continues at coordinate 105,273,243 of CM043698.1, read as the reverse complement.
GAGTCATTTCGGGTTTTGGGTCACTTGGGTTAGGGTCGGATCAAGTTCAGGTCATTATTTTAATGTATTTTCGGGTCGGGTCGGGCCAGATTTTGCCACCTCTAGCTATGAGACTGAAACTTGTGGTCCTATTATTGATATTCAAGTTTTTTTTTTTTTTTTTTTTTATAAACGAAATGTAATAAAGAAAAGACACACCAAGGGGGTGCAATCCATTTACACAAGATATTTATGATGAGTCTTAAATATTTCATATTTAAGCCCTTTAAAGTATATTTGTTAAGCTCTTAGTTTGTATTAGTTCACTTTATTTTATGTCTTTTCTGTGTTTTGTGTATTTTTATAGGTTTGTGAAGAAAATGAAGCAATTCGGGAGATGTCAAGCTTCAAGAGCTAAAGCTGAGGATGTCTAGTGTGATCGAGCGCACGAGACATGCGATCGAGCGCACCTGCCTACGAACGAGCGCATGGTCAACATCCCACATCGAAATCTTCTCAGTGCAGTGCAACTGCGATCGAGCGCACATGCGATTGTGCGCACAAGACATGCAATCTAGCGCACATAAGATCGATCGCAACATTCTGCGATTGAGCGCACTCGGGCAGTATCCCACATCGAATCTGCAACCCATTGTGCTCTAGGACTCCCCCTATAAAAGCATCATCTCACTTCATCATTCGGTGTGCAATTCCTGGGCCATTTGGTGTAATCCGGTGGACGTCTGCTAGCATTCTGATGGACCCTGAAGGCTTTGCTACCACGAGGGGAAGCGCCTCCCAACAATGAGTGGAATTTCTCCAATGTATAGTAATTTATTTCTTTTTATTTAGTTTTAAAGTTTAATGTTTAGCACTTGTATTGCGAACTTTAGTTTCATAATTATGAGAGACTAAAATCTTCAGTTAAGGTTAAAGATGAAGCCTTTCCATTGTTTAGCATTATATTTTCAGATTTGCACATAATAATTCTGATGTTTTTAGTATAAATGTTCTGTTCAATTATTTGAGTAAATCTTATGACTGATTGCTTTTAATTGTTAAATTGGATATTCCTTGTGTTTCATCTGATGGATACATCGAATCGTTTTCGATTGAATTGGATTTCTTTTGTGATTTGTTAAAAACGAACATTGGATGCTTTTAGTTTAATTGGGATATTCGTTGTTTTTTGTTTAAAGTTGGATTCATGGAATTTTTTGATTACTTTTACATAGAACATGAAAATATATGCTTTACTTTGGTGGGGTGGATTCAGAAACCTTAGTCTTTTTATCATTTGCTTTAAACTAATTTAGTTTAAGTTTATATTTCTTTGCACAATATAATACAAAACTTGGAACTAAGTTAAAATAGGCTTAGTTTAGATAAAATTATTTTCACAACGCAATTCCCTGTGGATTCGACCTCGCACTTGCACAACACTATATTGCAAACGACTCGTGCGCTTGCGAGTAATTTAAAACTCACAACAATTTATAAGAGAGAAACTCCACGAAATCAACTATATCAATATCATTTACAAAAGTATTCCCTTTGACCCAAAAAATAAAGCCATTGAACCACCTATCCCTAATTACATCAATAAGTCTTTCAATGCCTTCAAAAACTTTATGATTCCTCTCACTCCAAACTATCCAAAAGATAGAAGAATAAGCTTTCTTGAGGTTCTTAGAGGAACGAAACCCCCTCCAAGCCCACATCATCTAACACCGAACCGGCGCACACCTAAAAAACCCCCAAAACCTTATAAGCCATTTCCCATAAGGATAATACGAGAAATTGAAAGCTGAATGCTTTGACTTCTGACAGTAGAGAAAAGAAATGGAAGAGACGAGGAAAGTAGAATGAGGCAGTGCATTAAGAACTAGAATAAAAATTGCTGCATAAGGTTTATTGGGTCAATTTCACTCTATAACCATCAAAACACCCAACTAAATAAGCGTTAATGTTCCCTAATAAAGATTTGGGAATATATGCCGAGACACTAGATACACTGCATAATTTGGACAGCTATGAGACTGAAACTTGCTGTCCTATTATTGACATTCAAGTTAACAAATGCTTTTGTTTTCCTTTCACATCTAATTTCAATTGTATTAAGGATAATACCAGAAATCGAAAAGTGAATGCTTTGACTTCTGAAAGTAGAGAAAAGAAATGGAAGAGACGAGGAAAGTGGAATGAGGCAGCGCATTAAGGACTAGAATAAAAGCCACTGCATAAGGTTATTGGGTTAATTTCACTCTATAACCATCAAAACACCTATCTAAATAAGCATTAAGGTTCCCTAATAAAGATTTGGGAAGCTGCAAAGTGAACAGTAAAATACTAGCCATGTAATCTAGAAAGTATAATTTTTCATGCAAAATTAACAAGGATAACAATAAGGCATAAGCTATAACAGAAATCACATGAAGCACCCAGTTCCAGTGAAAAAGTATATTACCAAAACCAGCAAAAAATGCCCAGTTAGATTCAAAGAAATCCAGCCTTTTGTCCAGAGGCGTTTCAGAGAAGTTCCATTTGTACCTATGAAGAAGTTCAAAACCCGATAAGCCATTGCTGGGCAATATTAAGTGAAAAAAAATTATAACCAGCAGTTGCACATTCACCACATACTCGTAACAATAATAGGCATACATCCACGAAAGAAGAAGGAAATTAAGTGCCTTCCCAAGATATGGTATAATTCCTGTCGCATAAACCTGCATTTTATCCCAAAAGGCCATCAAATCTATCACCCAAGAAGTACACAAATTTTAAAACATCACCATTTGCAAGTGAAAAGTGTATCTACCAGTAACGAAGGCTTATATAAACACAAAGGGAAAAAATGCAGCAATAACCTCATTAAAATCTAATGAACGAGTGAAACCAAAAATCAAAGATGAAAATTATTAAACAGAATACACAAAAATATAGTTCACCTCTAGGAAAAAGAAGCTCAAAAGTAGAACTGAGTACACCTGCTCCCCTATTCCAATCATGACCCTGCAGAAAAATGATAGACCATCTGAACCTTACACATTTCATGTGAAGTAAAATTGTTTGCTTTGAAAGAAATGCCTGCAATAAGCAGTACCCTCCAAGGCCAGCAGGCCTTTCAGTTTTTGCTATATTTTGTGAGGCCAATGTTTCATCTTGTTTTAAGGGTTCCACTGCACCCGACTCAGATTTCCCCATCGCAGCAAATCCATATTTAGCAATGTCATTGTACCTGGATTAAGAGACTCTTGTAAAGTTTATAATTCAATCGGGGAAAAAAGATGGAAAGAATTGATGGGAAAACAAATGATTATTCCCTTTCCACCTGATGATGTAACAAGTTCTAGCTTCTGAGGCCCACCGAAACTTAGCCTTTTTTATAAGTTAAAACCTAGCTTAATTTATAAGATGAAACAGTTTATATTCACAATGCATGATTATAACCTTTGTTTTGAAGATATGGCCTACCTATTTTCGGTCATAGCTACATTACTCAGCCAAAAGAATGAAAAGCTACAAAATAACAGAATAGGGGAAAACAGTACCAGAGATTGCTGAGAATGAAGCTGAATATGTACAATGGGTAGAACCAAAATACCTGTAGGCAATAGTGAGTTAATGTGATTACAACCGGTGAAAGTTATCAAAGAATTTTAAAAGAGAATAAAATTTTTCATAAATAAATAATAATCACAAAAAACAAAAAAAATGTTGCATCCTTCAAAAACATTGAGCTATGCATATCACAACTTCAAATAGACTAAACACAACATGATTTTACAGAAGAAAGCAATTGGCGAGCAAATTTTTCTTCTTTCCATAAAAAATGAGATTCAGTTAAGACAGAAAAAATTATAACGGAAAGGAAGATCTCCTAACAAGAACAGAAAAAAGCATAACAGAAAATATTCCAGTTGACACAAAAATAAAAAAATAAAAGGCCTAGAGTGAGTTCGTTTTATTATGGTCCAGCACAGATGATTTTTTTTTTTTTTTTTACTGGGGGACACGCCTCGATTTGCATGTCTCCATTAACAAAAGCACCCAAAGCATGTGGTGGTGCAGATTATGAGGGACATCATGTTGCTCTCTATCTTTGTAATTTTAAGCAAGAGTTAGAAGTAAAACCATCTTCTCAGGTTCTTCGAAGGAACATATATTTATGAGTACAGAACAGGTCCAGTTGGATCCTTAAGTTGGTACTATGATCATAGTTACCAGAAAACCAGTGGGCTCACGTTCGCGGTACAAGTACGGGAGAGTGCATGACACATTGGGGATAGACTTAAGTGGTTTATTATGTGTAAGTATACGTATAAAAGTAGGATATTAATGTATTTGAGTACAATTAAATAAAATTTTGTGCATAATAATAGTTAAGAAGATAACATAAGTTTTGACAATATAGTAAAGTACATAAACATAATTTTAAAAAACATAAATTCAAAATAAAGTATGAGCATTCTCTTATTCCTTTCTTGCTAAAAGTCTTTAAAAGTTTGGATCGCCAATTTTAGGGATCCAATGCACGAATATACCACAAATCGGAATGTAGGATCTAGATCGTGGTTCCAATGGGGGTATAGGGATCTTGGTAACTATCGGTCAGAGTTACATCCCTAATTCGCGGTAGGAGTATGGAAGCGTGGTACGTTGGAGGTAGACTTTTTTTCTTATAAGTACGTTGGAGGTAGACTTAAATGGTTTATTATGCATGAGCACATGTATAAAAGTAGGTTATTGATGTATTTATGAATACAATTAAATAGAGTTGTGTGCATAAAAATAGTTAACAAGAATAACATGAGTTTTGACAATATATTAAAGTCAATAAACATATATTTAAAATAAAATATGAGCATTTTCTTATTCCTTTCTTGTGTTTAGAATTTCTTTTTTCAATTTTTTAGTTAAAAGTCTTAAAAAATGTGGATCACCAATTTTTGGGATCCGGTGCGCAAATGTCCACTAATCGAAATGTAGGATCCGGATTGTGGTTCCAACAGAGTATAGGGATCCTAGTAACTATGAGGTAACAATGGTACAATGATAGTAGTGACATCAATGATGGCTATCACAGTTGGTGACAATGCTAGTAGTAGTCGAGGAAGTGATGGAGGCAAAGTCGTGGGAGGGCGGAAGCAACGATAAAAGCTCATGCTCGCCTACAGGAAAACAATATTCCATGCTCCATTAATGATGACAGTTAATCTTGTATGGTAACAAATATAAAACAGAGAAATACCAAAAATGGACAATTTTGATTAAACCAAGCATCTAGATTTAACATATGCAACATGGCTTTAAAACACTTTCTTTTGCACATAAATTTCATTTTGGAGATCTTTGACAAATAATGAAAACTTATCCAATTCCTTAATGTAAAAGTTGATTTAATGCCACAGCCTGATGAGGAGACACCACATCAAAAACTTTTGCAGATTCTATACAAATGAGTGTATGCTGCAATTAACATGATATCAATAGCATACTTACATAAAAGAGTTGTATGAGTCCAAGACGTAACAAGGAATAAAGTTTTAAAATACCGCCAAATGAGCAAAATTCTTGAGAAGTGATTAGCGAACACTGATCAGGTAATATCCATTGTAATGTTGGGATGACAACTGAGGTAAGGACAAGTAGGCTGCATGAGATTATAATAGAGATATTCAATATATTAGATTGGGAAATGCATTTCTTCGAAGGCATTGTTCAACAACCAAACAAAACATTCATGCACAAACTAACAAAGTAGATCAGAAATAAATGGCAAAAGAACCGCAAATTGTATATCCTGGGTCACAGCAATAATTTCCATTAACATCAAACTGTGTTTACTAAAGGTCCCAACTCCAAATCTGTAACCTCCTCATTCTCTCCCTTCGCCCCTCTCCTCCTCCCCCCCCCCCCCCCTCCGCCCACAACCACACCTTCCACCCACACAAAAACAGCATTCAGAAAATTAGTCATATTTCAGCATTTCTTATGCTTTCTTGCACCATGTTCATAATAAATATGATTTATGCTACTTCCAATTCCATTTAGCATCAATTGAAGTAAAGACTTATTAAGGTCAAGTTTTTGTCAATCAATCATAGCATATCAAGGAATTTTCCTCTTCTTTTTTGATAAAAATGATTTATGCTACTTCCAATTCCATTTAGCATCAATTGAAGCAAATTCTGACTTATTAAGGTCAAGTTTTTGTCAATCAATCATAGCATATCAAGGAATTTTCCTCTACTTTTCTTTTTAGGAAAATAAAATTGGTTGCTGCAATTAAAAACTGAGACTCACTGATGTAGGACAAAGTAACAGAAAAAAGAAATAAGGGGATCGAAGAGAAGAATCATAGAGATAGGGGGAAGAATAACATAGAGGAGGAGAAATCATAGGAAATAGGGGGCAAATGTGAAGAATTAGCGAGAGGAAAATTAATGAGACAAAGATCAATTTTATTCAATAATCAATGTCTAAATTAAAACCCTAATATGAGTGCTCTTATATGGGCACTAATCCTAAACATAATAGGAAACCCTAATAATATAAATACTAAAAATTTACAATTTCCTAAACTAAAGTCCTATTATTACTATTTAATGAAGGACAACAAAGAGGAAATCTTCAAAGGCTGAAATTAGGGTTACCGTTTACAGAATTTTGGAAACAATTGATAGGTTTGATAAAAACCAAATAACAAAACTGAGAGAAGTATCTTCTAGCCTCACACTAGTACGGTTCTAGGAATCACACCTAGGAAGAAAGCCTCACACTTTCTAGGGTTTCTCAATAAACTGAAATTCTGGAAAATCTCCATTAATGAAAGAGAAACACAATACAAAGCTTATATAACCAAAAAGACATAAATAAACCCTACAATACCATAAACAGTATAGCTACTGTGTTGTGAACAGTATTGCACTACAGTACTGTGATCAGTACTCTGTTATAGTGCTTTCCCAAAAATAGTATAATCTAATTCCCACACAACGCCCGAGTCACCATCATCCCACCAAATTAAAGCTTGAGGCTTATAAATTTGCCCTTTCTTGCTCCTTATGTAAACCTTTAACCTACAATTCCTATCATCTCTCATCGGCCTGATAGAATTACCTAAAGTACCCTTTGATAGCTGCATCCCTTGGTTGGAGAAAACTCGACCCTGAGTTTTAAAGTGTCGCATCACCAAGAATTCCTTGCTCCTCTCTTGCATTCTGAACTTTGAATAATACATTAGGATTTGATAGCATCATTCCTTATTTGTTAAAGGCCAAAAGGATGTTAACGAATCATCCACCTCCCCAATAAAATAATTGATTTTTTCTAGAATAACAAAATCAATCAAAGAAACAATTGGTGAGAAAAAAAACTTTAGCAGTTGGATGCACATGATGATCCATAAGGCCAGACTTCTCTATCCCCTATTTGTTACTCGTTTTGCCTCGTGTTCTTCTACCTTGATTTTCATAATTTCATACTCAACAAAATGTGACTTTTACTTATAGATTTGTCACATGAGAAAGAGTCAGCTTTTGCTTTAGAAAAGACATTATGTGTAGCTGCCTACGATGTATCAAATAAACTCTTAAGAGCTGGTTGAGGTACTTTGAGCATGGTATGTGAATTAGCTTTAGAAAAGTCTTCAAATAGCTTAACATCTTTGGGAGTACCCATAGCCATAGGTATACAAGTCACTGATTTGTTGTCTTCATTTGATTCAACATGTAAAACCATTATCCCACTCTCATTTTGAAGCTTCCTCTTGCCACGCAATTAAGGAGATTGTACCTCAACAACTGCTTTCATTTTCTTTTTTAAGAAAACAACTACTTTCAGTGTTGAAATTTCTTCATGTTGTTTTAACTCTTCCACTTGATGTCTAGACTTGGCTTGCAATTTAAGCTTATCTATTTGCGGATTTGGCTTTTCATCCAGCAGTACTTGTTTTCCTCGCAGTTTTGGCTTTTCTGTTTACAGTTTATTCTTTTGTATTCGTTGTTCTTTTATTTGCAGCTTTGAGTTCTCCAGAGCGTCCACATGAGTTTCTAGAGCACTGACTCGCTCCAGAATTTCAAGTAGCAACTCATCTTGTCTCTCTCAAATTAATTTTAACCCATAGGCTTTTGCAACACGTGGAAACAAGCTCTGATATCAAATTGACGTAGGAAGACAAAGGGAAATCTTCAAGGGCTGAAATTAGTGTTGGATTTACAGAAATTTGGGAACAATTGATAAGTTTGATAAAAACTAAACAACAAAACTGATAGAATAATCAGTTCTACTAGCCTCACACTGGTAGGGTCTAGGAATCACACATAGGAAGAAAGCCTGACACTTTCTAGGGTTTCTCAATAAACTGAAATTCTGGAAAACCTTCACTAATGAAAAAGAAACCTAATACAAAGCTTATATAGGGCTCATGTGACTCAACCCTGAAGGACATAAATAAACCCTACTAATTGAATGGACAAAGCAGGAAAGGAAAAATAAGATAAAATAAACCCGCTACTGTACCGTGAACAATACTTTGCGACAGTGTTGTGAACAGTACTTGCTACCGTGTCTTCCCAAAATAGCATAATACTTAGATTAATTCCCACACAACGCCCCAGTCACCATCATCCCACCAAGCAAAGCTTGAGGCTTATAAATTTGTCCTTTCTTGCTCCTATAAACCTTTAACTTAAGATTCCTATCATCTCTCCCCGGCATGATAGAATTACCAAAAGTACCCTTTGATAGTTGCATCATACTTACTCCTAATAAAAGTATATTTACAAATTAATGCCACAAGTAACCTAAAATCCAACAAATCTTAAAATAATACATATTTCTTTTCCCATTCTGCATCACTCATCGTTAGACATTGCAGCTAATACACTGAAGGGCAAGAAAATTATTTCCCCATGCATTTGCTACACATGATTAGTTTTCTACCCAACCATCATCACAACAATAAAACATCAAAACTCTCTCTCACTTAAACATACACAAAAAATCACATAATATGGCAAAGCTTAAGAATACTGGAATTTAAAATAAAGAAAATAATGTATGACATAGGTGATGTTTGGATGGTGCTTTAAGTGCTACCTAAAGCAAAAAGCAAGCCTTGCCTTTTGCTTTAAGTGCTACCTAAAGCACAATCCAAACATGGTCATAGAATTCATCCACTACTTAAAGAGGACAAACAAAAATCGTTCTTCAAGCAAATATGGAAAAGCTTAAGAATACTGGAATTCAAAATAAAGAAAATAATGTATGAGTCTATTTTATTTTTTTAGGGATGTATTTGTCATTTAGTGGAGTTACTAACGTGGGTACTATTCATGGTACTGTAGCCGTAAACTAATTAAGCTTAAGAATAGGAGTTAGAGAATATTTGAAAGGAATTGGGCTTTTCCTATTAGTTTAATGGTGGACACTGGACAGATCTTAATCAGAAGTGACAGAAATCAGAAAATTTACGAAGAAGATAAGAGAAATTAGAAGAATTTAATAGAGACTAGATAAATGAATAGAGAATGATAGAAGACAAGGAAGAAAGAAGAAACCCTAGGCAAACAAGCCTCAAACAAAGCTTCAAGCTGTAAATTCTCGATATTATGCCTAATTAGTTCACAGCTACAGAACCATGAATAGTAGCCACGTGAACAGTAAGTTCACTAAATGACAAATACAGCACTGAGAAAATAAAATAGACTCAAAATGAAGCCATTAATTTGTCTGACTTGTTTTCCTAGGGTTTCTTTCTTTCTTCTCGCTTTCTATCATTCTCTAATCATTTATCTCCTCTGTTAAATTCTTCTAATTTCTCTTATCTTCTTCATAGATTTTCTTATTTCTGTCACTTAAGATTAAGATTTGTCCACCACTGTGGCTTGGCCATAGCTCAATTAGTATAGACACCAGTCCTCTAAATAGGAGGTCCCAGGTTCAAAGAAAGAGAATAACGACAAGTCAGAAAAAAAAATGTTTTTGAAAAATTTATGACAAACAACTACACTTCTCAATAGATATAATACAAAACAAGAGAATCAAACATATAAACAAACAGACCAATAAATAGGATCACTGAAAGGGGAAAAAGTATAAAAACATATAAAATATAAAGGGGAAAAAAGTAAACTATCAATAACCCAACAATTAAAAGAACAACCAGTAATTCTAAGAACAAATTTGGGAACTAATGCATCATAAGGTTTAAAAAGCAAGAAGTTTCTAAATTTTGTGGTAGTGACTAGGCAAATGGACCAGAAATATGAGGCCACCTGAAAGAATTTTATTCGTCAATTTGACCCAAAAGCTCATCATATCAACCACATATATCCATCATTTCATCATGTTTCTTATGGGGACTAAATGTAAATGAGGTCAATCCCCCCACCCACCCACCCCCCAAAAAAAATCCCATTCCAAAAGAAATGAAAATTGAACTTTTTCATATTTTTATTCTACTGTATTAGTATTACATTTATAAGTATGATACTACGTGCTACTGTAAGTATTAGAAAATCTAGTTGTTCCATAGAAATATAGAAACCATACTCCTCTTTGGGTATTTTTGCCTTTAAAAAACTAATGTTAATTTGTTTTTAAACACCATTAAATCTTTACTTGAAAATAGTTGAAATTGACTTTGAACATTTTAAATATCCCAAATAACAACGGCCTTTAGAATTTATTTGAATTACAGTTAGCCACTCTTTAGCTGGCTTGAATATATCGATAAATATGAAAATAAGAACTACACGATTTTCACATTTATCTATTTCACAATAAATACAAAGAGGCACATATACTTTTAGTCCACCCCTAATACATATATTTCAAGCTTGCTATATCATAGCTATTCAACCTATATGTGAACTTAAACAAGAAATTATGCGCATTTCTGATATTATTTTAAATGTAAACCGTCTGAAATTTACAGAACGCAAATTATTTAAATTAAAGCCATATAAATTACACATACAAAAACATATATACAAATATATTATATGGAGAGAAAAATATATTACCTTCCTAAGAAAATCAATCCATTCAAAAGAAAACACTGCCCTGTTCGTATTAAAAGCTTTCTTGACCTACCAACAAAACAAAAAGAAAAGAATCAAATAAATAAACTTCTCAGTTATGAGAAAGTATAGGAGAGTAAAATTCGGAATCCTACATTAAAGCAGAATAGTATTTAAAAAGAACTAAAATTTTCCGTTATTTCTTCAGTTTTCTCGACAACCAAAGAGGGGTAAATGCAAATAGAAAATCAAAGTGTGCAAATAAAAGGATTTAATAAGAGAGAGAAGTAGAGTTCTTGATTGAGAGGGATAGAACCTGAGGCAGAGAATAACGACTCTATGGAGGCAACAAGCTTCTCTCAAACCTTCTAGCCATAAGAGCGATGCTTGCTTTGATTTTGCTCTTAGTGCGTTTATTAATGGCTTTGAAGTTTCCATTGGAGACAGAAACAAAGACAGACAGTCTAAACTATAGAGGAGAGGAGGGGCTTGGCCCATAAATAAGCTAATGGGAAGTTTAGCGGGGAGAAAAAAAAAAAAAAAAGCTAACTTAGGTAGCGATAAAGGAATCGCTAGGTAACAAATTTGTCAAAGCTCGTTAATTTTGATTGGGCCACCTGAAGCGTAACGGAGGTACGGATTTAAATAGATGTTCACACAAGCTTTTTTTTGGCTTAATTACACTTATACTCCTTCTGGTTTAGTATTTTTTAAAAGACACCTTACAAAAAAATTTGTAACAAATAACACCATGTGGTTTCCACCGTAAACCCTATATTAATTTTTTGAATAAATTACATTAACTTACTTGATGTTAGTCTATAGTTACAACTTATCTCGTCTAATTTTTAAATTATACATTTACTTATCTATCATTAGCATTCCATTAGTTATCTGTCAATCAACTGTTTAAAATCCAATCAAATTTTATGTTAACAAATCAAAACTTATTGGAAACTTGACTTTATCCTTAATAATTTCAAAATCCAATCAAAGTTTGACTAGATTTTGAAATTATTAAAGGTAATGTCAGGTTTCAATAAGTTTTGATGAGTTGACATAAAGTTAGACTAGATTTTGAACAATTCACTAACGAAAAGTTAATGACATATAGGTAAGTATATATTCTATAAACTATGTGAGGTATATATAATCATGGAGTAACCTCAAAGTAGGTTAATGTAATTTACCATAATTTTTTACAATAATTGACCAACATACTCTCTCACATGTAAATAAAATTAATAATATTTTATTTATTTATTTCAAAATTTATCAAAGTATTTAAAATTTAACAAAAAATAAGAAAAAAATATTTGAATTTGTGTTTTTAATTAAAGTTTGAATTAAATTAAAATTTTAATTTTAAATATTTTTCTATTTTTTTGTTAATTTTTAGATACTTGGATCTACATTTAACTAAATGAATTAAAATTTAATTCATAAATAAAAGCGCATGTTAGTCATTTCTTGCAATGTTTCATCTGATACAATAATTTTATTTTCCCATCATAAATACACAATCGGTGATTATTTTTTATTCTACCCAATTCTAAAATTAATTAATAAAGTTTTTCTGTTTTTTATTTTCTAATAATCGAAATAAAAATTTTACTTAACTTATTGACCTACCAACGTATTGAACATAAATTTATACTTATCATCAATGAGTTCAACATGACCATTAAGCCCCTATTTGGTATACATTTTCAAGCTGACTTGCTTATTTGGACTTTAAGCCTTACTTATTTCAATATCGTTGTTTGTCAAAATAAGACCGATCTTGTTGTCTTGCGACTCATATAAGTTAATTTTCGGTGTTATTTCAATCACTTATCAAAAACAACATTTTGTTACTTATGGAAGACCCATAAGTCACCCTTTAGAGACTTATGAATAAACAAAACCTACCATTCTCTCTCTTCCCTTGATATCTCTATGCACTCTCTTCCCTCTCTCATCATCTCTCTATGAAAATTGAAGAACGAAATATGTTGTTCTTCTTGGACCTCGTCTGGTTTCTTCCTCGTCATTCTTCTTCTTTTCATCGTGCAAAGATCTCAACGGCACCAGGTATACATATATTTCATTTCCTTTTTAAAATCGATTTTTGGGTATCCTATCTATCATGGTTGCTTTGTTTCTATGGTTTATTTTTGTTATTTTATTTCTTTATCGACTAGAATTTGATGGTATCTAGTATGTTTCTTCATGGTTGTTGCATTAAATTTTAGAATTAATTTTTTCAATTTTGTAGTGCTGATTTTAAGGGTTTTGAATGGTATATTTTATGCAATTAATTTGTTTGTTTTCCTTGTTCTTGGTTTGGAACTTCCTAGTTTCTACTCTTCTGCATGGTTCTGGAGTCAATTTCATTGTATTTTTAGTTGATTTTTTAGGAACTAATTTACACTTTTGATTGGGTAAATACAGAGATGCTTTGAATTAATCTTTTTCCTATATTTTCTTTCGATTCTTGTTTTTACATTTTCAAATTTCTCTGTTTAATATATATTGAATTTATTTTCTTCCACTTTGTTGTTACTGAATTGTATGTAAAATTTGTTGTATGGTGATAGTAGCTTGCTTTCTCTGTATTTGGTAATATCTAGGTAATTGCTATGATGATCTCCTCTTGTATGCTCATTTTTTTGGTTTATAACGTTATCTATGTTTTTGGTTAATGTTCTCTGTTAATGGTTGGTTTGGTAAATTGCTTCTCATTTCCTACGCTCATTTGATTCCCATTTGGTATTATGATTTTCTTCTCATTAAGTGTCTATTTGGTATGCTCATTGGTTTCTCATTATATCGTTCTTTCCTCTGCTAAGAAGTTTTGACTAGTTGTGTTTATCATCTATGTTTTTGGGTCAAGAAATGTTGCATATGGTGATTAATGGTTATGTTTTTTTTTTTTCCCTTTTTGAATGGGTTCTCACTCATGTTTGCTATCATATGTGTTGTTGGTCCATATTTTAGACTCTAAAGTTACTATTTTTTAATTTGTAATGGGCTCTCACTCATGTTTGCTGCCATATGTCTTAAAAGTGTTTGGTTTTGAATCCAAAGTTATTGTTTTTTCATTTGTAATAGGTTCTCACTCATGTTTACTACCATATGTTTTGTTGGTCCTTAGTTTAGACTCAAAAGCTATTTTTTTTTTTCATTTGTAGTGGGTTTTCACTCATGTTTGGTTTGATATGTGTCATTGGTGCTTAGATTTGACTCTGAAGTTGTTTTTTTATTTTTTATTTGTGATGGGTTCTCACTCATGCTTGTTGTCATTTATGTTGTTGGTGCTTAAATTTGATTCCAAAGTTGATTTTTTTTTAAAAAAATTTTGAATGGGTTCTCACTCATACTTGCTATCATATGTGTTGTTAGTGTTTAGTTTTGAATCCAAAGTTACTGAATTTTCATTTGTAATTAGTTCTCACTCATGCTTGCTGTCATATGTGTTATTGCTCCATAGTTTAGACTCTAAAGTTACTTTTTTTTTCATTTGTAATGGGTTCTCACTCATGCTTTCTGTCATATGTGTTGTTCGTGCTTAGATTTGACTCTAAAGGTGTTGGGGTTTTTTTTTTTTTCATTTTGAATGGGTTATCACTCATGCTTGCTGCCATATGTTTTGTTAGTGCTTAGTTCTGAATCCAAAGTAGTTGTGTTTTCATTTGTAATGGATTCTCACTCATGCTTGCTGCCGTATGTGATATTGCTCCTTAGTTTAGACTCTAAAGTTATTGTTTTTTCATTTATAATGGGTTCCCACTCATGCTTGTTGTCATATATGTTGTTGGTTCTTAGATTTGACTCCAAAATTGATGTTTTCTTTCATTTTGAATGAGTTCTCACTCATGCTTGCTTCCATATGTGTTCTGAATACTTAGTTTTGTTAATCCAAAGTTGTTGTTTTGTCATTTTGAATGGGTTCTCACTTATGCTTTCGACCATATATGTACTTGGTGCTTAGTTTTGAATCCAAAGTTGTTGTTTTGTCATTTTGAATATGTTCTCACTCACTTTTGCTGTCATTTATGTTGTTAGTGCTTAGTTTTGAATTCATACTTGTTGTTTGGTCATTTGTAATGGGTTATCACTCCTTCTTCCTACCATATATGTTGTGCGTCATTAGTTTAGATGCCAGACTTACAGTTTTTTTTTTTAAACTTTTAATTGGTTCTCACTATCTCTTGCTCTCATATGTGTACTTGGTGCCTAGTTTTGCATCTAAAGTCATTGTTTGGTCATTTTGAATGTGTTCTCACTTATTCTTTGTGCCATTTGTGTACTTGGTGTTAGTTTTGAATTCAAAGTTGTTGTTTGGTCATTTTGTATAGGTTCTCACTCACTCTTGCTGCCATATGTGTATTTGTGGTCTTTGGGGATTGATAAAGGGAGAGAACTTTGAGAAAAGAGAAGGATGAAGGAGGTATGTCTCATTTATGCAAGGAATTTGCTTGTGTAAGGGTTTAGGGTCTCTCATGCATACATGACATTAGGTTAATTTATGAACCCATTAGAATGTCTTAATTTTTTTTTTCTTCATGTCATGCATTGATTTGGGTTGGGTTTTGTTGCTTTGAACTTGTGAATTATGCATCTAAGCATCTTTAGGTTACGTTAGTGTTTGTCAGTTTGGGGACTTGATGCCATAAATTTGCCCATTATGATAAGCATTAGGTTACTTTGTTGCATATAAATGTAGCACATCAATGAAACTTAACCTACGTGTGTCTGAGGCATATCTCGATGCACATGCAAAACTACATCTTTATTTCTATACGTGATATGTTATGGTTTACAATCAGTTTAGGATCCCTGGTTCAAAATAATACCTATATGAATTTAAATGTTAAATTTTCATAATTGTGGCTAATTCTCTTCGTGGGTATAGAATGCAAAGGAAAATACTTGCAAACAAATAATGGGATGCTACTTACTGGTTAATGCAGTTATGTTATAATGAAGTTTTTAAATAGAATAGGCCAACAAGCACTTTCATTGCTAGGGCTTAGAACTATATTATTAACACTTTTAATGAGGCTGAGGGGATGTCATATATGAAGAAGTAGTTTAAGAATCACATGATTCAAGTTGAAAATGATTGGGTTGCATGGAAGAAGCTAGAAGATCACACCAAGATTGGGACAAACTTGAACATGAGGACTATAATGACTACATATGATATTTGGGACCTCTTTGTAAAGGTAGTACTACCATGCCTATTCTCACATCCACTATGTATTTTAAGATTTTAATTTAATTCATTGCTTATATTTGTATACAAAATGTTTCTAATAAGATTGTTTTGTTTTATGATCATAGGCAAATCCATAGTGCAATGACTTTAGGACTAATCCACCACCTTATTTAGAGGAGATGACAACCATGTTTGAGGGTACAATTGCCACTGAAAAAAATGTTTGGGGACCCCAGAAGGCTACCATCCAATCTTTCAAAATGTTAAAGAAGAAACTCAATAGGAGGGTAAAGATGACAATGTGACACCAGTGGGTTCTCAGCTTGCACCTAGTTCAGGGACACAAGATCCACCGGGTGTCTCCCAACGCGCGAAGGTGTTTGAAGCGGGTGTAAGTGAAAGGGTTGAGTATAAGCAGTGAACATCATTTGAATCGACGTCTTTAGGGAGGAGACCTAGGCAGTAAAGAAAATCCCTTGTTATAGATCTTAATATAATTGAGTTATGTAAGGTGGTCAAGGCTTCTATGTAGTCATCTTCTGATGTGAGCAATGTGGGGTCCCATTTTGATGAGTACATAATTATTCTAAGAGGTATGAGTGACGTGGTACTAGTTGGGAGCATATTGTAACACAAAGCATTTTTATTGTTCAAGGATGAGTATAATAGAAGGATGTGTCTTGACTCGAGGAGTGAGAGAGATTGGACTGATTGTCTATCATGGACTAAACGATGAACGTTGGGTCTCACCAGACATATGTTCCCTCCACTCCCCTGCCCGTCCCAACATACGAATCTCCACATCGTATGCCACCACCTGTATTTATGCCCCATATGGGAATGGGTTATGGGTACGAGACTATCAGTTCCTTCACCAGGTATGTGTAGATAAAGACTTTTCCTCTCCACCTGAGCCTGTCATCCCTCCACAAGCACCATACTCATCGAACTCTGTTCGTACACTTGTCTATAGGCCATAGCCGAATCCCACTCATTTTGACCATCGTCTTAAAACCTCTACTAACCGTCAGCCCCCTAGCATGCCTTCATGTAGTCAATTTATGTGATGTTTGTTGATGAATATTTTTTTTATATTGAAATGTTTGTGTTTCTTGTTGGAACGTTATTTTTTTTTATATTTTTATGTTTGTTAGATATGTGGATTGAATTTGTTTGATGGTAGGATGGTTTATTTTTTATTTGTTTTCTTAAATGTAAAGTTTGAACAAATAATTTGATTTATAAACATACATGTTCATTATCAAATGTTATTTTAATAGTTGATAATAATTATGCAGTGCTATGTCAAAGCCATCTCTTTATGCATGTGGAAATGGGTATATGGAACTATATGTTGTTCACACTCCCAAGAATAATAAGAGACATTTCTATCGATGCCCCTTGCGTTTGGTATATCTATATGAAATAAATTTTAGTAAAATGATATACTGAATTGAATTTTATATAGGATGTTTGTAAGTTGCATATTAATTTTGGCTCACAATATCATAGAGATAGTTTTATTTGGATCGATGGTCCTGTTAGGGTAATGATTCCCATTATGGCACAAGATAATGAGTCACGACGTATTAGATTTTTTGGTTGAGCCATGATGGGATGTTGTCTCATTATTGGCAGTATATTGTTTTTACTTTCATTGATTGTATTATTTATATTCATTATCATAATTAAATAATGATATTTGGACTATTGAAGTAAGAACAAAAGACCTGAGAACATTATGATATGTATATGTATGAATTTTATAACATATGAAATATGTAACATATTTTGATTATAACTTTTTAATCTATGAAATATATAATATATTTGTTATTACATTTTATAATCTATGTTATATGTAAATAATTTTTGTACAATTTTTTTTTATTAATTATGAGATGTAGAGAAATAATAACATAAAGATATACATATTTTCTCTTATTTTATATTTTATAATATATTACGTAAATTTAAATTTATTAAATATGTAAATATTTTTTTTGGAAAACAGATACATTTTGTTTAATGAGGAATTTTTTTTTTGAATTTTTAATTAATTATGAGATTTAAATGGTATATTAGTTCATATAAATCATATTTAAAATTATAATATAATCATAAAAATAATACTAACAGTCACCAATCAGTTTGTTGTTACCAAACGTAGATAATGGTATTAGGCAATTTTAAAATAAGACCAAACAATTTACAACTAAACAGTAAAAAATCAATCAGTTTGATTTTTATAAAAAAATAAGTCACCACCCACTAGATAGTTTGACAAGTCTACAGTAAACAAGGCCGAAATCAACAACACAAAATCAATCTAAACGTGAAACTATTGATAATAATATGCCTTACAAGTCAATATCATTTGATGTTTAGGTATATTACTTGTAATTAATCTTATATATTTATAGAAAATAATATTATTTATGCTAAATTATATTTATTATGTTTTAATTACAACCATTTTAATAATGTGTTTACATGATAAAGCTCATATAATAAAAATCAATGGAAATAAGCACCATGATGAGATCATGCTAATGAGACGTATTTTCTTGAATTTTATTCTTAAATATTCTTAATCATAGTTTCACTAAGAAGCGCATTAGTGAATCCAAATAGATTAGTACATATCTTATTTCCTCCATGAGTTGATGATGATTGATCTCATTATCACTAGTGTGTGAAACACTAAAACAAGATATATATATATATATATATATATATATATATATGTGTGTGTGTGTGTGTGTGTGTGTGTGCTTGTTAGAAAACATATATATTGAACTTACTTGACTTAAGAAATACCTAGATGTACATTTTACTGGCTGTCAATAAGAGTTCTTATGTTGCAGTTATGTAAGTGATCCTTGGACTTGAGGCACTATGGATACCTTGTGTATAGGTCATCATGCTTTAATGCTATACAAATACCTAGATGTACATTTTACTGGCTGTCAATAAGAGTTCTTATGTTGCAGTTATGTAAGTGATCCTTGGACTTGAGGCACCATGGATACCTTGTGTATATGCCATCATGCTTTAATGCTATATAAATACAATTCTATTTACGGGCTACATAAGGATAGTAATTGGGTATGACCACTTATATATGGAGGTATGTGAGCGTATAATAGAGGATCCATCACTATTAGTAAAAGATAGAGAATGTCCTGTATGATCTGATTAACTCATAGCTTGGAAATTCCTTAGAAAACTAGAAGGAAGTTTATAATTTCATCATTGAGTTATGGCTTGAGATCTAGATATATCGAATTAAACAATTAAGGTTTGACAGTAATTATATTTCTTAAGATTAATAGAGGCATTGCATGATGGAATGATTGAATTGCATGGTAACTTAAAATAAAAAGGTTCACATAAAATTCACATTGTCTGGGTAATCATGATATACTGTTAGGTATCACTCATGATTTGTAGAAACCATGAGAATTAAGTGTGATTAATCAATTCTCATTAAAGAGAGAATTAAAAAGGGTTTTAATTCGAACTAAATAGAAGGGGTTCTAATTAATTGGACGATGTCTAATTGAAACGTGAAAGTTATGACCTACTACAAGTGCAATCACATACAATAGGATAATTGCATGAATAATGAAACTAGATGACCAATCGAGAGATTTGTAGGAAATAAATTAAATTAGGGGATTAATTGCAATTCTATAAATCCTTAAGACTTTAGCAGTAAACGCTATATAAATAGGGTTTCTATTTGATGAAAACCCTAATGGCCATTATTAGAGATTAAGATCAGATCTTAAGCTCTCTCCCTATGGCATAAACTAAAAAAATACCTAGATCCAACACTCTAAAATTCGGCCAACCTTAATTCCTCCTCCATTGTGGTGTTCGATGTCCAGAAGAATGAGATCCTCGTTCTTTGTTGTTCTTGTGGATACTCTTAAGGGTCGGACACTTGAACATTTCATGAATCAATTTCGAAGTTCTAAATATTTAACCCTATATGGAGGTTGTCTTTCTTGTTCTTATATATTTATAAAGAATTTCTTGGGATGAGTTTGTTGGCGTAAAAATTTTAAATTTCTATTGCGTTTTTATGCCGATAAACTTACAGTGGTATCAAAGCCAACCCTATGGATTATTAGATTTATTTTTAATTCTATTGTTATAGCTTTGTTAGATTTGATATTTAATTCTATCAAATGCAAATCATAATCTAAAAGTTAGATTAAGGTTTATGAAACCCTAGGTCAAGAGATTCAAGAATGAGTTCTTGAATTGTTTATTGTCATATGATGATAATAAAATTGTTGTAAATTTGTTTTCAAGCGGATTGAATCAATGAAGATTGATTATAAACAAGTTTGATGATGAAAATATGATTTTTCATTAAAGAAAATTTGTTTTTGGAAGAAAAATTGCAAGAAAAACGTTTGAAAATCTACATATTACAAAAGGGTAGTTGACTGTCATGGGTCTGTAATCGACTACACTCAAATAGACTTGATGAAATATTTGGACAAAAATTTTTGCTAGTCGACTATCAAAGTTGATAATTGACTACACTCTCTTAGACTTGACAAAAATTTTGGGCAAAAACTTATTTTGGTCAACTACCCATAGTGATAGTTGACTATCACACATAAAAAAAAAAAGAGATTTTGAGTTTTTTTTCCAAAGAAAAATTGATTTGCTTCAATTTCTTCAAAATTAAAATATATTTTCAATTAAATTTATGTGAATACTTTTTTTCTTCAAAAGATTTGAAATAAATTGATTTGATTAATTTTAATTTTTGGATTAAAATTATTGAGAAATTGAATTTTGATTGGGAATCAAACTCCAAAATCCTTATCAGATTGAAATTATGAATTCTAATGAATTAGGAATCTAAATCTTGTTTGGATTAGGATTGTGAAAAAACTTATGGAAACCTAATAAGATTAGGAATGCAATCTAAGGATAATGCCATAATAAGAATATAATTAATTTGATTTGTTTTTGCAATTTAATTGTATGAGTGTATGAATATTGGACCTAGACCTTAGCATTTGGTTAAATTTCATTGGTATTATTTTTGGATATTTAAATTTAAAATGAGGTTTGCATATCTCGCTTTATCTTCTTTATCTCAATGTGAATTTCTATCTCCCTCGAATGTAATTCTCCTTGACTTCTAATCAATGTTTCTTTTATATATTTGATAAGTATAGTTACTTAGAGTTATATAGGATTTAATTGATACGAATCAAAGAGTGTGCAAGGAAGCATAATGGATCTTTCGAAGATTAAAGGCCCATGAATACATGGGATATATTCATGTAATAATTACCTAGGATTTGACCAAGAGATTGCTTAATTGGCTCAAGTAAATCACGTTTAGAAGTCTATAGTCATCCACCTAGATATATGCATGTGATCTATGTATATTATGCATGTGATTATAGTATATACTTTAATATATATTTGATGCACGTGTAAAACCCTCACCTTAGTGTTAGGGGTAATTTAGTAATTTCATATTTTCGGGAATTATCATGATCATCATGCATAAATGTCTCATAAATTTAATAAAAAAATTGGTAGGATTAATGATAATAAAAATTCATAAAAAAAATGAATGAAATGAAATAGAGATAAAAATAAATGATGGTTTAAATTTTTGTTAGGAAAATAAATAAACATTGTACCATGTTTAGAAAAAGTTAGAAAAAATATTTTCTCTTCTAATATAATTGGTGCATGCCAAACAAGACCTTAAATTTGTACACAAACCCCAAAACACATACATGCGACAACTCTTTCTTCTTCTTTTCATTCTTTTTTCTTCTCACCCCAACTCTTGCTACCCTTCCTCTTATTTGTCTTTTTTCTCCGTCTAAAACCCACTAAAAGAAGAAAATTTTCTTTTTCTCTCCCCGAAATACTTTCTTACTCTAGAACTCAGAAAACTCAAAAGTTAGTTTTTGATCTAGTTTTTCTCTCTTTGAAATTTATCATTTTTGACCACCCACCGTTGTTACTAGTGACCCCAGAAGTCGTTCGAAAGAGGTAAACCCCACCTTCCTTTTCTCTTATCTTCTCTTCCCTTGAAATACTCTCTCACTCTAGACACTAAGTAAACTTAAAAGTTTAGTTTCTGATCTACTTTCTCTCTCTTTGAAATTTATCAATTTCGGCCACCCACCATCATTATCGGGGACCCCAGATGTCGTTTGGAAGAGGTAAACCCCACCTTTTTCCCTCGTCTTTTTTCCCTCTCTTTCTCTCTCTAATTCTGTTTTCTATCCCTTTGAGAATCTGGACAGAAATCAGCTAACCATTGGCCACCACGGTCGTCGTATTGTCTCCCCAAAGCTCGGTAAACCCTCATCTTCATGTCAAAATATAGAAAACACTATTATATATATACATACGATTAATTGAAGAACCTTATGTGTATCCTCTAATTTCATCTAATTGATTTGATGAGGAAACAATACAAATAGTTATGCTGCATTTAACTAAATTAATGGAGAAATATTACTTTGTTCATAAACTACATATATTGCCACGGTTTATCACAATATCTCTTTTTAATTTTTTACAAAGTGCAATGATCTCGTAATGATAAAATAGGTTGGAAAAACAAAAGGAGTTAAAAAAACATTTTATGTTTGACTGTTATATATATGAGACTTATCCATCAAATTCTATTGGAGTTTGGAATTGAAGATATAGGATGTAGTTAAAAGAACATGTATAAGTGTACTGGTAAAGTTTAGATCATAGTAAATTTATAACCGATTAAACTACCTAAATAGCTCTATAAATCTAAATTAGACTTAACGATTTAAATATGATTTTTTTTGTGGTTGGTCATCCTGCTAAGGGTTGAAGGAAATTTAAACTAGATTCAAGACTTGGTCTTTAGTGATAAGAAAATTGGGTAAATAGTAAATTATGAATTTAATGAAGATAATATGCAATTAGAATTTTGAATTCTAAATTAAATCTTTCTTAAGCATGAGTGTTGGAGGCAGACAAATGTGTTTTGTTGACTTATGTATATATGTTTTGAGGTGTATGGGCTAGATTTGATGGGAGTATCTTTAAGGTTTTTCTTTGTGAATTGTTCTGCAAGTTATTTTAGGTAGTTGAAAATTCAAAAAAAAAAAAACTTGAAAAAATAGGGAAAACTTTGTTGGATTTTTCTATAAAATTGTTCCTTAATTTCATAAAGAAAATATAATTTAAAAATAGACTCTAATTCTAGTTAATGAATAAAAAGAATTTATTTAAGATCAAATGTTATGTTTTCAAAATAATTTCCATTCTTTTAATATTAATGGCCTATCTTTTTAATGGATATTGTTGATGCCAAAAATGTGTTTGCTGAGTTGGAGGCTGGGCCTCGAGAAAATCTACACAAGGTAGAGGAGATGAGCTAGGGGGTCACTGGAGGGGGTGCCTCCGAGTATGCTTCGAAGCTTTTGTTAAAGTGAGATATAATGCATGCAAGTGACGGGCGTTCTCTTTTTAGTTCAAGAAAAGTCTGATCCTTTTGGAATGCGCACCTGAGTATTTTTATAGGGCTTTGTAGCGGCCTTTCACCTAGGGCAGTGATGACATGGAGTCCCAACTTGGTTGGGCAATGATGCCTAGGAGCCCAGCTAGGTGGCCTGGGGTCGTCCGTTATGTTTCGTTTTGCTGTCTTGGTTAGGGGTCGTCCATGTATGAGGCAGCCCTTAGGCCAAGGGTGGTTGGTGACCTGGAGGGCGGTGATGACTTGGAGTCCAGTTGTCGGAGCCTGGATCCTCTATATGTCGACCTGTGGCCTACCCTTGTGGTGGTCTACGTGTCTTCTCCTTATTGGATGTGTATTTTTTAGTAATATCATAGGCCCCCCACTTCTTTGAGTACATTTATGTGCTTAAGGAAGTATCGCAGGGTTCGATTTTTAATGGAGAAGGGTAACGTACCGTGTTTTGACAGAGCCGAGACGAGCACATATGGAGCAATCCAATTGTTCGGCCTTGGAGAGATGAATCCGAGCAAGAGTGGTTCATGACCATATGCTCGGACCTTGGAGCTTGTGGCCGAGTACATGTGGAGCAATTCATCTGTTCGGCCTTGGAGAGATGAATCCGAGCATGAGTGGTTCATTACTATCTTCCCGGAACTTGGAGCTTATGATCGAGCACGTGTGGAGTAATCTATCTGTTCGGCCTTAGAGAGATGAGTCCGAGCATGAGCGGTTCATGACCATCTGCTCGAACTTTGGAGCTTGTGGTCGAGCACGTGTGGAGCAATCCATCTGTTCGGCCTTGGAGAGATGAGTCAAAGAATGAGTGGTTCATAACCATCTGCTTGGACTTTGGAGCTTGTGGCCGAGCACGTGCGGAACAATCCGTCTGTTCGACTTTGGAGAGATGAGTTCGAGAATGAGTGGTTCATGACCATCTGCTCGGACTTTGGAGCTTGTGGCCAAGCACGTGTGGAGCAATCCGTCTGTTCGGCCTTGGAGAGATGAGTCCAAGCATGAGTGGTCCATGACCATCTGCTCGAACTTTGGAGCTTGTGGCCAAGCACGTGTGGAGCAATCTATCTGTTTGGATTTGAAGAGATGAGTCTGAGCATGAGTGGTTCATGACTATCTACTCGGACTTTGGAGCTTGTGATCAAGCACGTGTGAAGCAATCCATCTGTTTGGTCTTGGAGAGATGAGTCCGAGCATAAGTTGTTCATGACTATCTGCTCGAACCTTGGAGCTTATGACCGAGCACGTGTGGAGCAATCCATTTGTTCGGCTTTAGAGAGATGAGTCCGAGCATGAGTGGTTCATGACCATCTGCTCAGACTTTGGAGCTTATGGCCGAGCACTTGTGGAGCAATCCATCTGTTCGGCCTTGGAGAGATGAGTCTAAGCATGAGTAGTTCATGATCATCTGCTCAGACTTTGGAGCTTGTGGGATTTCAGGGAGACCTGTGGGTTTTCTTGTCCTTCAAGCCGATAAAGGATGTTTTCTCTTGGCCTACATGTTCTTTTGGGCTCCCTTCTTGGGGCCCATCTTTTGGATGATTTTGGGCTTTTCATGACATATGGCGTGCATCAACACTCATTAAATACTAGCAGCTATTTTCATGAGTGACAGTGCTCGTTTAATGATTGAAGCCTCGGGAAAGTGGGATGGCGCCTTAGAGAGACGAATGGTGAGTGGGATGGTTTTTTGGGAAGTGTAAAATTTAGCCTCGAGTTGCTAAAGGGTCACTTCCTCAACCGTCTTCTTTAATGTCCTCGTTTGCTGTGCTTTTTTCCTTTATAAAGAGGCTTTTGCTCCCTCCCTTCTTCACTTCAAATCAGTGAGCATTTTAAGAGTGAGAAATCTTTTGAGAGCCTTCGTCCTCGATCCCTCTTTCTTAGAGCATTCGTCTTTATACTAAGTTGAGTGTTCGTCTCCGTTCCAACCTTCCGAGAGTTTTTTACCCTCGCTTTGAGAGCCCTCGTCCCAGTTTGTGAGAACCTTCGTGCTGAATTTTTCTAAGTCTCAGTGTTCGGCGCTTGCTGGTGGTTTGGGTCGTTCTGTGGTGTGAGTTCTTGGTAGACGCGGTATTTGGAGGTTTTTCAGAGGAAAAAGTTCCTAAAGAGCGATCTTTTGGGGGAGTAGAGTCTGAATCCTTTGGACTTTGGTGAATTACGCCCTCCATTTCTTTTTAAGTATGTCTTCCTTTGATAAGTATCGCGATAAGCTTAGTAGTGTTAGTGTTAGCAGTAGGAGTAGCGTAGATAAAAGCAGTAGTGATAGTACCGAGGGGGTGAAGTCGTCCTCCTCTTCTTCAAGGAGAGTGACCCCAAAAAGGGCTGTGGAGAGGGAAGGCCCTTTGGCAATGGTGCCATATGTCCCCGTGGTGGAAGAGTATGAAGAGGACTCTTCTTTGGGGGATAAAACCCTGGTAGATATCAAGGGGACCTCGGCTGGGGATGAAATGGAGGAGTGGAATTATACTGCTAATGAGGTCCTTAGCCAATTGAAAGAGGAGGACCTAGAGGTGATCCGGAAGACATACCGCATACCAAGTTGGTACGACCTTCGGGTGGTCGGGGAAAGGGAGAGGGCTTGTGACCCCCTCTCGAGCCATTCACCTTATGAATTGTGTATGTATGAACACCATATGAGGGTCGGGCTTCGGTTCCCTCTTCACCCATTCTTTTATGCCATCTTATGCTATTTCGATATTACGTTGTGTCAACTAGTGTCGAACTCGGTACGGCTGATCATGGCTTTTATCTGTGTCTGCTCAGAAGTGGGTGGGCCAATGAACATGGATATCTTCAAGGCTCATTTCTTGATCAGTAGGCATGACTATACCGGATGGGTGCTTTTAAGCACCCGACCGAAGAGGAGGCTGCTGAAGAGGACTCATCGTCGATAAAGAGATATAAGAAAAACTTTTTCTTTATCCGATCTACCGAGGACTTCGGCCTCCCTCACTTGTGGAGCATGGACCGAGCCGAGAAATATAAGAAGATGGGTCTTCATCCGAGCGAGCAAGAGGTTGTGGATGCCATGGTGGCCTCGCCACTTGACATTGAAGTTCTCTATGATAATGAGGAGCTGGCGAGACGTGACCTGTGCCTTCCATGCCCCGAGTCTTCGCTTGAGAGCGATAAAGATTCGTGCCTTTGATACTTATAATTTTTGTTTCTGCTTTGCTTTTTATGCCTTGTAGTTTTACTTATGTGTTTTTCTTTCTTTGAACAGAGATGGGCGCCACGACATTTACCCAGGAGCAGGCGAGGAAACTTGCCATGAAGAAAAAGAAGGCTGCTGCGGTCGAAAAGCGGCAGGCCTTGGGCTATAGAACGAAGAAGAGGCCTCGCGCCTTTACCCTGATAGATCTGGAGAGCCCTCCCCGAGGCCCTCTTCAGCCGGATCCAATGCCAGTGACCATTTCTCACTCGGTGGCCTCGGTCGCCTCGGGGTCTTCAGCTGCTTTGGGCCCTTCAATGGGCGTAGCTTCGGGGGTGGCGGTTTTTAGGCCCAACTGGGCCTTGAAAGTTGATGACTCCGTCTTTGCTCACCCGCGGGGGGCACGGGAACACCTGATGATGGGTATCCCTCCCCAGGATCTCCAGGAACTGTCTCGGAGGCCTACACGAGCCTTTGCTCGGCTGTGGAGGCTATTGCCTCCTAGGTATCCCTCTTCACTTAGCTCTTTACTTTCTCTTAAGTTTTTACTTAGGTTTGATTGTGGCTAACATTTGTTTGGCTGGTCGCAGATGGGCGTCCTGCTCGGTGTTACCTCTTGCCTCTGATGGAGACGACCGAGCTGCTGGGCCTTACCCAACGTCGGCTGGAGGAGAAGACTGAGGCCTATCAGTAGCTGCAGGCCTCAGAGGATATGGCAACAGAGCCTGAACTAAGGCAGCTTGGGAGAGGGATGTTGTCCTCTACGCTAAGCTCGAGGCGGAGCGGGCCATGCAGCGCCTACGGGACGAGGGCGAGGCCCTTACTCGGGCAGCCGTCGAGAAGGCTTTGGCTGCTTTCTAGGACTCTGACGCTTCTAGGACGACCATGGATTTGGAGGGGGGAAAACAATTTATGGAGGGCTTTTTTGAGGCAAAGATGAAAGTTGAGGCCATGTACCCAAAGATGGATTTTTTGGGCCTCGACCTTCTGGTGCCCGAGGTGGAGGAGGATGAGGAGCAGCCCACTCTAGAGGAGGAGCAGAGCGCCATAAAAGAGGAACAGCCTGTCACAGAGGGGGAACAACTTGCCACAGAGGAGGAGGCCGAGGCTGAGGCAGCTCCAACCTTAGACTAGGGTTTTTTCTTTTCTTTTTGTATTTCGAGGCCGTTAGTGCTTTGTAACCTTTTGAGAAGTTAATAAGAACTTTATTTTTTCCAACTTTGCTTGTTTTATAATAGTTTTCATTTTACACTTTCTATTCCAGTCAAACTTCCCCTCGAAACTCGTACACCGAATCTAAGTTCATTGGTAAAAACGTCGGAGATATTCAGCGTTCCAAGTTCATGGAATGCATTTTCCACTTAGCTCCTCAGCACGAAGGTACTGGGGCGGCATACTCTTTTGATACGATACGGACCATCCCAGTTAGGGATCAAGTTTCCTGCTTCTCGAGGTCGAGATACTTCGTTCTTTTGTAGAACAAGATCATGAAGTCGGAAGTGCCTTCCTCGTACTCGAGTGTTATAATACCTAGCGGTCCGCTGCTGATAGGCCACTAGTCGGATCTGAGCTTTATCTTGTGCTCCGTCGAGAAGGTTGGAGTTCATACGAAGAGCTTCATCATTGTTTTTTTCTTCAAAATTTTGTATTCGGAGTGAGGGTACTCCGATTTCCAAAGGGATGACGGCTTCGGTGCCGTAAGTCATGAAGAAAGGGGTTTCACCCGTGGGTGCTCGGGCGGTGGTCCGATAGGTCCAGAGGATATTCGGCAAGTGGTTTATCCACTATCGGTCTGCCTCGTCCAGTTTTTTTTTTATGCCCTATAAAAGGGTTCTGTTAGTCACTTCAGCCTGCCCATTAGCTTGCGGGTATCTGACGAATGGGAAGCGGTGCTCGATATGCAGTTCATCGCAAAATGCCTTGAACCAAGCACTATCGAATTGTTTGCCGTTGTCCGTCACCAAAACTTGAGGTATACCAAAGCGACACACTATTGATTTCCAGACGAAACCCTAGGCTTGATGGTCGGTGATTTTGGCCAGTGGTTCAGCTTCTACCCACTTTGTGAAAATAGTATATTGCCACTATAAGGTACTTCCGCTGGCTGGGAGCTCCAGTGAAGGGTCTGAGAAGGTCTATTCCCCACATGGCAAAAAGAAGCTGGCTAATGACTAGAGTAAGTGGATTCACTTGCCTTCGGAAGATGGTAGCATATTGCTGGCAACTTTTGCCCTTCTTTACTAGTTCCATGGCTTCTCTTCGTATCCCAGGCCAATAATACCCTTAGCGGAGGATTTTGAAGGTAAGGGCTCGCCCTTCGAGATGATTTTTACATATCCCTTCGTGGACTTCTCGGAGAGCGTAATTGGCCTCATTCGGGCCTAGACACTTCGAATAAGGAGTTGTGAGACCCCTTTTATACAGTTGATCGTTCAAGATTGCATACTGTGCTGCTTGAGAGATGATCTTTTTGGCCTCGCTCTTCTCGCTCGGGAGATGTCCGTCCCTCAAATACGTAAGGATAGGGTCCATCTAGGTCTCCCCTGTAGCTACGGGCAACACAATTGTTTCCTCGATGCTGGGTGTAGTCAGTGTTTCGAGGTAGACTGCCCGTGTGGTTTCAGGCTGCCGAGAGGAGGCTAGTCGGGCCAAGGAGTCAGATTTTAAGTTTTTTGCTCGTGGAATCCGGTTAATTCGAAGCACTTTAAACTTAGTGGCAAGTTCTTTAGCTTTTCTCCTTGGGCCTCGAACTCTCTATTGACCTAGTTCACCACCAGTTGTGAATCGCTGTATGCGTCCAGGGCCTCCACGGAAAGTACCTTGGCTAGCTTCATCTCTGCCAGTAAAGTCTCGAATTCGGCTTCGTTGTTTGAGGCTTTGAATCCGAACGTCAGGGCATACTCGATGGTGAAACCGTATGGACCACTCAGGATAAGCTCGGCGTCGCTCCTGGTGTCGTTTGAGGATTCGTTGACATAGAACATCCATTGAGGGATTAAATTGGTTTCGTCGAGAGTTAGAGTAGGGTCTTCCTGACTTTGGAGAGTGGTTTCTACGATAAAATTGGCTAAGGCCTGGGCTTTGATGGCCGTTCGAGGTCGATAAAGGATATCGAACTCGTCGAGCTCTACTGACCACTTGACCATTCTTCCAGAGACATTTGGTTTATGGAGTACTTGTCGAAGAGGCTGGTCAGTCAAGAGGATAATCGTGTGTGCTTGAAAGTACAGTCTAAGCTTGCGGGCCATGATCAGAAGTGCATACGCCATTTTCTCCACCGGAAGATATCGGGTTTTCGTGTCATGGAGAACCTTACTCACATAGTACACTAGTTTTTGGACGCTTGTTTTCTCCCAAATTAGGACTAAAGCCACCACCTCATGCCCCACCGAGAGGTATAGGAAAAATTCTTCATCCACGACGGGTTTGGTAAGCAAGGGTAACGAGCCTAAGTACCTCTTTAGCTCCTCGAATGCTTTTTGGCAATCCTCGGACCGGACAAAGTCCTTTGCCTTTCTGATGGCTTTGAAGAATGGGAGACACTTTTCCGTAGATTTTGACATGAATCAGCTCAAAGCTACTATCCGCCCAGTGAGTCACTGGACTTTTCTTGTGGTTTGGGGTGATTTCATGCTGAGGACGGCCTCTATTTTCTCGGGGTTCGTCTCTATACCCTTTTGCGTTGCCATGAAGCTAAGGAATTTTCCTCCGGTGACCCTGAAAGCTCATTTAGATGGATTTAGCTTCATTTGATGGCACCTAAAGACTTTGAAGGCTTCTTCCAAGTCGCTTTTGTGGTCTTTGGCTTGGATACTCTTTACTAACATATCGTCCACATAGATCTCCATGTTTCGATCGATTTGCTCCCGAAAAATATTATTCACCAATCTCTGGTAAGTGGCTCCAGTGTTTTTCAACCCTAATTCCATAACTTTATAGTAATAATGCCCCAGCCCCATGATGAAGGCCGTTTTCTCTTGATCGGGCCTATACATGAGAATCTGGTTATATCCAGAGTATGCATCTATAAAGGTCAAAAGTTCGTGCCTTGATGTTACCTCGACTAGTTGGTTAATCCTTGGCAAAGGGAAGCTGTCTTTTGGACAGGCTTTATTTAGATCTAAGAAATCGATACAAATTCGCCATTTTTCACTGGCCTTCTTCACCATCACTATGTTGGACACCCAATTCGGGTAGTGTACTTTACGAATAAAGTTGGCCGTGAGTAGCTTGTCCACCTCGGCCTGGACAGCGGCTTATCGTTCTAGCGTGAATGACCACTTTTTCTAGATGACTGGTTTGTGGTTTGGGTCCATATTTAACTTGTGCATGATCACCTCCGGGCTGATCCCGGGCATGTGTGCTACTGACAAAGCAAAGAGGTCCTGGTTTTCTCCGAGGATGGCGAGTAGGGGTCCCTTGAGGTCCTTAGGGAGATTAGAGCCAATCTGGATGGTTTGGGAGGCATCCTCTCCTAGAGTTATCACGGTTAGCTCTTCCACTGGCTGGCCTCGTGGGTTTCTCCCTTCATCTCTAAGGTCATCCAACTCCAACATGAGGGTCTCTGTCCTTCGGCCTTCTCTTGCCATGCTGAGATTGCAAGACCGAGAGATCTGCTAGTCCCCCTCTAACTTCGCCCATTCCATCTTTGGTCGGGAATTTCATTTTTAAGTGATATGTAGAGATAACCGCCTGGAGTCTGTTGAGGGTGGGTTGGCCCAGGATTATGTTATAAGACAAAAGCTGTCAGACGATTAGGAAGGTAGTCTACATAGTGGTTGCTTGTGGGGCTGTTCTTGAGGTCACTAAGAGGTTTATGCCGCCCTCTGCAAACACTGGCCCCCTCGAGAAGCCATAGAACGGAGTGGAGACTGGCTCCAGCCGTAAGTCTCCTAAATGCATCTGTAGGAAAGTGTCATAGAACAAGATGTCGGTAAAACTCCTATTGTCGACCAAGACGCGTCTGACCTTGTGGTTGGCCACGAGGAGAGATATAACCACAACGTCATCATGTAGAGCCTGGATTCCTTCCAGATCCTCATCCGAAAAGGTGATGGTCGTGTCCACCTTTCGTCTTTTGTAGGGACTGACGATTGAAGATATGGACCAGGCATAAGTCTTTCCACAGCTCCAGAAAGCACCCCCTACCGTGGGCCCCCCCACAGATGGTTTTAAAGATCTTGGCCGCAATAACCTCTGGTTTCTTCTGACTAGGTTCTCCTTGGCTCGGCTTGAGACCTTTCTGAGTAGGCCAGACCATCATCTCCTGATTGGAGAGGCATTCTGGACTCCTTTGAGGTCGCCCCACGAATTTATCCGATCGGAGCCTGGTGAATTCTTTTAACTGCCCTCTGTTGATGAGGGCTTCTATATGGTACTTTAGTGCCTGGCAATCTTCTGTGTCATGCCCGTAGTTCTTATGGAAACGACACCATTTTCCCCGATCCTTATTGAGGCACAGTGGTTTGGGAGGCCACTGCAAGGCTACCTTGTCTTGTATTTGCATCAAGACATTAGTTCTAGATGCGTTGAGAGAAGTAAAGTCTCCGAAGGGTCTAGGGACCCTGAGTCTCTCCTAGCTAAAGGGTCGCTTGATTAGTTCCTGATGCGGGCTGGCAGGCCCCTTCTTTTTTTTTTCGGTGTCCCCTCCTGTTCTCTCTGGAAAGCCTAGTCATCCTCCGCTAGCATGTATTTCTTGGCTCGAGCTAAGATTTCATTCATGTTGCCGGGCGGTTGCCTGGTGAGTTTCGAGCTAAAGACCCCAGACCTCAACCTGTTTTTGAATGCCAGTATTTGGATACTGGGGTCGAGGTCGGGGATCACCTAGGCCACTGTATTGAACCTTGATATGTAGGCTCGGAGCTTTTCCCCTTTTAACTGAACGATATTGAACAGGGACTTCGAGGTCTTCTTGGGACCTTTACTGATAAGAAAGTGCGAGGTGATGGCATAACTTAGCTCTTTGAATGTGTGGATGTCTCCTGGTTTCAAACGAGAACACCACATTCTGACCGCCTTCTCAAGCATTAAGGGGAAAGCTCGGAACATCACTGGATCAGAATGCCTGTGGAGTGCCATCGTGGTTTTGTAATGCTGGAGGTGGTCCAAGGAGTCCGTGGAGCAGTCATAAGATTTGATATGGGGCATTCGAAAGTTAGGAGGGAGGGGATCTTTTGAGTGAAGGGAGGGTCTTGGATGTCGAACTCGTCCATGATGCTGTGGTTACGGCCCTTGAGTGATTCATTGATTCGTCCCTTCATGTCCTCTATTTGCTTACCAAGGCCCTCGCTGCTTTTGAACGAGGGTCTTTCTCTGGGTTTGGCGATCTGGGGCAGGGAGGACTCCATTGCAGAACATCCATCGACGGGGAGCCTATGACTGATCGAGCTGGTGTGACTGGGGTTCGGCCGTGACAGTGCCAGATAAGGCTGGCAAGCTCCTCCGTGGATCTCGGTAGCCAGGTCAGCCACTAATCGGGAGAGTTCTATGAACTGTGTTTGGAGCATAACCACGCTAGGGCATGCGTCTGATTCGGTTGAGAAACTTAACCCAGACCGATGGGTGTGAGTACTGGCCCTTACTACTCCTTTACCGACGTCCCTAGCGGTGTGCTTAGGCGGCATGACAACATATTAGTTCTTTAGATTTCTTCACTTTTACTGTTCAGCGAGAGATGGTGTTTTCCTACGGACGACACCAATCTGTTGATGCCAAAAATGTGTTTGCTAAGTTGGAGGCTGGGCCTCGAGAAAATCTGCACAGGGTAGAGGAGATGAGCTAGGGGGTCGCCTGAGGGGGTGCCTCCGAGGATGCTCCGAAGCTTTTCTTAGATTGAAATATAATGCATGCAGGTGACAGGCATTCTCTCTTTAGGTCAAGAAAAGTTTGATCCTTTTGGAATGCGTACCTGAGTCTTTTTATAGGGCTTTGAGGCAGCCTTTCACCTAGGGTGGTGATGACGTGGAGTCCCAACTTGGTTGGGAAATGATGCCTAGGAGGCCCAGCTAGGTGGCTTGGGGTCGTCCGTTGTGTTTCGCCTTGCTGTCTTGGTTAGGAGCCATCAATGTGTGAGGTGACCCTTAGGCCAAGGGCGGTTGGTGATGACCTGGAGTCCAGTTGTCGGAGCTTAGATCCTCTGTGTGTCGACCTGAGGCCTACCCTTATGATGGTCCACTTGTTGTCTCCTTATTGGATGTGTATTTTTTAGCAATATCAGATACATTGTGTGCTATTGGTACGATTTGATACATATTATGAAGAATAAAAAATAATGAAGGGTTTGAGAATTGTTTCCTAAGAGACATTTGAAATTTTATAAGCCATACAAAGTTATTTGATGAATTTCATGATTGGTATATATTTATTGAATGAGCAAACATGCATATATACATCATATCACTTCATGAGAATTGTTGGTAAAAATCCTTGAGTATGCCATTTTATTCTAGTATTCCCATCTTATAGATTTTGTATCGAAAGTGGGTTCAACACTTTGTGTGTTAAGTGGGTTTCTTGGGTTATAGTTTCGAGGTGAGTTTACTATACCACTGGATATTGTCCTCTCTTATCAATTTATGGTAATATGAATTGGGTTATGAAAGTTTGAAATATCTAAACTTTATGGCACTGTTTGGGAACCCTCTTATTTGAAGAGGGTTCCTAAGAAGAACCTTTATTAGTTGAAGAAACTTAAATTCTTGTTTTTGTTTTGAGATTTATAAGAATTTATAATGTAGAGACCAACATTCTATATTGGAATATTTTAATTTCAGAGTTTTCGCCTTGACGCATGAAAGTGTGTATCTTTCAATTTTGAGTAATAAATAAATTATACTTGGTTGTGTAGAGCTTAGGGACAAGTAAATAAAGAAAATTTGATATTAAAAACTTGTGTTTGGGGAAACTTTTGGAGTTTTAAGAAATGTTGGATAAGTGATGAGAGAATTACAAAGTAAAGGGAAATGTGTGCAATTAAGGGAAAATTTGGCTATTTAAAGGGGAAGAGAAATAAGATTTTTCCTTGGAAGGGTCTAGAGAGAGAGAGAGAGAGAGAGAGGAAAGAAAAAGAGAAAAAAGAAGAAAAGAGAAATAAAGGGAAGGAAGAGAATGAAAGAAGGAAAAGAAGGGAGATTTTCTTGCAAGCTTAAGGTAAAAAAATTTCCTTGCTTCTTCTTGTTTAATCTTGCATGTTTAATTTGTTAGGTTTTTGAGTTTGAGTTTTAAGAATCCAAGTGTTCTTGAGAAAAGTTTGAGAAAAATGGGTTTATGTACAAAGTGTGTTGATTTAACGATTTTGAGTTCAATTTTTTCTCTTGAGTAGCGTTAAATCTTTGATCTAAAATCCTTGAGGATTTGTATTTGATTTGATTTGAAAGTGCCATGAGAGATAAGGGTTTTAGTTTGAAGAACAAAGTGTTTCTGCCCTAAAATTTTCAGATTTCGCGACTAGGCAGTCGATTGTCCAAACTGCACAGTCGACTGTCTAAAGTGCACAGTCGACTATGAAACTTTCTGCACCTTGGATAGTTGATTATGCTCAAACTAATACACTGTTATTATGTATAGTTGAGGTGTCGATCCCACGAGGAAAAGCGAACTATAAGGAAAAGTGTAAACCTTAATACGAATGATAAAGATCAAGTGAAAGAATCTGAATTTTGATAATAAAGTAATGTGAGAAAATTGTGTAAATAATATGAAGAATATAATAAGGAAACAACAAGGTTCCAGGAATCCTTCCTAGGTTCGTTGCCTTATTCCAATCTCGATTCAGTTATTTTTATCTCCATTGCAAGTTGCACATCCCAAACAAGCAATCGATGTATATTCAATCAAAGCATATGTAAACCCTAATGTAATTGCTATGAAGTACTCTTTGATTTTGATTTAAGCACACATGACCCATCCTATAGATTTATCAAGAAACGACAATATATCTTAATGACAATATCGCAGTAATGGACAAACCTAAAAGATAAGTCTATCAGACTCAATCACAGCCAAACAACTTGACATAAGAAGAGCTTGACTAGACTTATATGGAGAAGAAGCATGCAATCATTGGATTAAGAAAATCTAAGATAAGAAGAACATAAAGTGCAGCTGTCATATGAACCTAAATTCTTCGTGTTTAATCAAAGAATAACTCATAAACAATGTTTTAACAATAAATCCTTACAACTGAATCAAGAATGAAAATAAGAACAACTACACCTAAGGATTCATCCCTTTGCCTTGCTTGGAGATTAGTTAGCCTTGGGGCTCATGCTTGAACACCGTAATGTCGAGCTCTATCTCTCGTTTCTAGCCTTAATGGATCCCCTTGATCAAACCCTAAGTGATCTATTTATAATACAAAAGGTTCTAGGGTATTTTCGAGTCTAAACTATCATTAAAACCCTAATTAGGAAACAAGGGTTCATGTGCGCGCCACGGCTCACACTTATACAGGCCGCGACTCAGCCTTACCCTAACTTTCTTCAACTTTCTGGAGGCCAAGGCCCAGATTGATCCAGGCTGCGGCTCATCCCTTCAGGCCGAGGCTCAGATTGATCCAGGCCGCGGTGCACACTGATGTCTTCCTTTCTCTTTTGAGCTTGGTTCTGGAGGCCGAGGCTTAGACTTTTCAGGCCGCAATGCACACTGATGTTCTTCTTGGTTTCTCTTCATTTTATCCTTCCGCGATCATGCCTTCACTCCGGTATACATTGAATCATCACGCTTTAAGCTATGATAACTTTCCATTTCTTTTGAACTCAAAGTACCTGAAAATGCACCGAAATAAGTCAATGATCCAAGAATGACACTTTAGAATTGTTAAGGTATAAATGTGTAATTCAACCCTAGATCAACCCTAAAATTCTAACAAATAGTACTTATTAGGATGTACTTTACGACTCTCATCATAACCCCCAACTAGCTTATTGCTAGTCCCTATCAATTCAAGCGAAAATAAGTCAATATGAAATGAATTCTATAGTAGAAATAAAAACAAAGTAAAACAATGCTAGTGTTAATCCAAGAGTAATTCAACTTTTTGTCTCAAAAATCGCACATAACACACAACATATAGAATCATTAAATATCACCCAAGTCCAAAGGTAATCCAAACATCAATCTTAAAATTGTTATCGACTCTTAACATCCATCTTACCACAATCCATTAATCTGAACACCCAGATAATTTTATGCACAACATTCATAAATACAAGTCTTGGCCTCTAAAAATATATTAATTTGCATGACATCAATCACAAAAACAAACTCCATAGGCTCACTTTTCAAATCAATCTCCACAAATGTAGAAAAATCACACTACATCGGATCAATAGATCTTTAATAAGCTTGTAACATTAGGCTAAGGTAAAGGTCAAGAAAGAATGGGAAGAATTAAACAAGTAAAAGAACTCAGTCTCTCAAGTTAAACACAACCACTTTAAGCATTAGATAACCTTACTTCAACACCCAACTCTTTCAACCATTTCTCCCAATAAATCACCACTTTTTTTTCTTTTTTTTTTCATTTCTTCTTTCTTTGCCATAATCCACTTCTTTTTTTTTTATTTTTTATTTTGGCACATAACCATTCACCTTTTTTTTTCTTCATTTTTTTACTCTTTTCCATCACCCCTAACTTATCTCCTTTAATGTACTTGGGTTATGGTAGTAATATAATTTTTTTTGCATATTTCCATTCTTACTCTTCTTGAGTGCTTCTTAACAATTGTGTATAACTAAGTTCTTTTAAAAGAAAGGTAAGGATAAAATATTTTTAGGTACTTAAAGGTGAGTAAATGGGTTATCAAAAGAACAAGACTCAAATTCTTTTTCCAGAAAAAGGCTCAAATAGGTGACTAGTGATAAATATAGCAAGGTTAATTTTGAAAGGCTCAAACGGTCCAAAAATGGTCTATGTCATATCCTAAGTAGTGTGCATTCTAGGATTTCGCCTCAAATGATTATCAAATAAGTTATAGAGCTTGTCAAGACCGCAAAAGTATTCACAAAACAATTACACATAAAACTTCTCTAAATGTTTTAGACTAATCGTGCATTATTACCACAAACTAGAGTCTCAAACCAAATGAAGATTGACACTTAAATTATTCTCAAACCAAAGCAAGATTTAACTTCTTCTAAATACTATATACTATCTCAATTAAACTTATATCATTGACATGTGAATTACTTCCAAGGCTAACACAAAGCATGCTAAGAAAAAAAAACAAAACAAACGAATTAAAACGAAAAAGAAAAGGAATGTGACACCAAACAATTCAATGTATGCAATAAGAAATGTGTTTCCTCCACCCCCAACTTAAGATAAGCATTGTCCTCAATGTGAAAGCAAAAGTTAAGGAAACTCTCTTTTTAACCAAAGGTGAGAGGAGCCAAAAATTGTGTACGACCATTTGGACTGATGCGCATATTTGTCCCTCAAAAAGAAATACAAAGGTAATACTGGAAAACAATAAAATACTAATAATAACAAGAAAAAAAAATGAAAAACAATAAAAATTAAAGGATATACTGTGGGGTGCCTCCCATTAGCACTAAGTTTTACGTCTTCCACCAGACGCTGCACCACTCTCACAACTGGCCTCATTGTGGTGCTGAAGATGAGGCTCCATACTCAGTGGCCTCAGTGCTAGTCTTTTGGTAAGGAATACTTAAAGTCTACCACATGTGGCTAAAGTGTTCTTGATGTTGCATATTTACTATCAGCAGTAGGGTATTTGATTCCCACATCCATATGACTTCTCTTAAGCAACTCCTCAAAGCATGGTTGCCATGATTTCTCAATAAATCCCTATGACTTATCAAAAACATCAACAACATTAACAGCATGGGGATAAACTAAAGAATCATCAAACTCAAAATTATTAGGAGTGACTTTCGAAGAGTTAAAATTATCTTTAATATACTCATCCTCTTCATGTGGTTGCATTGAGACTCGAAAAACATTTACCTCTAGAGTCATATTTCTAAATGATAATGTCATTAGGCCATTCCTACAATTAATGAGGGCATTAGCGGTGGCAAAGAATGGTCTTTCAAGTATTAGAGGAATTTTTGATTCCGTATTCACAGTAGAAACGGTGTCTAAAACCAAGAGGTCAAAAGGATAGTAGAATTTGTCAATTTGCAATAAAACATCTTCCACAATACCTCTTGGTTTTCTTACCAATCGATCCGCTAGTTAAAGTGCCACAGAGGTCAGTTTGATCTCACCCAAACCGAGTTGCAAGTAAATGGAGTATAGCATGAGGTTTATACTAGCTCCCAAATCCAGCAATGCTTGGCCACAAGATTTGTTTCCAATTTGGCAAGCCACCGTTGGACAGCCCAGATCTTTATATTTTGGCGATGTCTTGCTGTCATTTACTGCACTTGCTTGCTCCGTTAAGAATGTCGTCTTCTTCACATTGTATTTCCTCTTGAGTGTGCATAGATCCTTGATGACTTTAGCATAGTTGGGACCTTGTTTTATAACATGAAGAAGAGGGAGGTTAATTTTAACATGCTGAAGTTGTTCAAGAATCTCACATTTTAATGCTGAATTTCTCTCCTTAGGTTTAAGGAGTGCTTGAGGGAAAGGCACCGAAAAATAATCATTATGGGCCTCTTGTTCCTTGGGGGCTTCATCCTTGTTGCTCACAGTATTAGGAATCAAGTGTGATAGTAGAGTGGGTCCATCAATTTTCTTACCGCTGCGGGTGATTATAGCATTAACCTCTATAATATTTTAATTTTCAAGTTCGGAGGTTTGTGCCATATGTTGTCCCCTTGGATTAGGTTGTGGCTGTGAAGGAAAACGACCTTGCTCTTGAACCGTCAAGAAACTAGTCAACTTGGTGAGTTGACTCTTTATCACCTTTTGTTCCTCTTTGATCGCTTGCTGCTCCTCTAGCAACCGTTGATTTATCTTGCCTTGCTCTTCCACACTCTTGGCATGTACCTGCATAAACGACTTAAACACATCTTCCAAAGGTAAAGATTCTTAAGGTGCATTAGATGAGGTTGCTTCCGGTTTCCATTGGGTATTAGAGTGGGGATGAGGCTGTATATCGGATCTCCAACTAAAATTAGGGTGATTCTTTCAACCAGGATTGTAGGTGTTAGAGTAAGGTGCGTCTGGTTTCCTAAAGGGTATACCTAAAGCATTACACTCTCCCTTCATCTCAAAATAAGCTGGACAATCCCTAGGTAAATGATATACCTCATTACACATAAAGCAAGGTTTATGGGACTCTACCCTAGCAACTGGTTTGGGGGCTCTAGCATCCTTGGTTTTTAAGGCTTCAATTTCCTTAGTTAGGGCCTCTAAACGAGCTTTAAGGCTATCCTCTTCCTTAAGTTGATAAATTCTAGCAGGTTGGTTTCTCTTAGTACTTTCCATGGCATTTGGTCCTGTCCAAGTGTGGGCTTTTTTCGATAGGTCATCTAGGAAATCTATGGCTTGGTCGAGATCTTTTTGAAGAAAACCCCCATTATACATCATTTCTATGAACTGCCTCTCCCTACTTAGGAGTCCATTATAGAAATAGCTAACTACCC
The DNA here is from genome assembly GCA_023935145.1 of Bretschneidera sinensis. Taxonomy (NCBI): domain Eukaryota; kingdom Viridiplantae; phylum Streptophyta; class Magnoliopsida; order Brassicales; family Akaniaceae; genus Bretschneidera; species Bretschneidera sinensis. The sequence continues at coordinate 105,232,813 of CM043698.1, read as the reverse complement.
ACCAACTCTCATACCCATGGTGTGGACAAGAATTCAAAAGGTATTTGAAACATTCTCAAACTTGGTATAAGGTTTCACTCTCCTTTTATGCAAAGTTTGAGATTTGTCTCTTAAGGTTATTAGTCTTATGGGTTGGGAAATGCTTTTGGAAGAAAACTTGGGTCATCTCATCCCAACTACCTATAGACCTAGGCCTTAACGAGTACAGCCAAACCTTGGCCTTTTCCTTAAGTGAAAAGGGAAAAAACTGAAGTTTGACGGTGTCTACCATATCAGCCCTACTTTGAAAGGTAGCTACTACTTCCTCAAATTCCCTAATATGGATATAGGAGTTTTCATTCTCAAACCCATGGAAGGTTGGTAGCAATTGGATCATGCCCGGTTGAAACTCTGGTTGTTGAACATTAGGGGGGAAAATGATACAAGATGGTGTGGCCGTTCGGCTAGGGTGCAAGTAGTATTTAAGTGTCCTACCAACATTTTCATTGTGATTTTCGGCCATGTTAACAAAATCCTCTAAATTCTCACTTGGGTGTGCACTATGGTTTGATCTAGGCGAGGTTTCACTAATGGACGTGGAAGGAGAGGGTAACTCTAATTCTGGTCTTTTAATGAATCTACCTCGCAAATCTCTCAGTCTATGCATACACCAAAGGGATTAGAGGGAAACAAATAAAACAAAAAAATAAAAATTAGAAAATCAAAACAAAGAGCAAAGAACGATATTACCATCTTGTCTCAACGTTGACAATCTTCCTTGTACTTTAAGCGCATTTCCCCGACAACGGTGCCAAAATTTGATTACACTCAAACTAATACACGGTTATTGTGTATAGTTGAGGTGTCGATTCCACGAGGAAAAGCGAACTACAAGGAAAAGTGTAAACCTTAATACGAACGATAAAGATCAAGTGAAAGAATATGAGTTTTGATAATAAAGTAATGTGAGAAAATTGTGTAAATAATATGAAGAATATAATAAGGAAACAACAAGGTTCCAGGAATCCTCCTTAGTTTCGTTGCCTTATTCCAATCTCGATTAAGTTGTTTTTATCTCGATTGCAAGTTTCACATCCCAAATAAGCAATCGGTGTATATTTAATCAAAGGACATGTAAACCCTAATGTAATTTCTATGAAGTACTTTTTGATTTCGATTCAAGCACACATGACCCATCCTATAGATTTATCAAGAAACGAAAATACATCTTATTGACAATATCGCGGTAGTGGATAAACCTAAAAGATAAGTCTACTGGACTCAATCACATCCAAACAACTTGATATACGAAGAGCTTGACTAGACTTATATGGAGAAGAAACATGCAATCATCGGATTAAGAAAATCTAAGATAAGAAGAACATAAGGTGCAGCTGTCACATGAACCTAAATTCTTCGCGTTTAATCAAATAATAACTCATAAACAATGTTTTAACAATAAATCCTTACAACTGAATCAAGAATGAAAATAAGAACAACTACACCTAAGGATTCATCTCTTTGCCTTGCTTAGAGATTAGTTGGCGATGGGGCTTATGATTGAACACCGTAATGTCAAGCTTTGTCTCTTATTTCTAGCCTTCATGGATCCCCTTTATCAAACCCTAAGTGATCTATTTATAATACAAAAGGTTCTAGGGTATTTTCGAGTCTAAACTATCATTAAAACCCTAATTAGGAAACAGAGGTTCGTGTGTGTGCCGCAGCTCACACTTATCCAGGCCGTGGCTCAGCCTTACCCTAACTTTCTTCAACTTTCTAGAGGTCGTGGCCCAGATTGATTCAGGCCGGGGCTCAGATTGATCCAGGCTGCGGCGCACACTAATATCTTCCTTGCTCTTTTGAGCTTGGTTTTGGAGGCCAAGGTTTAGACTTTTAGGCCACAGCGCACACTGATGGTTTTCTTGGTTTCTCTTTATTTTGTCCTTCCGCGATCATGCCTTCACTCCGGTATACATTGAATCATCGTGCTTTAAGCTATGATAGCTTTCCATCTCTTTTGAACTCAAAGTACTTGAAAATGCACCGAAATAAGTCAATGATCCAAGAATGACACTTTAGAATTGTTAAGGTATAAATGTGTAATTCAACCCTGGATCAACCCTAAAATACTAACAAATAGTACTTATTAGGATTCACTTTACGACTCTCATCAATAGTCGACTGTGAAAGTTTCTAGGTAGCTTACAATCGACTACCTAAGAGGGACAGTTGATTGTTTGAGCCCCTGAACCCGTTTTTTAGCTTTTTCTTCAAAAGTAAATGACTTTTGCTAGATTATTTCATCCCTAAAATTCTCCAAATTTACTATGAGTTTGAATACATGATAAAGTTTAAAAATTTAAGATCTTAAAAGGATTCTTTTGGTTTTAAAAACATATTAGAACGATTTTTTTTTTATAAAAGTCTTAAATAGAATGAAATAAAAGGTTTATGATTTAACCCATAAATTTTTGTATGCTTGTATAAGTATATATGTATTTGTTTTGTACGATTTGAAGGAGAACTCAAAGGCTAGGAAGTAAAGCCGAGGTTAGATCTTGGTTCGACGAAGGTGAGTTCACTTTACTATTTGTAAGCGTTATGAAACATACAAATGAAAAGTGAAAAGTCATGAGTAATTACATAATGATTGCATAAATATGATTAATGATGCCTTGTAAAGTTATAACTATATATGTATGATAAAAAATGTAGACGTACGAGAATTTAGTATGGAAATAATTTGACATAGTTTGTGTTTGTAAATTCGTGTTGATTTGATTGCTAGGAGATTGTGAATCGTATGATTGTGATGAACATGATTGGTATGAAAATGTGATGTACTTGATTTGTGAATGCTTTTTTACATGTTCGTTGATTCGTGAATGCATTGTCATGCTATATATATATATGGTTAACGTATTATAAGAGAAGATCCATGTTGTTGAGGACCCAGCCCAGAAAGGGGTAAGGAGGGATCCGAGATATATATTTATATATGGGAATTAAGTAAGGGGTAGGGGAGAATCCCAGTAAGGGGTAAGGGATAATTTAAATGATGAAAAGACCTTACCCAATAAGGGGTGGGGAAGGATCCGACTTGTATTATGAAGATTGACATACATATACATGGGGAGACGTCCCCGTTGTTATATGAATTGTCCAATGATGGGGTGTTATAATGATATGAAACTATATACATAATTATACATCTAATTATTTTTCTATTAATGCATTTTAATGATTAGCCCATAAGCAGCATACCTTATGATTAGCCCATAAGATGCATACTTTATGAGTAGTCAATGAGAGACATACTTTATGATTGACCCATGAGAGACACACATTATGATTAGCCCATGAGAGGCATACTTTATGATTAGCCCATGAGAGGAATACTTTATGATTAGCCTGTGAGAGGCATGCTTTATGATTTGCTCATAAGAGGCATATGATGTGTTGGCCCAGTGAGGGACATGAATGATGGAATAGTATTTAATTGAAAGTTTTCTTTATTCTTATTGACTTTATAATTAATGGCAATGCCGTAAGTTTTGTATGCTTGAAAGGCTTGTAAGGATCTTGGTCAATCCTTACTTAACTGTTATTTCTTCTCATTAAGATATAGAGATAGATGATTAGAGGAAACTCAATAAAACTTAAATTTTAGTACTTTTAGAATTTGACAAATTATATGATATAGTTATAGTTAAAATGAAATTTCTCCTCCAATACAATTACTTTTAGTGGATTTTAGCCCACTCATTTATTTACTAATATTTCAAGTAGTGTTGGAAGTTTTATGGTCAAGTCGAAGGGAGTCCTTCATAAGGCTTTCGTCTACGACATCCTCATCTTTTGGGCATTTCGTTAGAAATCCAATCAAGGGTTTTGTAGTGGGAAGTTTTTCCTTTATTTTTGATTCCAAAGTTTTAAACTTTGACTCCTATGTGTTGTAAAGGTCATTTGATTATGTAAATTGTGATCGTTTAACTTGTGCTTTGTTGAATGAAAGACTGTTTATCTTGTAAAATTTGTATGTTTGCATATAGGTTGGTGTGATTAAAGCTGAAAGGTGATGAGCCCTCCTTGGGTAGGACCCACCCGGGGATGGGTTATTACACACAATTAAGGTCAATTTTTCTTAAATGGGTTATGAAGAGAGGATTTATTAGAAAAATGTTTAATTATCTCCATTTTAATTTGATTAGATACTTTTATGTGGTATTTTATTATAAATGAATGAAATGCCTTTTCTATGTAGAAAATTGAAGAAAAACTCATTTCAATGATATATTTAAGAATATGCTTGGTACTGATGTTGCATTTGTGCATAAAAGTATCATGTTGGGTGGGGATACATGTCCTGCTAAATGGAAACCTTTATTAGATATGAGTATCCTGCTGGATGGAGATACTAGAATGTGATTTGTTATATATTACTATCTTACTGGATGAGGATATATGTATAAAGTGTGCAAGACTAATCCGCCTACAACTCTAGTATGTTATATATTAGTATTCGGATGTATGTCCTGTTGGATGGGGACATTTATGTTATATTAGTATCTATAGACTGAGGTTTCAATCCAAGAGGGGGGGGGTGAATTAGGTTTTTAAAAGCTTTTGCTAATTAAACACAAGTTTATAAAAAACAGATAAACCCACAAGCATGTAAACAAATAATGTGCTGTAAATAAATGAGTTTAAGAAATAGAGGATGCAAACTCAATTTATAGCAGTTCAGTAATATCGGATTTGTTTTGACCCTACGTCCACTCTCTTCAAGGAACCTCCTTGAAGTAATCCACTAAGAAACTTAGTCGTGCAACTTCACGAGTGTTGCACAAACCTTACAATCAATCCCTTCCTCTTGGAAGCAAATCCCTTCCTCTCGGAAGCTAATCTCTTCCTTTCGGGAGTTAATCCCTTTACAATAAATGTTGTAAAGTAAATGGTAGAGAGACAACAATGAAGGCTTATACAACTGAATAATATCTCTCTTTGAAGGTAAAGCTTGAAGAATGGCTCAATAATAAATATTTCAAAGCTTTTGTGTATCAATGAGTAAAAACTTGATTGAATATGTAATCTCCTTTTTTAAAATGCTCAATAGAGTGGGTTTATATAGCCTTGATGTAATATGGCCGCTTTTGTATTAATCTGGTATGTTTTGGTGCAATTTGTACTGAAATCTAGCGTCTCAACGGTCATATTTTTTGAACAATCAGTCGACTGGGTCTTAGTACCAGTCGACTGGGTCAAGTTAAAAATCTCATTTTTAAGGCTATTGAAGGTACTAGTCGACTGGGTCATTCTTACCAGTCGACTGGGGACGGTTTGCCCAATATACCAGTCAACTGGTATGAAGCACCCAGTCGACTGGGGACACACTGTCCCATATACCAGTCTTCTGATATAAGTACCCAGTCGACTAGGTTGCTTATCAACCCAGTATTCATGTTTTGAAATGTTTTTAACTTAAAAACGTTTGATTAAAAAGTTATGTTAAAAAGCTTTTTCAAAAGGAGCCATAAGACAAGCTTTTTACCTGAACAAGTGAGATTTACAACTTGTTTAAATACCTTAAACCTATACTAGAGCTTCTGTCTTGACTTGGAGTTTGATTCAGGTTGAGTTCTTGCACCTTGATTTCTGGCTGTATGCTTTTATCGCTTAATACACTTAGATAACACTATTAGTATAATAAGAGTTGTGTTTTATCATCATTGAAATATAGGTAAGGGTCAACAATCTCCCTCTTTTTGATGATGACAAAACTAATGAGAGAAAACAGTTTTAAAAACTAAGTGTTTGATTTTTTGAAAAAATCGGGCAGAGTCTCCTCTGTTTTTTTGAATAAAACCAACTTGTAAAAAGATAAATAACAGTTTATGTGCCACCTAACCAACCATTCAACTTAAAATATATAATCATATACGAAGATTTTTGGAGCAATGCTCCCCCTAAATCTACGCACTAGTTTGAGTTTACAGATTTCTCATATTTCTCCCCCGTTTTGACAACAGCAGAAAAGGGGGAAATGAACCAAAAAATAAGCTATATAGATACCCTAGACATGAAGAGCATGCATAAATAAACTTTTACGCGAAAATTTGGCATCATTCAGAGTTCAGAAGCCTTCCCGAGAAGAACCATAATTTTCCATACATGCAGAAGCAATTTAAAGCATTTATTCGAATATAAAGAGATATAAAGCATGTAACCATATTGTGAAAGTGTAAAACAAGTATATTAACCAAGTCTCAGCAGAAACCATAGTCATATATATCATCAGTCTATCAGTACAGGCTTCGTAGAGCCAAAACAAAAGTACAAAATACAGTAAAATATGAAAATATGTCTATGCTAAGAACAATGAAAAACTATATCCATATGTACATCAAAAGGAAGATAAAAAAATGACTCAAGGAATAGGAGAGTCAGAGCAGCCACGAGCGAGATCCCGAAGCTCAGCCAGAGAGCCCTCGGTATGCTCACGGTGCAACTTGAAGTTATCCCGGAGAGAGCGGAGGTCGAGATGCATGGCGTCGATTATAGAGCTCAAAATCTGGAAGCCGGACTACATTGTCAGCTGGAGGCTCATGATAGCCTGAAGAAGATCGTTATATCCAACCTAACTAGCACTCAAGTCACACATAGGAGGTGCTCGGTCATCCGTATCTATAGCAGCAGTAGTAGCATCTGGACCCTCGTCCTCTCCTATCTTCCCGGCCTTGGAGTAGATGAAGCCGTCTCGAACTGTGCATCCCATCTTCTTCAGCGATGAGACGTTGATGATGTCCTTGAGGCTGATGTCCTAAGCCTCGGAGGCGAGGAGAAGCACCCGAAAGTGCTGGAGGATGAGCGTGATGAGCATCCATAGGGAAGGCATCCAGAGTCGCTCGCTTCGTCATTTATCATGTTGGCGAGCAGAATGGGGTAGATATTGAAGTAGTGCCCAGTTTTAAGGCACAAAATCAATACGATATCTATCTTAGATAGATTTTCTAAACTCCCGAGTCTTGGGTGGATGATCCAACTCAAAATTAGGTTGAACAATTTCGAGTTAAGGGGCATGTCACTGTATGTGTGAAATATAGTGGGTTGAAACACATAGTTAGGGTCACCCCTAACTATCTGACATACCTCCTCATAATTGAAATTGTTTGGCCATCCGTCTAGACTCCATTGGATCCCTCTCACAGGAATCCTCAGGATACACATCAAGAGGTCAGTGTTGACCTTGAACTCCACACCCATAACACTAGTTATGAACCTCAGAGCCAATGGACTGGGTTTCACCAAGTTCGCATAGAACTGGTGAATTTGTCTCGGGTAAAATTTTTCATGTATCTTGGCCAGTGAGGTCAAGTTAATAGCAATGAAGGCATGTAATATTTCAAAATTACCATGACGAATAGATTCAAAGTCCACGAATCTACCCATCATGATCTTTTTATGACGGATAACAGATGCATACCTGTCTTTCACCATCGGGCTGGACAACAGAGAGTCGTTAAGCTCTGTTATGGGATTCTTGCTTGATGAGCCCGCCATGCCATTCCCTCGGGAATCTGGAGCCGTGGATTTGGTGGATCTTGGCCTAGTAGGCGCATGTGGTCCCCTAATGGTGGTTTTTATACGGATTAGATCGGATATTTTTGAAAAATGGCTTTTTGGTAAGAAAATGGGATTTCAACTGTAAAAAGTCGAAATGGATGGTTTGAATGAGTAGATCGCGGTGTTTAAGAAGTGTTTTGAAGGTTTTTTGATCAAAATGACGAGATTTTGTAGAGAGAGAAAGCTTAGAGTTCTAAAAATGGAGTAAAAATTTGGAAAAAATGAAGAGTCTATATATAGAATCGCAATACCAGTCGACTGGGGTTAGGGTACCAATCGTCTGGGTTCTTTTTAGAATTGAAAAGTTTTGCATACTAGTCGACTGGGTAGGGATACTAGTCGACTGGCTAAACTGGCAAAAAGATACCAGTCGACTGGGCAGTTCATACCAGTCGACTGGGTAGTTAACAGATTTTCAAAAAATGGCTCCAAACAAGTTTTTTGATTACCAAAAGACTGGTATAGCCTTACCAGTCGACTAGAAGTATGGGCATAGACTTACCAATCGACCGGGATAGACTTACCAGTTGACTGGACCCTTAAGAAAATTTTCAATCTTGAGTCTTAGCACGAAATTTGTTTATCTATGCCATCTTGAGTGAGAGAGTAATTAAATAAGGTTAATACTCTTTCACTATATGTCAAATATGTAAAATGATGAATGATGAAACAATCAAACATACAGTTTATCATAATCTAACAATCCCATTGACAGTCTTATTTTGTAAAAACTTGCTTCACTTAGGGGTTTTATAAGAATGTCAGCTATTTGATCTTCTGGAGGTATGAATTCTAGTCTTATATCACCTTTTTGAGCATAGTCTCTTAAGAAATGATGTCTAATAGCTTCTAATCTTGCTACAGGAGCATAGATCTCATCAAAGTCTATTATTCTTCTTGATTATATCCCTTAGCAACTAGTCTAGCCTTGTTCCTAGTTACTATTCCATTTTCATCCATCTTATTTCAAAATACCCATTTAGTTCCTATTATTGTATGATTCTTAAGTCTAGGAACTAGATTCCAAACATTATTTCTTTCAAATTGATTTATTTCTTCTTGCACGGCTATTATCCAATCATTATCCTTTTCGGCTTCAATGAATGTCTTAGGTTCTATTTGAGATAAATAAGCTATATAATTGCAAATATTTCTAATATAGGAACGAGTTCTTACCCCTTGTGAAGGATCACCAATCACTTGATTAATCAGATGATAATTTACATACCTCTAATCTTTGGGAAGACTATCTTCTTGTCGTCTTGTAGATGGTTGGTCCAATTTGAGAGTTTCTATCTCTTTATTTGTTTGAGGTGGACTATCCTTTGGGTCAACAATGAGAGTAGGTGTTTTTGTTCTTGGAATAAAATCTGCATCATCATTGAAAGAAACTTCTCTACTACTAATTGGGTAAGACTCATCAAGAGTTACATGTACGGATTCTTCTACCACTAGAGTTCTCTTGTTGAAGACTCTATAAGCCTTGCTAGAGGTTGAATATCCTAAAAATATCCCTTCATCGGTCTTCGAGTCAAATTTACCCAAGTTAGTTTTATTATTATTTAGGATGAAGCATTTACAACCAAATGTACGAAAATAGGAGATATTAGGCTTTCTACCTTTCCATAATTCATATGGAGTTTTGTCAAGCATAGGCCTAATTAAAATTTTATTCAAGATATAGCAAGAAGTATTTACTGCTTTAGCCCAAAAGTATTTTGGTAAACTATTTTCACAAAGCATTGTTCTTGCAAATTCTTCTAGAGCTCTATTTTTCCTCTCAACAACTCCATTTTCTTGAGGAGTTCTAGGAGCTGAAAAATTGTGATTAATTCCATTTTCATCACAAAATTTTGAAAAACTTTGATTTTCAAATTCTTTTCCATGATCACTTATAATGCATGAAATACAAATTCCTTTTTCATTTTGAACCTTTTTGCAAAAGTTTTCAAATCCTTTGTAAGCTTCATCCTTATAAGCAATAAAAATAATAAAGGTATATCTTGAATAGTCATCAATACTAACAAGAGCATATTGATGGTCACCTAGACTAATGGTACTTATTGGACCAAATAAGTCCACATGCAAAAGTTCCAATGGTCTAGTAGTTGAGACTATATTCTTTGATTTAAAAGAAATCCTAGTTTGTTTTCCCATTTGACAAGCATCACACACTTTGAAAGTCCAATGACCAAATCTTTTATAGAGATGATTTTAAGCAAATTCATGTTCATATGACCAAGCTTTTTATGCTATAGCAATGGGTTTTCACTAATTGCTGGAAAACATTTTTCATTTTCGAAATGTAATGATTTTAAATCAACTATATAGATATTTTTATGTCTATGGCCCACAAACTTGATCTTGTTACTCTTGATGTCTATAACTAAACAATGAGAGGTTTCAAGTATGACTTTGTTGTCTTTGTCACATTATTGACTAATGCTTAGTAAATTTGGCTTAAGGCCTTGTACTAGCAATACATTATCTATGGTTGAGAAATCATTACCAACTTTTCCATGTCTGATGATCTTTATTTTTGTGTTGTCTCCAATGGTGACAAGACCACCATCTCTTAGAGTTAGCTCATTGAATACACTTTTTTCATCGGTCATGTGCTTTGAGCATCCATTATCAAAGTACCAGCAGTTACCTTTTTCCTTGGTGTGGAAACATATCTACATCACACAAGGATACACAATGACATTTTTAGGTACCCAAAATTTCTTGGGTCCTTTGGGGTTAGTCCTTGAAAATACGGTTCCTTTTGGAATCCATATTTTCTTAACAGTATATGGTGTTCTATAGACATGTTGATGATGCACAATCCTAGGATGATAGTTATTGAAATTTCTAGGATGATTCAGTTGTGTATGCCAATAATGCTTAAGACATGAGTTCCTAGGATACATGTTTCTATTGTGAGGAATATGAATATACATGTTATTTCCAGAAAATGTATGATAATGATTTCTAGGAAACATACTTGCATTATTATGAACATGCATATTATTTCTAGGATAACCATGATGATAATTCCTAGGATATGCATGTGCAGTGTGCAAGTCTTGAGTATACATATTATTTCTAAGATGCATATGATGGTTATTTCTAGGATGTGTATAAGCATTTTTTGAATGAGCATACATATAAGCATGGGTATTTCTAGGATGTTGCATTCTTGTATATGCATTAGAATTAACATTTCTAAACTTGCTAGCATTCATTGAGGGTGTGTTTTTAACCTTTCTAGTGATCTTTGAAGTAAAGGCTTCACTCACACATGATTCTTTCATGAATAAGCTCTCTTTTGATTTTTGCTTGTCTAATGGAGAATATCCTAATCCTGATTTTTCTCCACTTAATATTTGGCAAGAATGTACTTCATCAATTTTTTCTTTTCCAAGCATGAGTCTAGATATTGTACCATTCAATTCTAATATCTTCTTCTTTAAGTTTTCATTTTCATTTTTGAGAAAATCTTGAGAAGAATCATAAAGCAATGAAGATAGTTTATCTTTTTCTTCTCTTAGACTTATCATCTCTTTAGAAAGAGATGACACCTCTTTCTTAAGAGTAGAGTTCCTAGAATTGAATTTCTTCAATTCTTCATGCATTTCATTTATAACTTCTATCAACTCTTCACTACTACTAACAATGTTATTTTTGGAAGAGGGAGAGGATAATACCTCATTTTCATCATCGATTACCATAGGACATAGGTTGGTAATTTCCTCATATTTGATTTCTTTATCCAAAGACTTTTCTTCTTTTTTCATCACTCCAAGTGGTTGCTATCATAGCTTTCTTCTTGAAGCTCCTGTATGGTTTGTTTGTTACCATACAATCAGCTTTAATGTGATCGAGTGTCTTGCATCCATAGAACACAAGTGGTTCCCTTTTTGAAGTGGGATCCTTTGTGTAAGGTTTCTTGCTTTTCTTCAAGAACCTATGAAACCGTTTGGTGATTAAAGTCATCTCACCATCTTCTTCGTTGCTATCCACTTCTTATTTCGATTCCTCTTCTCTGTTGCATGTAGAGGCTTTGAGAGTAATCACATTTTTCTTCTTATCATCATCATTGACAATGGGATTCATTTCTTCCATCTTGTATGTCAATAATGACCCAAAAAGTGTCTCAACATCAAGTTTGTCAAGATCTTTGGCCTTCATGATGGCTGTCTTCTTTGCTTTCCAAGTAGGTGGCAAAGATCTTAAGATTTTTCTTGTTAGTTCAAACTCCTCAATGTTCCTACCAAGAAGCTTTAAACCATTAACAATAGTTATGAAACGTGAGTGCATTTGAGAAATTGTTTCGTTAGGAGACATTCTAAAAGATTCATATTCAGACAATAGCATATAGATTTTTGATTTTTTAACCTCACTAGTTCCTTCATATGTAACTTGCAATTTATCCCATATCTCCTTAGCCGAAACACATGCAGAGATTTTATTGTATTCAGATATATCTAAAGCACAATGTAAAATACTTGTGGCTCTACTATTGAAAGACGTCATTCTACAATCCTCATAATTGTACTCAGTTTTGAGTTTAGGCATTGTATGATTGATTTCTCCAATAGTTATTTCCTTTGATGAAATTTTAGGTCTCTCTTCAATGACTCTATAGATTATAATCTTGTCATTCGACAAAGATTTTCATCATGTTTTTCCAATAGTTATAGTTGGAGCCATTGAACAAAGGAGGCCTAGTGTAGGAGTGTCGCTCAAAATAGCTATTTGCTGCCATCAGATCAACTCAAGGATATTAAGCCTAAAATTGAGAACGAGGCTTTGATACCAATTGTAGACTAAGGTTTCAATTCAAGAGGGGGGGTGAATTGGGTTTTTAGAAACTTTTGCTAATTAAACACAAGTTTATAAAAAACAGATAAATCCACAAGCATGTAAACAAATAATGTACTGTAAACAAAAGAGTTTAAGAAATAGAGGATGCAAACTCAGTTTATAGTGGTTCAGCAATAACGGATTCATTCCGACCCTACGTCCACTCTCTTCAAGGAACCTTCTTGAAGTAATACACTAAGAAACTTAGTCGTGCACCTCATGGGTGTTGCAAAAACCTTACAATCAATCCCTTCCTCTTGGAAGCAAATCCCTTCCTCTCGGAAGCAAAATCCCTTCCCCTCAGAAGCTAATCTCTTCCTTTCGGAAGCTAATCCCTTTACAATAAATACTGTAAAGTAAATGGTAGAGAGACAACAATAAAAACTTATACAACTGAATAGTATCTCTCTTTCAAGGTAAAGCTTGAAGAATGGCTCAACAATAAATATTTCAAAGCTTTTGTGTATCAATGAGTAAAAACTTGATTGAATATGTAATCTTTTTTTTTTAAAATGCTCAATAGAGTGGGTTTATATAGCCTTGATGTAATATGACCCATTTTGTACCAATCTACTAAGTTTGGTGCAATTTGTGCTGAAATCTTGTGTCTCAACGATCATATTTTTTGAACTACCGGTTGACTGGGCCTTAGTACCAGTCGACTGGGTCAAGTTAAAAATCTTATTTTTAAGGCTATTGAAGGTACCAATCGACTGTGTGGTTCTTAATAGTCGACTGGGGACAGACTGTCCAATATACCAGTCGACTGGTATGAAGCTCCCAGTCGACTGGGGACACACTGTCCCATATACCAGTCTTCTGGTATAAGTACCCAGTCGACTGGGTTAATTATCAACCCAGTTTTCATGTTTTGAATTGTTTTTAACTTAAAAACATTTGATTGAAAAGTTCTGTTAAAAAACTTTTTCAAAAGGAGCTATAAGACAAGCTTTTTACCTGAACAAGTGAGATTTACAACTTGTTTAAATACCTTAAACCTATACTAGAGCTTCTGTCTTGACTTGGAGTTTGATTCAGGTTGAGTTCTTGCACCTTGATTTCTGGCTGTATGCTTTTATCGCTTAATACACTTAGATAGCACTGTTAATATAATAAGAGTTGTGTTTTGTCATCATTAAAATATATGTGAGAGTCAACAGTATCTTACTGAATAGGATATGTGTCTTGTCCCTCTATATTCATTCTATCTTCTCCCCTTCTTTATTCTTATATTCTCCCATTTCTTCTTTATTCTATATATTTTTGCCTTTGGTGACTAGCCATGAATTTTAAATTGATTTTCTTATGAGCTTTGAGTATTATGCTTGATATATATTGAAGAAGAGATGTTTGTATATTGAAATTTCGTTTACATTTGTGATGCGATGAGAAGAAAAGCTAAAAATTTTCCAAGTTGACAAAGTAATTGTACGATGATATATGTTTTTATTAAAGTCTCTTTCAAGCTTGTGATTAAGCTGTGTGTTAATTTTTTGTACTTCTAATAAGTCGATTTGTCTTGAAAAATTTATTTCTTGATAAAGATAATTTATTTTTCTCAAGCACATAATGTTGTGGTTATATATATTTGATTATATTTCATTTTCTCATGTTATTTATTTTCTTTTATGAATATCCATTGCTAGTATTTTAAACTCGTATCGGCTTTCAAAGTTAACTAGTCATTTCATGATGAAATGATCAGGTTTGGAGGAGTATTAGATGCTAAATTTCTAGCAATAACATCTTCTCTGTATAGGCATGGCATCCTCTCATCGGGATATATTTTATTTTGTTGTATTTTAAAGATATTTTATAACTTGAGTTTTGCTTTTTAATTAATTACTTTTCCGTGTTCTTTTTTAGGTAAACGGTGAGATTTGAATTTTTGTTTTTACGCATAGTGAAGTTTAGGAAATGGCATAATATGGTTTTCATACATTATCAAGTATTTGGTTTCTTTGCACACCGAGTTCATAAGGGTGACCTTGGATTCGGGTCGTGACAATATGACCGTAAGATGAAACTTAAATGTAGAGGCCAAAATCTCTCAGGCACAATTAATAATATTAAGTTGTATATGAAAATCATTAGGAATGATTATTTGTAGCTTTCCACCATTATAGTCAATATTAGAATTTCTTAGTGTGTAAATTTGTCATGCTACCATAAGGTTGTACGCTTTTAGGAAATTATATTTATATAAAAAAATATAATGTACACGAGGTAAACAAATGATATAACTTTGTTGTGCTACCGTAGGGATTATATCAATACTTGCCCCTAAGAAAAAAAACACTACTACTTGCTATTGGACTAAATTAGTTAGATTGGATAAACTAACCATTTATTCATTGATTTCCTTTAGGGGAAGTTGGGCGTGATCAACTCAAAATATTTGGAGTCGCAATCAATCATTTCCTAAGACTGATTGAACGCCATCAAACGGTGATTAACCTAGTACTAACCCTTAATTTAACGCTAAATGAACCACCTAGGTTTGCATAACCAAGCTAAGTTCGAAAAATTGGTTAAGTCCGAGGAAGCTATACACCCCCGAAACCCCATCTAAAAGTTGGTACCACGTTACCCTTTTTCTTTGATTTTTTTTCCTTAAAAATTTATTCCATATATTTTCTTTCTTTTGAGTTAACCGCGTCAACTAAATGAAGAATTTGGATCTAGATTCCTCGAGTGGGTGCCAGTAATCTTTGCTTTTATTCTTGCTCCCCTTTTTTTTTTACTTACGTGTTTTTTGGACTCACTTTCCTTTTTATAAAAGATCATTTATTTATTAACACTAAAAAACTATACCAATTGGTCCAAATATTTATTTATTAACACTAAAAAACTATACCAATTGGAATCGACCTATTGTTGCTCTTTTAATTGGTTTCTATCATTTGTATATACACTAGACTTGTAAAAGCTTCAAAGAAATGGCCTTGAATTAAAATAGGCATCAAAAGTAAAATGCATAACATAAAATAAGGAAAAAATAAATTGCTGGAATGTAAAGTAGGCATGAAAATCAAATGAATTAAAATGGGCATATATTAAATGACTTAAAGTAAATTACAGAAAATTAAATTATGTAAATTAAATTACGTAAATGTAAATTACATAAATAAACACTGGGCCTGACCTAACACATAATTAAAACTCTCCTTTTACAATTATTCCCCAAGGCTCACAGGCACAACTAGATTCAAATTGTTCATAAGGCATGGGTAGTCCAATGGGTTACAACCTAAATAGAAAGAGAGAGCGAAGCCCAAAATTGAAAGTTAGAAACCTAAGAATTTCTAAGCTTAAGTCCAAATCCAATTAGGTTCAAAAAACATGGCAGAGAAGTATGAGGCCCTTTTATTTTAAAACAGAATGTTGGGCTTAGTTCAAGGCCAATTTTGTTCTTTTTAAGTCCACCCATTTGAAAACAAAAAATAGATAAAAAGAGTTTGGAAATTTCCTATCAAACATTGAGGGTGCTCAAACCCAAAAATTCATTAGAAACCAAAAAATAAACTCATGGCGGATGCTTAGAAATTACACTAGGCAATCATTATGAGTTCTAATTATTTTTTTTAACATGAATTTAGGAACCTACTGTCTCTCTTCAGCTTCATTTTTTTTTTAACTAAAGTGTTCTCTACTACAATAGAGATGCAACAAGAGTAGGAGAATCACAAGAACCAAAAACAAATGAGAAATAAAATGGAGCCTCTTAAGGGTGTCACCATCAATGGGGTACCTATCTCCCCATTGGCATCCTTCAAGGGTCCTAGGAAACTATTATAGAATCAGAGAGAGAAAGCAATCCTCAAATTTTAGACCTAGCTAGAGAGCATAGCTCAGTAATTAAGCCCTCTTGGTATGTTGATGACAAAAATCAGCAAGGTGAGCTCACAAACGCGATGGGATAGCTGCGCACATAAAGACAAAAGAAAGCCTGAAGAGTCCCTAGAGGACTGGAGGGGTTGTGCCTCCGGGAGAACTCTCTGATGCCTAGGTTAGTTATATATTAGAGAGTGATTACGCCCAACACATAAAGCAATAGTTGTAGCACAGCTTTGGGGTGTCGATTCCACAGGGAAACAAGTTAACTACAAAAGAAGGTGTGAACCATAACACAAACGATAAAGATTTAAGTGAGAAATATGAACTTTTGATAATGAAGTAATTGTATAAAATAGATAGTAAAATATAATAGAGGAACAACAACGTTCCGGGAATCCTCCCTAGGCTAGTTGCCCTAATCCTAACTTGATTTAATTGTTTTTATTTCGATTGCAAGTTTCACATCCCAAACAAGTAATCGAAAGATATTCAATAAGAGCATGTATAAAAACCCTAATGTAATTGTTATGAAATACTTTACTTTTGCTTCATGCACACATGATCTATCCTATAGGTTTATAAAGAAACGACAAACCTAAAGAATAAGTCTACCAGACTCAATCATACCCAAACAATCTTGACCTAAGAAAAGCAAGACTAGATTTATATCAAGGAGTAAGATAAAATCACCGGATTAGAGAAAATCTTATAATTAGATAGCAAAGTAAATCATAACAATGTTTTGACTTTAAATCCCTACTATAACTGAATCAAAGAAAGGAAAATAGGAACAACTACACCTAGGGATTTGATGAGAGTCATAAAACGCATCTTAATAGTACTTAACTGTTATCATTTTAGGGTTGATCTAGGTTTTAATTGCACTTTTATACGTTAACAACTCTAAAGTATCATTCTTGGATCATTGATCTATTTCGGTGCATTTTCAGGTACTTTAAGCTCAAAAGAGGAGGAAAAGTTATCATTGCTTGAGGCACAAAGACTCGAGGCATACTAGAGTGAAGGAATGCTTCCGGAAGGACAAGATGGAGGGCTTAAAAGAGCAACAGCTGCTGCCCGCACTGGGAAGGAGTTTCACTAAATTGCCAGAATTGCCCGTACAGATCAATCATCTTTGCAAATTAAACTGTATTGATACAAGAAGAATCAGGAGATGAACCATATATGTTTAGAAAGATCCGGAAGTCTATTTTCGGGAGAATTTTACGGTTCATAAAAATAATTATTCTAGAGAAAGTTATGGTAGTTTAAGTAGACAAAGGTCAGGCTATGCGGGATTTCAGCGTGAAGGGCATGTGAAGGCTTAAATCTCACATCCCACATCGGTTAGAAACACATTTCTATATCCCACATCCCACATTGGATTGGAAACACATTGTACTCATGGTATTTTCCTATATAAGACCCACTCCACTTCAGCTTTAAAGACCATCAGAGAATCTGAGATCATCTGAGATCATCAGAAAGTGAATCCAGAGGGCCTTTAGGAGCAATCCAGAGGGCCTTTAGGAGCAATCCAGAGGCCATTTAGGACGAATCCAAAGTATTTTTGGAGGGAAAGCTGAGGAATCACTGAATCTTTCACTACCAAGGGGGAGATGATCATTGAGAGGCCAGAGGCAACTCGAGGAAGCATGAGCCCCATGGCCAGCTAGTCTCCAAGCAAGGCAAAGAGATGAATCTCTAGGTGTAGTTGTTCTTATTTTCCTTTATTTGATTCAGTTGTAGTTTGGTATTATTTTCATTAAACATTGTTATGTTTTATTCTTTAATTTAATTAGTAGATTTCTTATTAGTCCGGTGATTGCATGCTTCTTTTCAATATAAATCTAGTCATGCTCTTCTTATGTGTATTTGTTTGGGTGTGATTGAGTCCGGTAGATCTCTTTTATAGATTTGTCCATTACTACAGTATTGTCATTTAGATATATTGTCGTCTCTTGATAATTTATAAGTTAGGTCATGTGCGCTTGAAAGTAAAGAATAATTCATATCAATTACATTAGGGTTTATACATGCACTTTAATTGAATATTTGCCGATTGCCTGTTTGGAATGTGAAACTTGCAATCAAGATAAAAACAACTGAATCAAGTTAGGATTAAGGCAACGAACCTAGGGAGGATTTCTGGAACCTTGTTTTCTTTTTATTATTATATTATCTATCAATTATTTACACAATTTTCACACAATCAACAATTTAGATTTTGTTACTTTAACTTTTATTGTTTGTGTTGAGGTTTACACGTTCTTTTATAATTAGTTTGTTTCCCTGTGGAATCGACACCCCAAAGCTGTACTACAATTTCGCATTATATTTTGGGCGTAATCAAATTTAGGCGCCGTTGGCGGGAAACGCGCTTAAGTACAAAGAAGATTGTCAACTTTTGACATGACGGTAGAAGAGTTGTAAATAGTTTTTCTTTTCAGCAGTTGTAAAGGCAGTAACTTCGTTCCTTCTTTTAGCTTGCTGCATTAATTTTTTATTTTATATTTTATTTGACTCTTTTTTTTATATAGTATTTTTATTATTTTGTTACCTTATATGCACAGACATAGAGACACTATGGGTAGATTTGGTTCTAGGCCAGTGTTAGAGTCAGAATTTAATTCTTTTTCAAATCCTTTATTTGACAATCCATCTAGTCCCGAAGAAATGAGTGAACACGAAGATCAACCTCCAAGGAAACTTAAGGATTACTTGCACCCTAGCTGTACGGCCACACCATCGTGTATCATATTCCCCTCTAATGTTCAACAACCTGATTTTAAGCCGGGCATGATCCAATTGCTACCAACTTTCCATGGGTTTGAGAATGAAAACCCCTATATCCATATTAGGGAATTTGAGGAAGTAGTAGCTGCTTTTCACAATAGGGATGATATGATAGACACCGTCAAACTTCGGTTTTTCCCTTTTTCACTTAAGGAAAAAGCCAAGGCTTGGTTGTACTCGCTAAGGCCTAGGTTCATAGGTGGTTGGGATGAGATGACCCGAGTTTTCCTCTAAAAACACTTCCCAACCCATAAGACCAACAACCTCAAGAGACAAATCTCAAACTTTGCACAAAAGGAGAGTGAAACCTTATATCAAGTTTGGGAACGTTTCAAGGACCTTTTGAATTATTGTCCACACCATGGGTATGAGAGTTGGCGGGTAGTTAGCTATTTCTATGCTGGACTCCTAAGTAGGGAAAGGCAGTTCATAGAAATGATGTGCAATGGGAATTTTCTTCAAAAAGATCCTGACCAAGCCATAGATTTCCTAGATGACCTATCAGAAAAAGCCCACACTTGGACTGAACCAGATGCCATGGAAGGCACTAGGAGAAATCAACTCGCTGGAATTTACCAACTTAAAGAAGAGGACAGCCTTAAAGCCCGTACAGAGGTCCTAAGGAAATTGAAGCCTTAAAAACCAAGGACATTAGAACCTCTAAACCAGTTGCTAAGGTAGAGTCCTATGAGCATTGTTTCATGTGTAATGGGGTAGATCATTTGCCTAGGGATTGTCCAATCTATTTTGAGATGAAGAGAGAGTGTAATGCTTTAGGTATAACCTCTAGTAAACCATACTCACCCTACTCTAGCACCTATAATCCTGGTTGGAAGAATCACCCTAATTTTGGTTGGAGATCCGATATACAACCTCATCCCCACTCTAGTACCCAATGGCAACCGGAAGAAACCTCATTTAATGCACCTCAACAATCTTTACCTTTGGAAGATATGTTTAAGTCATTTATACAGGTATATGCCAAGACTGTGGAAGATCAAGAAAAAATAAATCAACGGTTGTTAGAGGAACAACAAGCCATCAAAGAGGAACAAAAGGTAATAAAGTGTCAACTCACCAAGTTAACTAGTTTATTGAAGATTCAAGAACAAGGTCAGTTTCCTTCATAGCCACAACCTAATCCAAGGGGAAAACATATGGCACAAACCTCCAATCCTGAAAATCAAAACATTAGAGAGGCTAATGCCATAATTACTCGCAGCGGTAAGACAATTGATGGTCCCACTCTACCATCACACTTGATTCCTAATACTGTAAGCAACAAGGATAAAGCCCCCAAGGAACAAGAGGCCCGTGATGTTTATCGCTCACCGGTGCCTTTCCTTCAAGCACTCCTTAAACCTAAGGAGATAAATACAGCATTAAAAGGTGAGATTCTTGAACAACTTCAGCATGTTAAAATTAATCTTCCTCTTCTTCATGTCATAAAACAGATTCCCAACTGTGCTAAAGTCATCAAGGATCTATGCACACTCAAGAGGAAGCACAATGTGAAGAAGACAGCATTCTTAATGGAGCAAGCAAGTGCTGTAATTAACAGCAAGACACCGCCCAAATATAAAGATCTGAG
Organism: Bretschneidera sinensis; assembly: GCA_023935145.1. Lineage (NCBI taxonomy): Eukaryota > Viridiplantae > Streptophyta > Magnoliopsida > Brassicales > Akaniaceae > Bretschneidera > Bretschneidera sinensis. The sequence continues at coordinate 105,212,136 of CM043698.1, read as the reverse complement.
CTGTCCAACGGTGGCTTGCCAAATTGGAAATAAACCTTGTGGCCAAGCATTGCTAGATTTGGGTGCTAGTGTAAACCTCATGCCATACTCCATGTACTTGCAGCTCAGTCTAGGTGAGATCAAACCAACCTCCGTGGTACTTCAATTAGCGGATAGATTGGTAAGAAAACCAAGAGGTATTGTAGAAGATGTTTTGTTGCAAATTGATAATTTCTACTATCCTGTTGATTTTTTGGTTTTAGTTACTATTTCTACTGTAAACATGGAGTCCAAATTTCCTTTGATACTCGGAAGACCATTCCTTGCCACCGCCAATGCCCTCATTAATTGTAGGAATGGCTTAATGACATTATCATTTGGAAATAGGACTTTAGAGGTAAATGTTTTTCGAGTCCCATGGCAGCCACATGAAGAGGATGAGTACATCAAAGATAATACTAACTCTTCATAATTCATTCCTAATAATCTTGAGTTCAAAGATTCTTCAAATTATCCCCATGCTGTTAATGTTGTTGATGTTTTTGATAAGCCACAGGAATTTATTAAGACATCTTGCCAACTATGCTTTGAGAAGTTGCTTGAGAGAAGTCACATGGATGTGGAAATCAAATACCCTACTGCTGATAGTAAATGGGCATCACCAAAACACTTGAACCATATGTGGTGGAATTTAAGTATTCCTTGCCATCGCCAAAGCATACAAGCACAAAATTTTGTAGCAAAGCAGTGGCTAGTGCATCAAACTTATGTTTTTCGAGGAGGGAATAAAAGCGTCTGGCTGAAGACTTAAAACTTAGCGCTCATGAGAGGCAACCTACAACGTATCCTTTTCTTTTTATTGTTTTTCATATTTCTTTTTCTTGTTTATTATTATTATTTTATTTTTTCCAGTTTTACTTTCGTATTTATTTTTCAAAACAAAGCAGTTCAAATGATCGTGCACAACTTTCAACTCCACGCACCTTTGGTAAAAAAAGAAGTTTCCTTAACTTTTGCTTTTACATTGAGGACAATGTTTATTTTAAGTTGGGGGTGGAGGAAATATATGACTGTCTTTCATGTTTTTCATTGAACTGTTTGGTGTCATTTTCTTTTTTGTTTGTCTCTAGCATGCTTGGTGTTAGCCTTAGAGTTAATTCACATGTTAATGATATGAGTATAATTGAGATAGCATATAGTATTTAGAAGAAGTTAAATCTTGCTTTGGTTTGAAATCAATTTAAGTATCAATCTTCATTTGGTTTGAGGCTCTAGTTTGTGGTAAGATTGTATGATTAGTCTAAAGCATTTAGAAAAGTTTTATGTGTGATTGTTTTGTGAATACTTTTGCGGTCTCGACAAGCTCTAGAACTTACTTGATAATCACTTAAGGCGAATTCCTAGAATGCATATTACTTAGGATATGATATAGGCCATTTTTGGACCGTTTGAGCCTTTCAAACCTACCATTGCTATATTGATCACTAGTCACCTATTTGAGCCTTTTTCTTGAAAAGAAAAATTGAGCATTGTTTCTTTCGATAAACCATTTACTTACCTTTATGAGCCTAAAAATTATACACATGTTGTGAGAAGCACTTAAAAGGAGTAAGGGTGGAAATATGAAAAAAAAAATATTACTACCATAACCCAAGTACATTAAAGAAGATAAGTTAGGGGTTGTGACTGTTTTTCGTGTTTTTCATTGAACTGTTTGGTGTCATTTTCCTTTTTGTTTGTTTCTAGCATGCTTGGTGTTAGCTTTAGAGTTAATTCACATGTCAATTATATGAGCATAATTAAGATAGCATATAGCATTTAGAAGAAGTTAAATCTTGCTTCGGTTTGAAATTAATTTAAGTATCAATCTTCATTTGGTTTGAGACTCTAGTTTGTGGTAAGATTGTATGATTAGTCTAAAGCATTTAGAAAAGTTTTATGTGTGATTGTTTTGTGAATACTTTTGTGGTCTCGACAAGCTCTAGAACTTAGTTGATAATCACTTGAGGCAAATTCCTAGAATGCACATTACTTAGGATATGATATAGGCCATTTTTGCACCGTTTGAGCCTTTCAAACCTACCATTGCTATATTTATCACTAGTTACCTATTTGAGCCTTTTTCTTGAAAAGAAAAATTGAGCATTGTTTCTTTCGATAAACCATTTACTCACCTTTATGAGCCTAAAAATATTTTATCCTTACCTTTCTTTTAAAAGAACTTAGTTATACACATGTTGTGAGAAGCACTTAAAAGGAGTAAGGGTGGAAAAACGAAAAAAAATATTGCTACCATAACCCAGGTACATTAATGAAGATAAGTTGGGGGTTGTGGAAAAGAAAAGAAAAAAAAATGAAAAAGAAGGTGAACGGTCTTATGCCAAAATAAAAAAGAAAAGAAAAGAAAAAAAAAAGAGAAGTGCATTATGCAAAGAAATAAGAAAAGAAAAGAAAAGTGGTGATTTATTGAGAGATACACTCTTATAAAAAAATGGTTAAAAGAGTTGGGTGTTGAAGTAAGGTTATCCAATGCTTAAAGAGTTGTGTTCAAAACTAAGAGATTAAGTTCTTTTACTTGTTGAATCCTTCCTTTTCTTTCTTAACCTTTACCTTAGCCTAACGTTACAAGCTTATTAAAGACCTATTGATCCAACGTAGTGTGATTTTCTACAATAGTGGAAAGTGATTTGAAAAGTGAACCTATAGAGCTTGTTTTTTTGATTGATGTCATATAATTTATTATGTTTTTAGAGGCCAAGACTTGTATTCATGAATGTTATGCATAAAATCATCCGGATGTTCGGATTAATAGTTTGTGGTAAGATGGATGTTAAGAGTCAATAATGATTTTAAGATTGATGTTTGGATTACTTTTGGATTTGGGTGAAATTTAATGATTCTTTGTGCCATGTGTTATGTGCAATTTTTGAGACAAATGTGAATTATGTTAACACTAATATTGCTTTTTATTTACTTTGATTCCCACCGTAGAATTCATCTCTTGTTTTCGCTTGAATTGCTAGGGACTAGCAATAAGCTAGTTGGGGGTTGTGATGAGAGTCATAAAATGCATCTTAATAGTACTTAATTGTTATCATTTTAGGGTTGATCTAGGTTTTAATTGCACTTTTATACGTTAACAACTCTAAAGTATCATTCTTGGATCATTGATCTATTTCGGTGCATTTTCAGGTACTTTAAGCTCAAAAGAGGAGGACAAGTTATCGTTGCTTGAGGTATAAAGACTCGAGGCATACTAGAGTGAAGGAATGCTTCTGGAAGGACAAGATAGAGGGCTTAAAAGAGCAACATCTGCTGCTCGCACTGGGAAGGAGTTTCACTAAACTGCCAGAATTGCCCGTACAGATCAATCATCTTTGCAAATTAAACTGTATTGATACAGGAAGAACCAGGAGATGAGCCATATATGCTTAGAAAGATCCGGAAGTTTATTTTTTGGAGAATTTCACGGTTCATAAAAATGATTATTCTAGAGAAAGTTATAGCAGTTTAAGTAGACAAAGGTCAGGCTGTGCATGCTGTGCGGGATTTCAGCGTGAAGGGCATATGAAGGCTTAAATCCCACATCCCACATCGGTTAGAAACACATTTCTATATCCCACATCCCACATTGGATTGGAAACACATTGCACTCGTGGTATTTGCCTATATAAGGCCCACTCCACTTCAGCTTTAAGGACCATCGGAGAATCTGAGATCATCAGAAAGTGAATCCAGAGGGCTTTTAGGAGCAATCCAGAGGGTCCTTAGGAGGAATCCGAAGTACTTTTGGAGGGCAAACTGAGGAATTGCCAAAGCTTTCACACCCAAGGGGGAGATGATCGTTGAGAGGCCGGAGGCAACTCGAGGAAGCATGAGCCCTATGGCCAGCTAGTCTCCAAGCAAGGCGAAGGAATGAATCCCCAGGTGTAGTTGTTCTTATTTTCCTTTATTTGATTCAGTTGTAGTTTGGTATTATTTTCATTAAACATGGTTATGTTTTATTCTTTAATTTAATTAGTATATTTCTTATTAATCCGATGATTGCATGCTTCTTTTCCATATAAATCTAGTCATGCTCTTCTTATGTGTATTTGTTTGGGTGTGATTGAGTCCGGTAGATCTCTTTTATAGATTTGTCCATTGCTGTGGTATTTTCATTTAGATATATCATTGTCTCTTGATAATTTATAAGTTAGGTCATGTGTGCTTGAAAGTAAAGAATAATTCATATCAATTACATTAGGGTTTATACATGCGCTTTAATTGAATATTTGTTGATTGCCTGTTTGGAATGTGAAACTTGCAATCGGGATAAAAACAATTGAATCAAGTTAGGATTAGGGCAACGAACCTAGGGAGGATTTCTAGAACCTTGTTATTATTATTATTATATTATCCATCAATTATTTACACAATTTTCACACAATCAACAATTCAGATTTTGTCACTTTAACTTTTATCGTTTGTGTTGAGGTTTACACGTTCTTTTATAATTAGTTTGTTTCCCTATGGAATCGACACCCCAAAGCTGTACTACAATTTCGCGTTATACTTTGGGCGTAATCAGGATTCATCCCTTCGCCTTGCTTAGAGATTAGTTAGCCATGGGGCTTATGGTCGAACACTTTGATGGAGGAGAATTGGTTGCTTCCTTGAGTTTTCTAGGTTTTTTGAATGTCCTTTATCAAACCCTAAGTGGGCTATTTATAATACAAGATATCATAAAAAAACCTAATTAAGTTATAACTCGGAGACAGGGTATCGGGGTCGCGCCTAGGCTCAGATTGGGTCAAGCCGCGACTCAGATTGTGTTGATTTCCTCTCTTTCTGTGGGTTGCGGCCTAGCTTGATCCAGGCCGCGGCTCAGCCCTCCAGGCCACGGCTCACCTTGATCCAAGCCGCGGCCTGACCTGATGCTTCTTCCTTGCTCTTTTGATGCACTTTCTAGAGGCCGAGGCTTGGATAATTCTAGGCCACAGTGCACACTCAATAAACTTTATTTCTCTTCATTTGCCCTTCCGCAACCATGTCTTTACTTCGGTGTGCCTTAAGCCTTTGTGCTTCAAACAACAATAGCTTTTTCTCCTCTTTTGAACTTAAATTACCTGAAAATGCACCGAAATAAGTTAATGATCCAAGAATACCACTGTAAAGTTATTAACGTATAAAAGTGCAATTAAGATTTAGATCAACCCTAAAATTCTAATGATTAAGAACTATTAAGATGCATTTTATGGCTCTCATCACAACCCCCAACTAGCTTATTGCTAGTCCATAGCAATTCAAGCGAAAATAAGAGATGAATTCTACGGTGAAAATCACATCAAAGTAAAACAATTTCAGTGTTAACCAAGAGTAATTCACATTTTGTCTCAAAAATTTCACATAACACACAACACATAGAATCATTAAATTTCACCCTAAGTTCAAAAGTAATCCAAGCATCAATCTTGAGATCGTTATTGACTCTTTACATCCATATTACGACAATCCATTAATCCAAACATCCGGATGATTTTATGCATAACATTCATGAATACAAGTCTTGGTCTCTAAAACATGATAAATTGCATGACATCAATCACAAAAACAAGCTTCATAGGTTTACATTTCAAACCTCTCTCCACTATTGTAGAAAAACCACATTATATTGGATCAGTAGTTTTTAATAAGCTTGTAACGTTAGGCTAAGGTAAAGGTTAAGAAAGAATGGGAAGGATTCACAAGTAAAAGAACTCAATCTTTTAGCTTTAAACACAACCACTTTTAAGCACTAGATAACCTTTCTTCAACACCCAACTTTTTTTAACCTTTTTTCAAGCATTTTTCTCAAATCACCACTTTTCTTTGCTTTTCTTCTTTCTTTGCCATAATTCACTTCTCTTTTCTTTTCTTTTGTATTTCGGCATAAGACCATTCACCTATTTTTTTCGTTTTTCTTTTCTTTTCCATAACCCTCAACTTATCTCCTTTAATATACTTGGGTTATGGTAGTGATATTTTCTCATAATTCCATCCTTACTCTTGTTAAGTGCTTTTCAACAAATGTGTATAGCTAAGTTCTTTTAAGAGAAAGGTAAGGATAATATATATTTTTAGGCTCATAGGGGTGAGTAAATGGGCAATTGAAAGAAACAAGGCTCAAATTCTTTTTCAAGAAAAGGGCTCAAATAGGTGACTAGTGGTAAATATAGCAATGGTAGGCTTGACAGGCTCAAACGGTCCAAAAATTGCCTATATCATATCCTAAGTAATGTGCATTCTAGGAATTGGCCTCAAGTGGTTATCAAGTAGGTTCTAGAGCTTGTTGAGACCACAAAAATATTCACAAAATAATCACACATAAAACTTCTCTAAATGTTTAAGACTAATCATACAATCTTATCACAAACTAGAGGCTCAAACTAAATGAAGATTGATACTTAAATTAATTTCAAATTGAAGCAAGATTTAACTTCTTCTAAATGCTATCTACTATCTCAATTAAGTTCATATCATTGACATGTGAATTAACTCCAAGGTAAACACAAAGCATGCTAAACACAACAATTAAGGAAAATGACACGCAGCAGTTCAATGAAAGAAAAAGAATGTGTTTCCTTCACCCCCAACTTAAAAATTACATTGTCCTCAATGTTAAAGAAAAGGTAAAGGAAACTCCCTTTGAAGCACAAGTGCACAGAAGCTGAAAATTATGCACCTCCATTTGAACTGCATGCTATACTTCTTGTTAAAAGTCCAATCTACAACATAGAACAAACAAAAAGAAAGCAACTGCGGTGTACCATTAAGATTCCCATCGTATGTTAGCACAAGATATGGAAATAAATAATGGAAAACGAAAATAAAGTACGAAAAATAACGAAAAGGGAGAAATATAATAAATGTTAGTATAGTTATCCGAAAAAAATAAAAATAAGAGAAACAACAAAATAGCACCCAAAATTAATTCTCTATATCATCATCCTCGTTCTCGTTCTTTTATTCATTCTCTTCACCTTCCTCGGGAGGGGGATTAAAAGATGAACCCGGGTAGGGTGGCAAAGTAGGAAAATGATCCATGTTACAACTAGTAGCAGAGGCAAGGTGTTGGTATATTTGACCAAAAGAAGAGTACATCCTCGCTTGATAATCGGCTTGCCTAGCCAATAATCGTTCTTGACGATTAAAGAAGCGTTCTTGACGATCGAATCTATCATGTAAATTTTTTTGATGTTTGTCAAAATGAATCTCTAAACGCTCAAGGTGTTCGGCAACAGTTTAATGCTTAGAGGGGGGAGGAGGGGGAGCAGCAATGGTGGCTCTTTCTCTTGGAGTTTGCGGCCTTGAGGCTTTTATTAGAGTGAGTAGGCCATCATCGATGGGTTTCTTAGGTGGATGGGTTTCTTCATTACTACTGTAAGGGACATCGGCTTGGAGGCATAATTGGGTAATCAATGAAGGAAAGTATAAACCAAGCTTGTGTTACACAGTGTGTAGGATAGAATTGAATATGATTGGGCCCACATCTATGGTCATACCCATCAAAATGGCATATATCAAAACAACTCTCTCAACAGACAGGTCACCATAATGTGTAGCGGACATCATCCGTTGACATACAAAATATTGCCAAGCCTGAGCATTGACAACAAGAGACACACCAGGCAAGGTTTTATGGGTTTGACCCTTTATTTTCCAAGTAGTGCTTGAAATACAAAGAGTATTGCAAATCTCATCATAATCAATTCTAGATGCGTATGCAAGATACTCACAGTGGGCAATGTCAGGCAAACCATAGATCCTATTAATGGATATGCTACTAAAAGCGACTGTTTATCCCCTCACCATTACACTATCATTCCAATGTTCGTCGGCATTGGCATAGCAATAATAATTCTAAATAAGTCTAGATTCCCCCTCTCAGGGATATTGAATCCTCTCTCAAGAATGATTTTCCTAGCATTTAACAAGCTAAAATCACGCTCATTAGCCTCAAAACTAGTAAATTTGCTCTCATCATATTCTTGAGGTTGTTTCCCTCTTGGCCTCTTGGATTTGGGTGCCATGTGAATCAAGTGTATAGAATAATAAAATAAAGTCAAAATCAATCACCCAAATAGCACAAATGGACAATAAAGAGAAGAGATTTTGCTTACTTGATACTCAAAATTGGAAAGAAGAAGAACTAACCATAAACTTGAAGTTTGCTTGATGAACCCAAAAATTTTCTTAGAACCAAGTTGATTGGAGAAATTACCAACAAAAGCTGTAATATTAGTGCAAAATCCTACAAGAAATAAAGTTAAAATGAAGAAATTTTGAGGAAAAGTGAGGAGGGAGGTTAGAGTTTGGAGAGAGGAAGAGAAAAAGAGAAATGGGCTGCTGAGTTCGTGTGTTTGAAATGAAGAAGAGAAAGTGCAGAAAAAGGGGTTTATTTGTGTGCAGGTATGGGTGGCAAAACAGGTCAAGCCGCGGCTTGGCAGAGGGTGTGCCACGGCTTGAGCTGTGCGATTCTGTGCTTCATTCTGTAGGGTGCGACGCGGGAATAGCTGGGGTGCGATGCGGGTTCTGGTGGAAATGGGCTTTTGCTGTGGGGTAAAGCGCGGGTTTTGGTGGGCCTAGGCGTGGCTCGGATCTGCTCCTAAAGAAGATGCATCTTGTTTGGTGCCAAAAGGAAGAAAAAAATGAAATAAAATTAACAAAACAATTCTTAACCAAAAATCAGATTAAACTAAAATTAAAAATTGAAGAAAATTGAATTAAAAACAAAACAAAACAAAAGAAAAATAAAAGTAAAAACGTACCTTTGTTGTGTGGTCAAGGTGAATAGACCGGATCCATAAGCAGAATGTTTTCCACTTCCAAATCTTATCTATCGATTAAGATCTTAAGTCGTTGACCGTTTACTTTAAAGACCCGTCCATCTCTAGTATCCTCAATTTCTACCGCCCCATTTTCAAAAACATTTTTCACTATAAAAGGGCCGGTCCATCTGGACCAAAGTTTTCCAGGATGCTTATGGAGTCTAGAATCGTATAAGAACACCCAATCATTAGGTCTAAATGTTTCCTCAAATTTTTTTTATCATGGAATACTTTCATCTTGGTCTTATAGATTCTAGAGTTCTTATAAGAATCGTTTCTTAATTCCTCTAACTCGGTCAATTGATACTTCCTAAGCTTACCTGCCTCTCCTATGTCAAAATTAAAAGACTTGATGGTGCAGTAAGTTCGATGCTCGAGCTCTATGGGTAAGTGGCAAGGCTTTCCATAAACAAGCCGATAAGATGACATACCTAAGGGAGTTTTAAAGGCTGTACGGTAAGCCCAAAGTGCATCAGTTAGTCTCAAAGACCAATCCTTGCGGTCTAGGTTAACCATTTTTTCTAAAATTCGTTTAATCTCCCTATTAGTAAGCTCTACTTGTCCACTAGTTTGAGGATGGTAGGCAGTAGAAATTTTATGTAATACCCCATATTTTTTCATCAAAGCTTCAAAAGAACAGTTGCAAAAATGTGTACCTCGATCACTAATTATAGCACGTGGTGTACCAAATCGAGATAACACATTTTCTTTAAGAAATTTAATCACCGTTCTATGATCATTGCTTCGGCAACCTGCTGCCTCTACCCACTTAGATACATAATCTATTGCCATGATGATATATTGGTATCCGAAGGAAGGAGGAAAGGGTCCCATGAAATCGATGCCCTAACAACCAAAGATTTCAATTACTAAATAGGGTTTAGGGGCGTCATATTTCGGCAAGACACAGTTCCTCACTTGTGAAACCTTTCACATAAGCGACAATAGGTGTTTGTATCTTTAAACAAGGTAGGCCAATAAAATCCACATTGCAAAATTTTTGCAGCGATTTTTTTTCATTGAAAAGTGGCCTCCATAAGCTTGGTAGTGACAAAATTCTAAGACACATGCAATCTCTTGGTTAGGGATGCAACACCTTAGAATTTGGTCAGGGCAGTACTTAAAAAGATAAGGGTCATCCCAATAGAAATTATGTACCGTATATAAGAATTTCCTCTTGTCTTGAGCACTCCAATCCATTGGTATCTCATCTATAGCCAAATAATTCACGATGTGAGCAAACCATGGTAAAGAAGTAACAGAGAGTAAATGCTCATCGGGAAAGTCATCTTTGATTGGTATATCGTCGCAAATGTCTTCAAAAGTAAGCCTTGATAGATGGTCAGCCACTACATTCTCCACTCCTTTCTTGTCTTTGATGGTGATGTCAAATTCTTGTAGGAGTAGGATCCATCGTATTAGTCATGCTTTAGCATCCTTCTTTGTAAGAAGGTACTTAAAAGCTGTATGATCTGTGAAGATAAGAATAGGGGAACCAATTAAATAAGCATAAAATTTATGTAAAGCGATGCAATGAAATTTACACTAACAAGTGCACTAATCGTTCAAGTAATAAAATGATGAGTAAATATCGTTCCCAACGAGGACTGAACAAGTACTACATAAATTATGACTCAACTCTTACTATTATTTGAGCAAACGAATAATGTTCGGAGAAAAGGTTACTAACAATTAACTAAAGGGATAAACATAACGCAATATTAAATAATGGAAGATTTGCACACTTTGGAATGAAGACTCTTATGAACTAACGTGCTAAGGACTCGACTTCACTTAAACCATAATTGACAAGAGTTTTGAATGGACAAGTTTCGTTTACTATGTTTTTCAAGATGGTAGAATCCCCAATAAATTGGTTATCCTTATTAAGGTCTAACCACAATCTCAAGAATCATCAACTTCAAATATACATATTCCAGGCTTATTCTACATTAATTCAACTTAAGAAGCACTATGCTCAATGGAATTCCTTTCAGTTAAATCTCCTTATTCGATTACGGTTTAAACGGATCACATGAACTTCCTAGAATCCCTATTCGGTTACTCCTATTTCATTCATGGCATGTTTTACCCTGTCTTTGCATAGATAACAATCCAACATCATATTTATTAATTCAACCATTCATAAAAGTATAGCTTCTCTATTCGACACATCACCATGCCTCAAGAAGGAATCAAAATAATAATCAGCATTAAGAACAATAAAACACACTATTTGAAAAACAAAGCGAATTCCAACTTGTCAAAATAGCACTCATGACATAGGTTTAAGATCTATCTATCCTTAACACAAAAATATCTACTCCATAATACTATTCAAACAACCCATGTTCATATTATAAAACATCAACATAGCTAGATAAGAATAATACAAAACTGGAGAAGAATGATTTAAAAGCTTGATGCGTAGCCTCCCGGAGTGTCTCTAACTCTCCTTTTGCGTCTCATCTCCTCCAAATTCTGTTTTCTTCTTCTATGATCGCCTTTTCTTCTTGTTCAGCTAGGGTTTCAATTTATAACTTTCAGAATCCGCGGGCTGGCGCTGCAGCTTCAAGACGTATTTCTAACCCTAGTCTGGCGCTGCAGCTTCAACATCCCAGCGCTGCAGCGCCAACTTTCTGCCCAAATCCTCTCTTTTTGTCAGCTACCAGCGCTGCAGCGCCAACATCCCAGCGCTGCAGCCTTGAGTTTCTGTCTCCTTTGTGCATTTTGGCCTTCCAGTGCTCTCCAGTGCTCCAGAAAGTGTCTGCACAACAGATTTCCATGACTTAGCATTGATCATTCAACTAAAACAACTTATTAGTAAAATAAGATAGACTAAACTCAAATTTCTAAAAACACATGCAACATAATTCTAATGCTTAAGATCAACACCAAAAACGTGCCTAAAAGCAGTATAATAACATGATTTATTCAGAGTTATCATACCCCCAAACTTACATTTTTGTTAGTCCTCGAGCAAACTAGAACAAAATTCTATGCACACACATCCTAAGAGTGCGAGATGGTTTGATTAGATTTAATGTAACATGCCTTAAAGATTGTATATAAATTATAACGCAAGAAAACTTTCCAAATGCTGCTAATGTCTAGAATTTCAAATTTATTGCTAACTTTATCTTACATCAAATTCTTAAAACGTGTGTGTGTGTAACACCTTTATAAACTTAATCGTCTTGCCACTCTGATCAGTTTATACAAGCAGGTAAGATAATGCCAATCTTTCAAAGTCCATAAGCTTGTTTTTCACCTCACTCTCCACTAATGTAGGCCATGACAATACCCGAGATCACCAGGACTTTATTCAGCTTATAAATTTGGCTAAGGTTAAGGTATGGTAAAAGATTTATTTGAGGCTCACATTATCTTAAGCATATCAACCAATAAAAATTTTATTTCAAACTTTCCCTCAGTTATCATGGAATACTTCCAATACTTTTGCTGTTTTCACATCTTCTTCTTCTTCTTTTCTTTTTCTCTTTTTTTTTTCTCGTATGCTTGTACTATAGCAGCACCAGTCTTCATTTTCGTGTGCATTAATGAAACCTTTTAACTTGGTCTTTCCCTAGGTCACTCTTGATGGGAATTATGTGATACTTATCATAGCCAAGTGAAGACCGCTTTCTCTTGCTCAATCCTCTGCTACCACTTAAAAGAATAGTCCATTCATTAATCGATGTGCTCACAAGTGAAAGGTAGAGTTGTAATATTTTTTTTTTTTGAAAAAGAAATAGGTTAGATGATCGGGTGACAAAACAATAGATATCCAAGCTCAAAAGGAGAAAACTAAGGATAATCACTGATGAGTCTTAAATATTGCATATGTTAGACCCTTAACTTATATTTGTTATGCTCTTAGTTAGTAGCATTTCACTTTATTTTATGTCTTTCTTGTGTTTTGTGTATTTTTACAGGTTTGTGGAGAAAATGAAGCATTTCAAGAGATGTGAAGCTTCTGGAGACATCGCGATCGATCGCACGAGATATGCGATCAAGCGCACATGCGCTCGAGCGCACCTGCCTACGAACGAGCGCATGGTCAACATCCCAAATCGAAATATTTGAAGTTCAGTGCATCTACGATCGATCGTAGTAGACATGCGATCGAGTGCACATGAGATCGTGCGCACAAGACCTGCGATCGATCGCACCACACTGCGATCGAGCGCACACGGGCAATATCCCACATCGAATTTGCTACCCATATTTCTCTGGGTATTCCCCTATATAAACACCACCTGGCTTCATCATTCAGTGTACAATTCCTGAGCCACTTTAGTGTTTACCGGTGGACGTATGCTAGCATTCTGGTAGATCCCGAAGGCATTGCTACCACGAGGGGAAGCGCCACCCGTCAGCGAGTGTAATTTCTCCCATGTAAAGTTGTTTATTTATTTCTTTATATTCAGTTGTTTTAGTTTAAATGTTTAGCACTTTTTATTATAGTTTTATAGTTATGAGTGGCTAGACTCTTTAGCTAAGGTTGAAGATGAAGCCCCGCCGTTGTTTAGTGTAGTAGTTCAGATTTGCTTGTACAAATCTGACAATTTTTAAAATAAAATGTTATGTCAATTATTTGAGTTAAACTTATAATTGATTGAGTTTAAATTGTCTATTGGATATTCTTTGTGTTTCATCTAATGGATACATTGAATGCTTTTCGATTAAATTGGATTTCCTTTGTGATTTGTTAAGAGCGGATACATTGGATGCTTTTGGTTTAGTTGGGATATTCTTTGTTTTTTGTCTTATAGTTGGATTCATAGAATGTTTTGATAGGCTATATTTTTAGAACATATATGCTTAACTTCGGTGGGGTGGATTCGGAAACCTTAGTGTTTTTATTATTAGTTTTAAAATCAACTTACTTTAGTTTATATTTCTTTTGCAATATCATTCACAATTCGGAACTAAGTTAAGATAAAGTTAGTTTAAATTAAAAATATATTTTCACAACGCAATTCCCTGTGGATTCGACTTCGCACTTACACACACTATACTGCAAACGACTCGTGCGCTTGCGAGTAATTTAAAACTCACAACAAGTTTTTGGCACCGTTGTCGGGGAGTTGTTTGGTTTGTGAAATTTTTTTTGTCTGAATTGATTTTATTTTTCTATTAGTTAGTTATCAATTTAAAAAAAAAATGTAGATGAATCCAGCGCCGGTTTCACAGTCTTTAGAGGACACCTTCAAGGATTTCATTAAAATGATCGGCCCGTCCATCAATACTGCCAACACATTCAATGTTGAAAGCTGTTCCATCTGTGCTAGTCCCATGCATCTAGCACAGAATTTCCCATCAATGCCGGCTTGTGCCGAGTATCCCATGGAACAAATGAATGCTTTCAATGATTGTTGTTGGCAATCAAATGGATCTTACTCTGAAACATACAATCCAGGGTGGTGGGACCACTCTAATGTTTCATGGATGCAGAATCAACTGAGGAATCAGGGAGGAGACCCTTATCATGCTCACAATCAATACCCTCCCAAATTTCGTCCACCAATTCCAAGTTATGGTCACTCAGCTTATCCAGCACCATCACCTGCTTACCAAGCTCCCATTCAAGCCCAGTGTCGGTTTCACAGTCATTGGAGGACACTCTCAATGATTTCATGAAAATGACTAGCCAATCTATGAGTGAAGTGATGAGTGCAACAATAAAAAACACCCAAGCGATTGCCACACTAGAGAGTCAAATTGATCAAATCGCAAGTTACGTGGGTGAAAGAGAGGAAGGAACGTTCCCTAGTCAAACTGATCCTAACCCAAAGGAACAGTTTGCGGTGGGAAATTTATTAACTCCTATGCATTGGCAGGAACAAGTGCAATCAATTGTTCCATTGAGGTCTGGGAGACAAGTGCACAATCAAGTGGAAGAGAACCCTGCTATGCACTAAGGGCAAGAAAGTGGCAACAATGAGAAGAGAGGTGCTGAGCCATCTACAGCCACACCTATTATTAATGATCTCTCTAGGTCATTTTTACCTAAAGCGCCTTACCCTGAGAGACTACAAGCGCCCAAGAAAGAAGGGAAGTCTGAGGACATTTTGGAGGCATGCTTTGCTCAATTTGAAGACGATTTGGATTTAGATAAGTTGTTTGAGCAAGAAAATGATACTTTGGAGTCTGCTCCTCAAAAGATCAGTGAGATGGAGGAAACCACAACACCTGAACCCCCCAAGAAGGAATTTAAGCCTTTATCGGACAATCTTAAATATAAGTTCCTAGGTCCAGCAGATTCTTTGCCTATAATGATAGCTTTAGATTTGGGTGATGCTCCAGAGGAGAAATTATTGGACATCTTAAAAGAGCATAAGGAAGCTATAGGCTGGACTATTGAGGATGTCAAAGGAATCAACTCCTCATTGGTAATGCACACGATACAGTTGGAGGAGAATGCCAAGCCATCGAGGGAGCCACAAAGAAGGCTCAACCCTGCTATGCAAGAGATTGTGAGGGAAGAAGATATTAAGCTGTTAGAGCCAGGGATCATTTATCCCATCTCTGATCGCAAGTGGGTGAGCCTGATTCCAGTCGTGCCCAAACGTGCTAAATTGATGGTAGTAAATAAAGACGACAAGTTGGTCCCAACTCGAGTGCAGTCAAGATGGAGAAAGTGTCTAGACTACCATAAATTGAATGCTGCCACTAGGCCTGATCATTTTCCATTTTCATTTATTGATCAAATGGTAGAGTGCTTAGTTGGGCATGTTTACTAATGTTGGGTCTGGCTGAAGACGTTAAACTTAGCGCTCATGGGAGGCACCCCGCAGCTTATCTTTTTTTTTGTTTATTTATTATTTCGCATTTTTATTATTAGTGTTTGTTTCCAGTGTTTTTTTTTTGTTTTCCAGTTTTTATTTTTCAAGGACAAAGCATACTTCAGTCCAAGTTTGGGGGTATGCTATGAGCCATACCTGTCCAGCTAGTTCTCCATATCTCAGGTCAGCTCTTTCCATATTAGTCACACATTGGGGTCAATGTGTAATTTAAGTTTTGGGGTATGGGAGACACACACATCACACACTTTGTCCTAATTTGTTGTCTTTTCGTCCTAAAGATAAATGCATGCTCATGTTATCATGAAATTTTGATTGATCTAAACATTTTCTGTGATGTGATGTCATTGGTGAGCTTAACGTTTTGAACACATGATCTAGTGATAAATTTTAAAATTTAGTTACTTACCTTAGGCATTTGAGAATTCACATGTTTGACATAATCTAACACGAGCACATTAGCACAAATTATGTGAGGTATGACATGTGATTTTAATGTGTATTTTTCCTTATCTTAACTAAAACTAGATGACTTGTTTGATGAACACTTGGGCATATATAAAATATATATATATATATATATATATATATATATATATATATATATATATATATATATATATATATATATATATATATACTACAACTTTCCACGGAGTAACTGGACCTCTTGCCTCAGTAAGCAATAAGTGTTCACGTCAAAAGGTGGAATTTTGCTTGGTAGTATTAAGGCTGGTTTATTTTCGTAGCCTTTTTGACTCGAGTTAATAAGTCCTTAGGGGTGTCTGTACACCTAATGCCCTAAAACCATCTGGTTTAGGAGTCATTGACTCAACACTCGCTACATGGGTCAATTAGAAAGCTTAAGGGAACTAAACATAGTCGTACCTTATTATAAAAAATAAAAAAATAAAAAAAACTATGCCTTTTTCGTTCATTTTGATGGGAAATTCGGTGAATCTTGAGACATGGAGACCTTACACATTGTAGTTACTTGGAAGCTTCATTTTTATATGCTAATTCACTTTACACAGTGTCAGACTTGTGATGCCTTGACCTGCCTTTTGTAAGTAATTAGATTTTAACATTTCTATTCATTGCGAAGATGGGTTTATCTTTTTAAGCTTGCTCATGAATGAATATCATGGTGATGTGTGCTCCTTAAATTTTTGGATACCATGAGTGATGAACTTATCTTTATGTTCTTTGTTTTTCATTGAGTTTTTTATTTTGTTTTGCTAAGGGACTAGCAAAACATAAGTTTGGGGGTATTTGATGAGTCTTAAATATTGCATATTTTAGACCCTTAACTTATATTTGTTATGCTCTTAGTTAGTAGTATTTCACTTTATTTTACGTCTTTCTTGTGTTTCGTGTATTTTTACAGGTTTGTGGAGAAAATGAAGCATTTCAGGAGATGTGAAGCTTCTGGAGACATCGCGATCGATCGCACGAGATATACGATCGAGCACACATGCCCTCGAGCGCACCTACCTACGAACGAGCGCATGGTCAACATCCCACATCGAAATATTTGAAGTTCAGTGCATCTGCGATCGATCGTAGCAGACATGCGATCGAGCACACATGAGATCGTGCGCACAAGACCTGCGATTGATCGTACCTGCGATCGATCGCACCACACTGCGATTGAGCGCACACGGGCAATATCCCACATCGAATCTGCAACCCATACTGCTCCGGGTCTTCCCCTATATAAATACCACCTGGCTTCATCATTCAGTGTACAATTCCTGAGCCACTTTGGTGTTTACCAGTGGATGTTCGCTAGCATTCTGGTGGATCCCGAAGGCATTGCTACCACGAGGGGAAGCACCGCCAGTCAACGAGTGGAATTTCTCCCATGTAAAGTTGTTTATTTATTTCTTTATATTCAGTTGTTTTAGTTTAAATGTTTAGCACTTTTTATTATAGTTTTATAGTTATGAGTGGCTAGACTCTTCAGCTAAGGTTGAAGATGAAGCCCCGCCGTTGTTTGGCGTAGTAGTTCAGATTTGCTTGTACAAATCTGACAATTTTTAGTATAAAATGTTTTGTCAATTATTTGAGTTAATCTTATAATTGATTGAGTTTAAATTTTCTGTTGGATATTCTTTGTGTTTCATCTGATGGATACATTGAATGTTTTTCGATTAAATTGGATTTCCTTTGTGATTTGTTAAGAGCGGATACATTGGATGCTTTTGGTTTAGTTGGGATATTCTTTGTTTTTTGTCTTATAGTTGGATTCATGGAATGTTTTGATAGGCTATATTTTTAGAACATATATGCTTAACTTCGGTGGAGGATTCGGAAACCTTAGTGTTTTTATTGTTAGTTTTAAAATCAACTTAGTTTAGTTTATATTTCTTTTGCAATATCATTCACAATTCGGAACTAGGTTAAGATAAAGTTAATTTAGATTAAAAATATATTTTCACAACGCAATTCCTTGTGGATTCGACCTCGTACTTGCACACACTATACTGCAAACGACTCATGCGCTTGCGAGTAATTTAAAACTCACAACAATCACATATTAAGGGTTGGTTAGAAAAGCTCAGACTTTCCAAACATGGCCTGGATCCTTTCTTTGGTATAGTACTACCTAGGATTTCGCCTTGAGTGGTCTTCAAACAAGTTCTAGAGTCTAAGAGATCACAAGAACTACATTGCTCACATAAACGTTCTCCAAAACAGTAAGACAACAAAATGCTTAGGTGTAAGTGCTCATTGTGTTCAAAGAGTTCGAGGTAAAATAAATCCAACAACAAATTCAAGCACACAGACAAACACAACATTTTTCAAATTTTCAATGGCTATAATCAAGTCAATCAATTTCTCATCATTGGCAGAATCAAAATCAAACAACCGAAAGCACTCAGATATAACAAACATAAAAATAACTAGAAACATGAGCAGCGCACAACACTCAGATAAAGTTCCCACCCCCAAACTTAAATGATACATTGTCCGCAATGTATAAAATTTGAATTATAAAGTAAGAGAATGGAACTCCCCTGATTAGTCAGAGGCCGAATCAATCGTCTTTGTCAATGTCCTCATCCTCTAGATCACTGCTATCACCGGGATATGGTGGTGCGATGAGGGAAGAAGGTTGAATTTTAGTGATTTGGAGAGAGAGAGCTGCTGGAAATCAGACTTGGAATTGACCTAACAGTGGAAGAGCTGTCTATTAAAAAAAACAGTGTGCGACCTGGCGCTGCAGCACCAACTTCCCAACGCTGCAGCACTGAATCTATGGTCAAATCAGCGTGTGGGTGCAGGTCCTGGCGTGCAGTGCCAAAAATGTGAGGCTGCAGTGCTGAATCTTTGACCTGGCTCCAATTAATCCTAAAAATAACCCAAAAATAACACATTTAAAACAATAAAAACTTAACTCAAAGACAAACCAAACAAAACAAAAAATTAAACACACAAAACAAATTCAAATGCAAGAAAAATAAAACAAAATGTTAGTTCTAATTTATAGTCTTTAGCTTGACTTTTTGATTTATGGCTCTTGGAGAATGGTTGTGGACGATTGAGGGTCAAACGTCCCCATGATGTGGTGCTTCAATCTGTGCCCATTGACCTTGAACGTCTCCTTGTTTTTCTCGGGTCGTAATTCAACGACACCAAAAGGTGATACACTTATCACAGTGTATGGTCCAGTCCACCGAGATTTCAGCTTTCGCAGAAATATGTGCCTTCTTAGGACTTCCAGTAACCGTTCTTCCATTTTACCTATCAACAAAGAAGATATTATAACAGGGAAAATATTTTTCTCTAAATAAGCATATTTCAAATGAGCAAGTAAAGTTTTCAATTCAGTTATTATTATTTGTTCCTCTGGCTCTTCTTTTCCCATTTTAGACTTCAAGTTCCTTGCTTCTTCTTCGATGATGAGTTTTTCAGTGGTATTAGTTTCTGATTCCATGATGCATCTCTTCGAAGGATCTTCATTTAATGTTTTCTCCTGAAACTCCTCAATGAGGTTATCAATAATATCCACTTGAAAACAAGAAGAAGTAGAAAAGCCAGAAGAGTATTTCATAATTTTATACATATCAAAAACTACTTGCTCATCATTGACTCTTAAAGTCAATTTCCCTTGTTGTACATCAATTAAGGCTCTCCTTATAGCAAGGAATGGACGTCCAAGTATAAGATTTACTTCACGATCCTCTTCCATGTTGAGAACAATGAAGTCTATAGGGAATATAAATTTATCAACCTTTACCAGTACATCTTCTATAATTCCTCGTGGTCTCTTAATAGATCAATCAGCCAATTGCAATGACACTGTTGTTGTTTTGATTTCTTCTAGTCCAAGTTTCTTGAAAATTGGAAGAGGCATAAGATTAACACTTGCACCAAGGTCATATAAAGCTTTATCAAAAAATGAATTTCCCAAAGTGCAAGGTATAGTAAAACTCCCTGGATCTTTCAATTTTGGAGGTAACTTGTTTTGCAGTATAGTGCTACACTCTTCAGTTAACATTACCGTTCCGTGTTCCTCGAGCTTCCGTTTATTAGACAAAATTTCCTTCAAAAATTTAGTGTAACTAGGCATCTGTGATAAAGCCTCTGCAAATGGAATTTTAATATGCAATTTCTTGAAAATCTCTAAAAATTTTGAAAATTGCTTGTCTAGTTTTTCTTTTATAAATTTCTGAGGATAGGGAAGAGGTGGCATATATTTAGTTTCAGAGTTAGAATCGATCAAACCTTTACCAGCAGGCTTCTTTGTTGAAACACGTTTTTCCTCTTGCATGGTCTCTTCTTTCTTGCCTTCTTGATTAGTGATCTCTTTAGATTTTGGCTCATCTAATAGTGTGCCACTCCTTAGTGTTATGGCCTTGACATCCTCCTCAAAAATTTTTCCTGTGTTGCTCGGAAGAGAACCTTGTGCACGTCTAGAAATTATGGTTGCTAGCTGGCCCACCTGAACTTCCAAATTTTTGATGGATGCTTCTTGATTTTGGAACCTAGTTTCAGCTGCATTTAAGAATTTGGCCATCGTGTCCTCCAAGTTGAACTTTTTTTCTTGAGGTAGGTATTCAGGAGGAGGTTGTTTTGCATAGCTTTGATTCCAAGACAAGTTCGGGTGATTCCTCCACCTCGGATTATATGTATTGCTATATGGATTGTTTTGCCTATGAAAATTTGAAATAAAGTTAGCTTGTTCAACAAATGAATTAGATGCAAATTGATTACCTGCCTGACAGTTACTGCTATAGTGGCCACTGCCACCACACAATTCACATATAACATGTGTAGTAGGATAAAGTCCATCTATTTTCTTGGTGAGAACCTCCATTTGTGCTGTTAAAGCTGTAACAGCATCTATATTGTGCAATCCTGAGGCTCTGTTAATAGGTAACCTCTCAACTGGCCATTGATAAGAATTTGTGGCCATCTCTTCTAGCAAATCAAGAGCCTCTTCTGGAGTTTTTCTCATGATCGTGCCACCTGCAGCTGCATCAATCATGTTTCGGGTTATATTAGTTAAACCATTATAAAAAGTTTGTACCTACATCCAAGTGGGTAACTCGTGATGAGGACATCTTCTCAACAGGTCTTTAAAACGTTCCCATGCCTCATAGAGTGACTCCCGGTCGACCTGCAAGAATATAGTAATTTCATTACGTAACTTTACAGTTTTTGCAGGAGGGAAGTATTTCCTTAACAAAATTTGTGCCAATTCTGCCCATGTCGTTATGGATCCTGCTGGCAAAGAAGTCAACCAGCTTTTTGCTTTATCCCTCAATGAAAATAGGAATAGTCTTAAGCAAATTGCATCCTCCGATACTCCGTTATTCTTGAATGTGTCACAAATTTCAAGGAAATTCGTCAAGTGAACATTTGGATCTTCTTGCGATAGGCCCCCAAATTGTACTGAATGTTGAATCATCTGAATGATGGCAGGCTTAATTTCAAAATTGTTCGCTTGTATAGGTGGTCGTCGAATGCTAGACTCAACACCATCCATCTTTGGCATAGCATAATCCCACAGTGCACGTTGCACCTCTGCATTGTTTCCTTCTGCCATTGTATTAACTGTTACTGGTGCTGCTCTTCGCAAAGCGTTAAAAGTGCGCTCAATCTCTGGATTCAGTTCTGTAAGTATTCTCCCACTAGTACGTGTCATGCACTAGAAACGAAAACCCTGCAAAATAGACTTAAAAGACAAAATTAATAAACTCTCAAATTAACTAGTAGAATCACAATAAATGTAATATTTTATTTCAGTCCCCGGCAACGGTGCCAAAAACTTGATGCGATGAAATTTACACTAGCAAGTGCACTAATCGTTCAAGTAATAAAATGATGAGTAAATATCGTTCCCAACGAGGACTGAACAAGTACTACAGAAATTATGACTCAACTCTTACTGTTATTTGAGCAAACGAATAATTGTCGGAGAAAAGGTTACTAACAATTAACTAAAGGGAAAAATAGAACGCAATATTAAATAACGGAAGATTTGCACACTTTGGAATGAAGACTCTTATGAACTAACGTGCTAAGGACTCAACTTCACTTAAACCATAATTGACAAGAGTTTTGAATGGACAAGTTTCGTTTACTATATCTTTCAAGATGGTAGAATCCCCAATAAATTGGTTATCCTTATTCAGGTCTAACCACAATCTCAAGAATCATCAATTTCAAATATCCATATTCCAGGTCTATTCTAGATTAATTCAACTTAAGAAGCACTATGCTCAATGGAATTCTTTTCAGTTAAATCTTCCTATTCGGTTATGGTTTAAACGGACCACATGAACTTCCTAGAATCCCTATTCGGTTACTCCTATTTCATTCATGGCATGTTTTACCCTGGCTTTGCATAGATAACAATCCAACATCATATTTATTAATTCAACCATTTATAAAAGCATAGCTTCTCTATTCGACACATCACCATGCCTCAAGAAGGAATCAAAATAATAATCAGCATTAAGAACAATAAAACACACTCTTTGAAAAACAAAGCAAATTCCAACTTGTCCAAATAAC
The DNA here is from genome assembly GCA_023935145.1 of Bretschneidera sinensis. Classification (NCBI taxonomy): domain Eukaryota; kingdom Viridiplantae; phylum Streptophyta; class Magnoliopsida; order Brassicales; family Akaniaceae; genus Bretschneidera; species Bretschneidera sinensis. Next base: position 105,189,476 of record CM043698.1, on the reverse strand, counting down.
ACTCATGACATAGGTTTAGGATCCATCTATCCTTAACACAAAAATATCTACTCCATAATAATATTCAAACAACCCATGTTCATATTATAAAGCATCAACATAGTTAGATAAGAATAATACAAAACCGGAGAAGAATGATTTAAAAGCTTGATGCGTAGCCTCCCGGAGTGTCTCCAACTCTCATTTTGCATCTTCTCTCCTCCAAATTCTGTTTTCTTCTTCTACAGCCGCCTTTTCTTCTTGTTTAGCTAGGGTTTCAATTTATAACTTTCAGAATCGTGGGCTGGTGCTGCAGCGCCAACATCCCGGCGCTGCAGCTTCAAGACGTATTTCTAACCCTAGTCTGGCGTTGCAGCTTCAACATCCCAGCGCTGCAGCGCCAACTTTCTGCCCAAATCCTCTCTTTTGTCAGCTACCAGCGCTGCAGCGCCAACATCCCAGCGCTGCAGCCTTGAGTTTCTGTCTCCTTTGTGCATTTTGGCCTTCCAGTGCTCTCCAGTGCTCCAGCAAGTGTCTGCACAACAGATTTCCATGACTTAGCATTGATCATTCAACTAAAACAACTTATTAGTAGAATAAGATAGACTAAACTCAAATTGCTAAAAACACATGCAACATAATTCTAATGCTTAAGATCAACACCAAAAACGTGCCTAAAAGTAGTATAATAACATGATTTATTCAAAGTTATCATAAAGCAAATACTACAGCTAGCAATTCTTTTTCAGTTGTGGAGTAATTCATTTGAGCACTATTTAAAGTCTTACTAGCATAGTAAATGACAAATGGTTTTCCCTCTCTTTGCTATCTAAGAACAGCACGTACAGCGTAGGCACTAGCATCACACATAATTTCAAAAGGTAAAGTCCAATCCAGTGACTGCATTGTAGGTGCGGAAGTAAGCTTGCCAATCAGCGTTTGAAAGGCCTCTTGACAAGCTTGAGTCCATTCAATGGGGGTGTCTTTAACTAGGAGGGCACATAGTGGTCTAGATATGTTCAAAAAAATTTGCATGAACCTCCTATAAAAACTAGCATGACCAAGGAAAGATCTCACATCCTTTATTGTCTTAGGGGTAGGTAATTTAGAGATTAATTCAATCTTAGATTGATCAACCTCTATTCCTTTAGAAGAGACAATATGCCCTAAGACAATACCGAATGGTACCATGAAATGGCATTTTTCCCAATTTAGGACCAATTCTTTCTCTTCACGGTGAATCAATACTCTTTCTAGATTCATTAAGCATGCATCAAATGAAGATCCAAAAACAGTTAGGTCATCCATAAAGACCTCCATGCAATTTTCAACCATGTCACTAAAAATACTCATCATGCAACGTTGAAAAGTAGCAGGGGCATTACATAATCCAAATGGCATTCTACAAAAAGCATAGGTGCCAAAGGGACAAGTGAAGGTGGTTTTTTCTTGGTCTTCTAATGCAATATCTATTTGATAATAACCCGAATAACCATCTAGAAAACAGTAAAAGGGATGACCAGTTACATGCTCAAGAATTTGATCAATAAAAGGGAGTGGGAAGTGGTCTTTTTGGGTGGCAACATTTAATTTTCTGTAATCAATGCACATACGCCACCCGGTCGGGACTAGCTCTTCTAGGTCATTCTTTACCACAGTGACTTCGAAATTTTTAGGGACGACTTGCGTAGGGCTTACCCACTTACTATCAGCTATGGGATATATAATACCCGCATCTAACAGTTTCAACACTTCATTTTTCACTACTTCTTTCATAGTGGGGTTAAGCCTCCGTTGAGGGTCTCTACGAGGACTAGTTCCTTCATCCAATTTTATTTTATAGGAGCAGATTAGGGGACTAATTCCCTTTAAATCAACCATGCTCCATCCTAAGGCTGATTTGTGTGCATTTAAAGTTTGAATTAATTTCTCACATTGTGTCTCAGATAATTGAGATGAAATAATAACAGGAAAGGTATCACCTGGACCGAGAAAGGCATGTTTTAAACCCATAGGTAGTGGCTTCAATTCGACTTTAGGTGCTTCAACACTTGAGGGGACTTGTGTCTTCCTTCTTTCGGGCAGCTTCTCAAACTTTGGTTGCTATGCCCGATTGTTATAATCTTGAGATTTTTCAAAAACAGCACAAATATTAATTATATTAGTTTTATCATCAAATAAATCTATCTCAGAATTAACAAGAAAATTTTCAAGAGGATCATAATCATGAGCTAAGGAAACTCCTTCATTGATGAGTGACTCGATCATGTAAAGCTGGTGGTTTTCGTCCTCATCTTCGGGCTATTTTGCAACATTGAAAATATTCACTTCAAGGGTCATGTTTCTAAAGGACAGCTTCATGAGTCCATTCCTACAATTTATTAAAGTATTTGCAGTAGCAAGAAAAGGTCTACCCAAAATCAAAGGGATTTTAGAGTTAGTGTCAACAGCAGAAGTAGTATCAAGAATTAAGAAATCAACAGGATAGTAAAATTTATCAATTTGAATCAAAACATCCTCTACCACACCCCGGGGTACTTTGACTGAACGGTCAGCCAAGTGCAATACCATGCCGGTTGGTTTGATTTCTCCTAACCCCAGCTGTAAGTAAATGGAAAATGGCATCAGGTTTACACTAGCTCCTAAATCTAGCAAGGCTTGTCCAACTTCATGATTTCCAATGCTACATGCAATGGTTGGACAGCCAGGATCCTTGTATTTTGGGGGAATTCTTTGCCCAATTGAATCACTCACTTACTTAGTTAGGAATGCTATTTTCTTTACATAGTGCTTCCTCTTAATTATGCATAAATCCTTGAGAACTTTGGCATAGGTAGGAACTTGTTTAATCACATGCAAAAGTGGAAGATTAAGTTTTACTTGCCTTAAGTTCTCTAGGATTTCATTATTTATTTCCAGATTTTTCTTGTTGGATTTTAAGGCTTGAGGGAATAGTGCCTTAACAGGACTTTTGGTCACTTTAAGATCTTTAGGTGGCTTGACTTCACTACTAGTTTGACCCTTTCTCTCATCCTTGGGTTTATTCATTGGTGGGATATGTAGTGACTTACCATTTCGAATCACAATGGCATTTACATCTTTCAAATTTTATTGTACCATATGTTGACCATGAGGTATCGACTGAGCTTGGGAAGGGAACTTACCTCGCTCAGTCACACTTAAGGAGCCCATTAATTTAGACACTTGGCTCCTTATTTCTTTGTTCTCCTCAACCACTTATGTAATTAATGCCTCACACCTTTGGTTTGTCTTGCCTTTTGCTTCTATAAAAGCATATAAGGCATCTTCTAAAGAGTTCCTAGAGGATGAGGGTGCATGATAAGGTGCTGGGTATGATCTAGGGGATTGTGCATGCTGCTGATTTTTAGATTTTCAGCTGAAGTTGGGTTGATTTTGCCACCTCGGATTGTAAGTGTAAGAGAAGGGTGCTGGAGGCTTCTTGTACATGCCTAAGGCATTACATTGTTCCTTGTACAGCCCTCTCATATCAACAAATGTGGGACAATCTTGAGCGAGATGATCAACCTCGCCACACATAAAACATGGTTCTAAAGGTTCGGCTTGATTAACCATGTGTGTTGGCTTTTTAGTTTTTAATACCTCTAACTCCCTAGTAAGCATTTCGACCTTGGCTTTCAGGTTGTCTTCCTCCCTAAGATGGTATATTCCCCCACCACTAGGGTTTCCTATAGGTCTTGACCTATTTGTTTTTTCAGTAGCACTAGGTCCAGTCTATGTGTGAGCTTTTTCAGCAAGCTCATTGAGGTACTCTATAACCTCATCAGGGTCTTTTTGCAGAAACTCACCATTACACATCATCTCTACAAATTGACGCTCTTTATAGGGAAGAGCCTCATAGAAATAGCTCACTAAACGCCAATTTTCATACCCATGATATGGACACATACTTAACAGCTCTTTAAATTTCTCCCAAGACTGATATAAAGTCTCGTTTTCCTTTTGTGCAAAGGTAGAGATTTGTCTTTTCAAAGCATTAGTCTTATGTTGAGGGAAGTATTTGTTAAAAAAGACTTGGGTTATCTCATTCCATGACCCAATTGATCGTGGTCTCAGCGGGTATAACCAACTCTTAGCTTTATCCTTCAAAGAGAAAGGAAAAAACTTGAGTCTCATGATATCATCAGTTGCATCTTGACTATGAAAAGTCGCAACTACTTCCTTAAACTCTCTAGGGTACTGAGTCTTTGAAAATCTCAGGCCTTTTGGTCTCTAGGGTACCGTTCCCTTGCAAAGCCTGAAGCTTTAGATTAGACCATTTGGCTTCTAAAGCATTGAGCCCTTAAAGAACTCTAGGCTTTAGGCTCAGCTTTTTGGCCTTCTAAGTACCGATCCCTTGAAGATCTCGGGGCTCTAAGCTAGGCCATTTGGCCTCCAATGGACCAATCCCTTGATGAGCTCGGGGCTCTCAGCTCAGCCTTTTGACCTCTAGGGTACTGAGCCTTTGAAAATCTCAAGGCTCTCGGCTCCGTCTTTTGGCCTCCAAGGTACTGAGCCTCTAAAGAGGTCGGGGCTTAGAGTTCAACCATTTGGTCTCTAAGGAACCAAGCCCTTAAAAAGCTCAGAGCTCTAGGCTTGTCACTTATGCTTGTAGGGTACCGAGTTCTTGAAGATCTTTGGACTCGATGTCTTGGTTAATGAGGTTTTAGGACTCAAGGTCTTCTTTGAGTGCATTTATCACACCACTTTCGATGATAAGTACCGAGATCTTTTACTTGCAAATTTTTGAGCTTGCTATATTAATAGGGTCCATAGGCTTGCTTGGTATAGTAGTTCAACTCGGTGTGGGAGGTCCATTAAGCATGGTCAGCATCTATCTCTTGATTTTTCCTGAAGCGGGTTCCAGAGGGTTCTTTATGACTTTTTGTCTTATGCACTTTATAGGGAAGGGTAAGTGTCGCGATCATGACTGTTGATTAAAGATGATATAAGTCATCTATTTTTCTATATAAAGAATGAGAGGTTTGGGATCTTGGCATCTCATTCTTCATATTTTCTTCTCAAACTCTCCTTTAAAGCCCTCAAGTGCTTTTGAGTGCTTCGGTAGTTTTGTGGTTGGTTGTTTTCCTTGTCCTCAGTAAGTATTTCTTTTATTCTACTTTTAAATACCATATTTATGTCTTCAGGTTCCACTGTAGTAGGAGTAGTGATGGTAGAGAGTATAGTGAGAGCACGAAGGGTTTAGATAGTGAGGTAGAGAATTTTAAGAGTTCTTATCCTGAGAGGACAGGCTTACTATCTTAGGGTGAGGTGTCAGTTGAGGATACCGAGTTTGAGGTGGTTGAGGTATCTACTCGAGAGGCTAAAGCAATAGAGTTGACAGTTCGAGATGCCGAGGTTGAGTCTAGTGTAGAAGACAGTGCATCTTAGGGGAGCCTTAAACCTGAGAGCACACTAGTAGATGTTTAAGGGGACATGGCAACAGAGACTCGGGACTTAATTTACTCCATCAAGCAAGAGGAGAGTTCTATGTCTTGATAGGTGCTTAAATATTCATATTTAAGCCCCTTTATTTACATTTGTTAGGTCCTTAAGTACGTTAATTTTATCTCTTCTACTCCAATTGTGTGTTTCACATGTGTTTTATAGGTTTTGGAAGAAAAGAAGCAGTTTTGGCACTTAAAGGAAGAAGCCTGAAAATCTTGGAGCAGTCTCTGGTCAATCTGTGATCGATCGCACCATGCAATGCGATCGAGGGCAAATTGTTATCGTGCGCACAGAAGAGGGATCGAGTGCAACACTGCGATCGAGCGCAAGATGTGTGCGATCAAGTGCACATATACGAGCGTGAACAGTAAACTGCAGAACCCTGTTTTGGAAATAAAGAGTTTTTGTCGGTTTAGGAAATTCAGGGTTTCTTGCACCTCTTAGGACTTCTCAAAGACCTATTAATACACCTGTAAAGCACACACAACATATACCACAACTTAAAGAACACTTCTCTTAGCTTTTACTTGGAGTTGTAAGCTTTGGGAGAGAATTGACGCCTCTTCTCTCAGGTTTATTCTTCTCTTTATGTTTAGTTTATATATGATGTTTTTAGATAGCATGTGTAATTAACTTTCTTATAGGGCTCGATTGAAGCCCTAGTTATGCTTTCTCATATATTTATGCATTTATAAATCTTTGCCAATAGCCTTTATGATGTTGCTTAACTTGATTAATGCCTGTGCTTATTTAAGTTCCTCATATGTATGTGTATGGCCAGCGTATGCATGTGGTATGGACTTGTTAGTTAGATCAATTTGGATGACCAAGTCCTGGGTCTAACATTAGTAACAAGGGATATCTTATCCGGATACCCGGATTAATCAACATGGGAAACTGGGAGTAGATACCATGCTCTAGGTCTCATGTGGTTGTCGATTTCCATAGTACTTATGCTTTCTTAAGGAACAACTCAAGCAGATACCATGCTGAATCCCTTAAGGAAGAAAAGAGTTAGAGTAGATACCATGCCTAACTTGTTGCTTAGGGAAATCAATAGCTTAAGGACTAGATACCATGCCCTTAGGTTGGCAACCAGTAGGTATACATGATAAGGCTAGTGCACTGATACTTTATACAATTGGGAAAGTATGACTAGTGGTGGATATCAAAGCCCTATGTCTTTATTATTATCAAATCACACACAACAGTTATTTTATTTCTTTTTACTTAAAGAAACTAATTCTAAAAACCGAACTTTACCAATCCCTGTGGAGATGACCTTGCTTTCGCACACTATACTACACTGTTGACCTTGTGCACTTGCAAGTAAAACTAGTACAATTATCTGCTTAATTATTTAGGTATATTTTCGTCCAACAAGTTTTTTCCGCCGTTGCCGGGGACTACGCTAAAGTTCTTTTTAGAATTACTTTAATTATTATTACGCTATTTTTGTTTACTATCTTTATTTTTCATCAAACCTAATTAAATTGTTTTCTGTTTCAGGCACATCAAACCCTAACTCACACTTTCTGTGGTACTTGCGATCGATCGCAACCTCCTGTGCGATCGAGCGCATTTAGGGCAGAAAGTGTCCGAGCAGCAGAGTTGAACTGCTGCACTGAAGCTGTTTCTTCTAATTTATGCACGGACTACGATCCCGACATCCAACATTCTTTCCCCTTGATCCCGAGCTTGAGCGGACTATCTGACAAAAGCTAAGGAACAACTTCGAGGAGAACGAACAAGAAGTCGAGAACGAAACTGATGAGTGAAAAATATTGCATATTTTGGCCACTTAATTTACATTTGTTAGCTTAGGAATTTGTTATTTTTAGTTGTTTTCATTGTTTTTCAGGTTTACAAGCACTGGGAAAGGAGTTTCACTAAAATTGCCAGAATTTTCCGTACAGATCAATCATCTTTGAAAATTAAACTGTATTGATTTAAGAAGAACCAGGATATGAACCATATATGCTTAGAAAGATCCAGAAGTCTATTTTTTGGAGAATTTTACGGCTCGTAAAAATGATTTTTCTACATAAAGTTATGGTCGTTTTAGTAGACAAAGGTCAGGCTATGCGGGCTTTGCGGGATTTCAGCGTGAACATAAGTTTTGAAGGGCATGTGAAGACTTAAATCCAACATCCCACATCGGTTGGAAACATATTTCTATATCCCACATCCCACATCGGATTGGAAACACATTCCACTTGTGGTATTTGTCTATATAAGACCCACTCCACTTCATCATTAAGTGTACAATTCCTGGGCCACTTTGGTGTTAACCGGTGGACGTCTGCTAGCATTCTGGTGGATCCCAAAGGCTTAGCTACCACGAGGGGAAGCGCCGCCCATCAACGAGTGGAATTTATCCCATGTAAAGTTATTTATTTCTTTTTATTTAGTTGTTTTAATTTAATGTTTAGCACTTTTATTATGAATTGTAGTTTCATAATTATGAGTGGCTAGAATCTTTAGCTAAGGTTGAAGATGAAGCCCTGCCGTTGTTTGGCATAGTAGTTCAGATTTGCATGTACAAATCTGAAATTTTTTAGTATAAATGTTCTGTCAATTATTTGAGTTAATCTTGTGATTGATTGAGTTTAAATTGTTTTGTTGGATATTCCTTGTGTTTCATCTGATGGATACATCGAATTTTTTTCGATTAAATTGGATTTCCTTTGTGATTTGTTAAGAGCAGATACATTGGATGCTTTTGGTTTAATTGGGATATTCTTTGTTTTTTGTCTTATAGTTGGAATTCATGGAATTTTTTGATAGGCTATCTTTAGAACATTAAGATATATGCTTAAACTTTGGTGGGGTGGATTCGAAAACCTTAGTGTTTTTTATTAGTTTTTAAATCAATTTAGTTTAGCTTATATTTCTTTTGTAAAAATACACCTCAAAATTTGGAACTAGGTTAAAATAAGATTAGTTTAGATAAAATTATATTTTCACAACGCAATTCCCTGTGGATTTGACCTCGCACTTGCACAACACTATATTGCAAACGACTCGTGCACTTGTGAGTAATTTAAAACTCACAACAAGTTTTTGGCGCCGTTGCCGGGGAATTGTTTGGTTTGTGAAAATTTTTGGTCTGAATTTATTTTATTTTTCTACTAGTTAGTTATTCAAAAAAAAAATATATATATATATATGTGGATGAATCCAGCGCCGGTTTCACAGTCTTTAGAGGACACCATTAAGGAGTACATGAAAATGACCGGCCCGTCCATCAATGCTGCCAACACATTCAATGTTGATAGTTGTTCCATTGTGCTAGTCCTACGCATCTAGCACAGAATTGTCCATCAATGCCGGCTTGTGCCGAGTATCCTATGGAACAAATGAATGCTTTCAATGACTGTTGTTGGCAATCAAATGGATCTTACTCTGAAACATACAATCCAGGGTGGTGGGACCACTCTAATATTTCATGGACGCAGAACCAACTGAGGAATCAGGGAGGAGCCCCTTATCAAGCTCACAATCAATACCCTCCCGAATTTCCTCCGCCAGTTCCAAGTTATAGTCACTTAGCCTATCCAGCACCATTACCTGCTTACCAAGCTCCCATTTAAACACCAGCGCCAGTTTCACTATCATTTGAGGACACCCTTAAGGAGTATATGAAAATGACTAGCCAATCCATGAGCGAAGTGATGAGTGCAATAGAAAACACCCAAGCGATTGCCAAGCTAGAGAGTCAAATTGATCAAATCATAAGTTACGTGGGTGAAGGAGAGGAAGGAGAGTTCCCCAGTCAACCTGAGCCTAACCCAAAGGAACAGTTTGCGGTGGGAAATTCATCAACTCCTATGCATTGGCAGGAACAAGTGCAATCAACTGTCCCATATTTGTATGGGAGACAAGTGGACAATCAAGTGGAGGAGAACCCTGCTATGCAACAAGGGCAAGAAAGTGGCAACAAGGAAAAGAGAGATGCTGAGCCATCTACAGCCACACCTATTATTAAGGATCTCTCTAGGTCGTTTTTACCTAAAGCGCCTTACCCTGAGAGACTATAAGCGCCCAATAAAGAAAGGATGTTTGAGGACATTTTGGAGGCATGCTTTGCTCAATTTGAAGACGATTTGGATTTAGATAAGTTGTTTGAGCAAGCAAATGCTACTTTGGAGTCTTCTCCTCAAAAGATCAATGAGACAGAGGAAACCACAACACCTGAACCCCCCAAGAAGGAACTTAAGCCTTTATCGGACAAATCTTAAGTATAAGTTCCTAGGTCCAGCAGATTCTTTTCCTATAATTATAACTTTAGATTTGGGTGATGCTCCAGAGGAGAAATTATTGGACGTCTTAAGAGAGCATAAGGAAGCTATAGGCTGGACTATTGAGGATGTCAAGGGAATCAACCCCTCGTTGGTAATACACACGATACAGTTGGAAGAGAATGCCAAGCCATCGAAGGAGCCACAAAGAAGGCTCAACCCTGCTATGCAAGAGGTTGTGAGGGCAGAAGATATTAAGCTGTTAGAGCCAGGGATCATTTATCTCATCTCTGATCTCAAGTGGGTGAGCCTGATTCCAGTCGTGCCCAAACGTGCTAAATTGACTGTAGTAAATAAAGACGACGAGTTGGTCCCAACTTGAGTGCAGTCAAGATGGAGAAAGTGTCTAGACTACCGTAAATTGAATGCTGCCACTAGGCCTGATCATTTTCCATTTCCATTTATTGATCAGATGGTGGAGCGCTTAGTTGGGCCTGTTTACTAATGTTGGGTCTGGCTGAAGATTTTAAACTTAGCGCTCATGGGAGGCACCCCACAGCTTATCTTTTCTGTTTATTTATTTATTATTTTGCATTTTTATGATTAATATTTGTTTCCAGTATTTTTTGTTTTCCAGTTTTTTTTATTTTTCAGGGACAATGCGTACTTCAGTTCAAGTTTGGGGATATGCTATGAGCCATACCAGTCCAGATAGTTCTCCATATCTCAGGTCAGCTCTTTCCATATTAGTCACACATTAGGGTCAATGTGTAATTTAAGTTTGGGGGTATAGGAGACACATCACACACTTTGTCCTAATTTGTTGTCTTTTTGTCGTAAAGATAAATGCATGTTCATGTTCGTCTAAAAATTTTGGTTGTTCTGAAAAATTGTGATGTGATTTCATTGGTGAGTTTAAAACTTTGAACACATGATCTGATGATAGAGTTTAAACTTTAGTTACTTACTTTAGGCATTTTCGAGAATTCACATGTTTGATCTAATCTAACACGAGCACATTAGCATATATTTGTGTGAGGTATGACAAGTGAGTTGAATGTATACGTTTCCTTGTCTTAACTGAAACCGAATGACTTGTTAGATAAACACTTAGGCATATATAAAAATAAAAAAAACAACTAATACTTCTAATATTTATAATGATCATCATCAATAAACTTTCCACTGAGAAACTGGACCTCTTGCCTCAGTAAGCAGTGAGTGTTCACGTCAAAAGGTGAGAATTTTATTCATAATGATCATTGCAAAACTTTTCACTGAGTAACCGGACCTCTTACCTCAGTAAGCAGTGAGTGTTTACGTCAAAAGGTGGAATTTTGCTTGGTAGTATTAAGGCCGGTTTAATTTCATAACCTTTTTGACTCGAGTTAGTAAGTCCTTAGGGGTGTCTTTACACCTAATGCCCTAAAACCATCTGGTTTGGGAGTCATTGACTCAACACTCGTTACATGGGTCAATTAGAAAGCTTAAGGGAACTAAACATAGCAGAGCCTTATGTTAAAAAAAAAAAAAAAAAAAAACTACGCCTTCATTGTTCTTTCCGACGAGAAATTCTGTGGATCTTGAGATTTGAATACCTTGTACATTGAAGTTATTTGGAAACCTCATCTGTATATGCTAATTCACTTTACACTGATTCAAGCTTGTGATGTCTTACCATGCCTCTTGTAAGTAATTAATTTTTAAATTCTTATTCATTGTGAAAATGAGTTTGACTTATTTAAGCTTGCTCATGAATGAATCTCATGATTTTGAATGCTCCTTAAATTTTTGGATACCATGAATACTGAACTTATCTTTATAATCTTTGTTGTTCATTTAGTTTTTTATTTTGTTTTGCTAAGGGACTAACAAAACGTAAGTTTGGGGGTATTTGATGAGTGAAAAATATTGCATATTTTGGCCACTTAATTTACATTTGTTAGCTTAGGATTTTGTTACTTTGAGTTGTTTTCATTGTTTTTCAGGTTTACAAGCACTGGGAAAGGAGTTTCACTAAAATTGCCAGAATTGCCCGTACAGATCAATCATCTTTGAAAATTAAACTGTATTGATTTAAGAAGAACCAAGATATGAGTCATATATGCTTAGAAAGATCCAGAAGTCTATTTTATGGAGAATTTGACGGCTTGTAAAAATGATTTTTCTACATAAAGTTATGGCCGTTTTAGTAGACAAAGGTCAGGCTGTGCGGGATTTCAGCGTGAACAGAAGCTTTGAAGGGCATGTGAAGACTTAAATCCAACATCCCACATCGGTTGGAAACACATTTCTATATCCCACATCCCACATCCTACATCGGATTGGAAACACATTCCACTTGTGGTAGTTGCCTATATAAGACCCACTCCACTTCATCATTCAGTGTACAATTCCTGGGCCACTTTGGTGTTAACCGGTGGACGTCTGCTAGCATTCTAGTGGATCTTGAAGGCTTTGCTACCATGAGGGGAAGCGCCGCCCATCAGCGAGTGGAATTTCTCCCATGTAAAGTTATTTATTTCTTTTTATTTAGTTGTTTTAATTTAATGTTTAGCACTTTTATTATGAATTGTAGTTTCATAATTATGAGTGGCTAAAATCTTCAGCTAAGGTTGAAGATGAAACCCTGCCGTTGTTTGACATAGTAGTTCAGATTTGCTTGTACAAATCTGAAATTTGTTAGTATAAATGTTCTGTCAATTATTTGAGTTAATCTTGTGATTGATTGAGTTTAAATTGTTCTGTTGGATATTCCTTGTGTTTCATCTGATGGATACATCGAATTGTTTTCGATTAAATTGGATTTCCTTTGTGATTTGTTAAGAGCGGATACATTGGATGCTTTTGGTTTAATTGGGATATTCTTTATTTTTTGTCTTATAGTTGGATTAATGGAATTTTTTGATAGGCTATCTTTAGAACATTAAGATATATGCTTAAACTTTGGTGGGGTGGATTCGAAAACCTTAGTGTTTTTTATTAGTTTTTAAATCAATTTAGTTTAGCTTATATTTCTTTTGCAAAAATACACCTCAAAATTTGGAACTAGGTTAAAATAAGATTAGTTTAGATAAAATTATATTTTCACAACGCAATTCCCTGTGGATTCGACCTCGCACTTGCACAACACTATATTATAAACGACTCGTGCGCTTGCGAGTAATTTAAAACTCACAACAGAAACACAAATAGCGGAACAGCTCGAGAACCAGCAACCACCTGCACGAGTACCGATGAAGCACTCCTTCATCCCTTGGAACATTGATCAACCATCATGCATTGCATATCAACCTGAGGCGGCGGGAAATTATTACATATCTCCGCAAATCTTGAATGCTTTGACTCATTTTAGAGGCACTCCTAATGAAGATCCACAATTGCACCTCCGAGAATTTTTCGATCTTTGCAAGTTCCAGCACATACAAGGACTAGACCAAGAAGGAATAAGGTTAATTCTGTTCCCTTTTTCCTTGAAAGATAATGCTAAACTTTGGTATAATTCTTTGCCTGCAGTTTCCATCCACACTTGGGAGGAGTTGGCAAGCAAGTTCCTGAAGAAGTTCTTCCCAGCCTAAAAGATGAGACAAATGAGGAAAGAGATCCAGTCCTTCCAACAAAAGGATGGGGACCTCTTCTTCGAAGCATGGAGACACTTTAACGGGCTGCTACTAAAATGCCCACACCACAACCTGCCTCAAGATGAACTGGTACAAGAATTCTATGAAGGTTTAAATGATACTAACAAATGCATTGTTGATTCAGGTTGTGGAGGAGTCCTGATGGAGAAAAGCAGTGAAGAAGTAATGGAGTTCTTCGAAACCCTCAGCGAGCACACCCAACAATTCTCCTCTCGAGGTAGACATGTGACCAAGGGTAAGGGTATGTATGAGGTAAATGTAAATGGAGGATCTTCCCCTCAAATGGCAGCAATGGAGAGAAAACTAGATATGATTGTAAAAACTATGACTACTCAAAATGCCTCATCCAGCCTACCATCCACCCCACTCCAGGTATGTGCAATTTGTTCTCAATACGACCATAATACTGATACGTGTCCTTTGTACTCATCTACAGATCTGGAACAAGCCAACTATGTGGGGCCTAACAACTATCCACCGAAGAACAACCCATATGCCAACACATACAACCCTGGATGGCTAAACCACCCAAATTTCTCGTGGAGCAACAACCAGAACAATCAAGGACAGCAACGAAACCCCCATCTCACTGCTCATGCTACTCCCGAACCAAAGAAGAACGACCTCGAAATTCTAGTAAGACAACTGGTGATGTCACAAGAACAGTTCATGACTCAGCAAAAACAAACCACTGCGGCACATGAGCAAGCAATTCAAAGACTAGAGGTACAAATGGGACAACTAGCTAAAGAGCTCAGTGGTAGAAAGCAAGGGGAGCTCCCAGCTCAAACATTACCCAACCCTGGGGGGCATCAATAACTAAAGGCTGTCACAACCTTGAGAAATGGCAAAGTGATCGGATCCGAGGAATCTCTAGCAGCATCCAAAGAGACACCATCAGCATCAAGGGTAAGTGAGACGGAGAAGGTGAATGCACCACCCTTCCCGCAAAAGTTAGTAAAAAAAAATAAAGACAATAAACTACTTGATATTTTTGAAACCTTGCGGAAAGTTGAAATTAATATTCCATTACTAGATGCAATTCATGAAATACCCGCCTATGCTAAGTTCCTAAAAGATTGTTGCACTCATAAAAAGAAATTTCAAGAACATGAAACTGTAGCATTAACTAAAGAAGTAAGTGATATACTACTAAGAAAACTCCCACCCAAACTGAAAGATCCAGGTAGTTTTACTATTCCCTATAGAATAGGTGATCAGCTATTTGACAAAGCATTACTAGACTTAAGAGCGGGGGTAAACTTACTACCTTACATGGTATTCGAGACCCTAGGTTTGGGGGAGTTATAACCAACATCTATTACCTTACAATTGGCAGATAGGAGTATTAAAAGACCTAGGGGTATTCTCGAGGATGTCCTAGTAAAAGTTGGAGAGTTCATCTTACCTGCTGATTTCATCGTATTAGACATGGAAGAGTGCCCTATGCCAATGCCTTTACCCATCATATTAGGGAGACCCTTCATGAGAACTACTGACACTAAGATTTGTGTGAAAAAGGGTATAGTGAGTATGAAAATCAATGGTGAGAAAATAGAGTTTAAAATATTTGATGCAATGAAACTCCCTCAAGATGACTTGGAATGCTTTAATGTATGTAGATACAAAACTTTGTTGAGCAAGCTTTTCACATCCAAAACATTGATCCATTAGAGACCACTCTCACCCACAGCTTCACAGAGGTGGATATGGAGCAAGACAATGAGGACATTACTAATGACATCATCATAACTACGCACCTCCTTGAGACTTCTCCAAAATATTCCAGTAAGTGTCCTCCTCCATTTGAATCTCTCATACCCACTAATACTACTCTTCTTCCATCCATTGTCCAGGCACCAACATTGGAACTAAAGCAGCTACCCAAACATTTGACATATGCCTATCTGGGAGAAAAAAAGACTTTACCTATGATTGTAGCCACTAACTTGAGTAGTGGAGAAGAAGAGAAGTTGTTAAGAGTTCTTAGGGAACATAAATCTGCCATTGGGTGGACCATTGCTGACATCAAAGGGATAAGTCCAGCAAAATGCATGCATAGTATCTACCTTGGAGAAGAAGCAAGGCCTACTCAAGATGCTCAAAGACGACTTAACCCACACATGAAGGAGGTAGTAAAGGCCGAGGTATTGAAGCTACTAGATGTCGGCATCATCTACCCTATATCAGATAGTAAATGGGTGAGCCCAGTCCAAGTTGTTCCTAAAAAGAGTGGGATCACAGTAATGAAAAATGAAAATGAAGAGCTTATACCTACAAGAAAAACAACGGGATGGAGAGTATGTATCGATTACCGGAAACTAAACAAGGAAACCAGAAAAGATCATTTCCCCTTACCATTCATCGATCAAATGTTGGAGAGATTAGTCGGTCACAGTTACCATTGTTTCTTGGATGGGTACAGTGGATACAATCAAATTGCCATAGCACCTGAGGATTAAGAAAAGACTACCTTCACATGCCCTTATGGTACATTTGCTTATAGAAGAATGCCATTCGGTTTATGCAACGCACCAGCCACTTTTCAAAGATGTATGATGAGCATTTTTTTAGATATGGTAGAAAAATATATTGAGGTGTTCATGGACGATTTTAGTGTATTTGGATCTAATTTCAATGAGTGCCTAAATCATTTGGAAAATGTCCTAAAGAGATGTGAAGAGAGTAATTTAGTGCTAAATTGGGAGAAATGTCACTTCATGGTTCAACAAGGCATTGTGTTGGGTCATTCCATCTCAAACAGAGGTATTGAGGTCGACAAAGCTAAAATAGATGTTATTTCAAAGTTACCTCCCCCTCTCACAGTCAAAGGCATTAGAAGTTTCCTTGGACATGCTGGTTTCTATAGAAGATTCATCAAGGACTTCTCCAAAATCTCGAGACCTCTTTGTGCATTGTTAGCCAAGGATACCAAGTTTGAATAGAATAATGATTGTATGCAAGCTTTCAACACATTGAAGAATGTTCTCACATCTGCCCCGATAATGATGGCACCAGATTGGAATCTCTCTTTTGAATTGATGTGTGATGCCAGTGATTTCGCTTTAGGAGCTGTCTTAGGTCAAAGGATTAATAAGGTACCTCATGCTATTTACTATGCTTCTAGAACGTTAAATGATGCCCAACTTAACTATTCTACTACTGAAAAAGAGTTGTTAGCTGTTATTTTTGCTTTAGAGAAGTTTAGATCATATCTTATTGGTTCTAAAGTTATTGTTTTCACTAACCATGCTACTTTGAGATATTTGTTTTCTAAGAAAGATGCAAAGCCTAGGCTAATCAAATGGGTACTCCTATTACAAGATTTCGATTTAGAGATCAAAGACAAGAAAGGTAGTGAGAATGTAGTTGCGGATCATTTGTCAAGACTTCCTTATGAGAGTGATGATAAAGAGTTACCATTAAATGAGAACTTCCTCGATGAACAACTATTCGCACTAGAGGTAAAACTCCCATGGTACGCTGATGTAGTAAATTATCTAACTGCTAAAGTTTTTCCTCCAGGCATGACTACTCAAGAAAAGAAACGACTGATATTTCTTTCAAGACATTACTATTGGGATGATCCTTATCTTTTCAAAACTTGCCCCGATCAAATCATCAGACGATGTATCCCAGAAGAGGAACACTTTAGCTTATTGCAACATTGCCACCAGTTTGCTTATGGAGGACATTTTGGGGCAAAACGAACAGCTCTTAAAGTACTCCAATCTAGTTTTTATTGGCCGAATCTGTTTAAAGATGCTTTCTCCTTTTGTAGCTCATGTGATAGATGCCAACAGACAGGTAACATCTCTTCCCGAAATCAAATGCCCTTATAAAATATTCATATAGTAGAACTTTTTGATGTATGGGGCATTGATTTCATGGGACCATTTCCTAACTCATTTGGTTATTTATATATTCTTGTGGGCGTGGATTATGTGTCTAAATGGGTCGACACTGTCCCCTCAAGGACTAATGATCACAAAGTAGTTATCAAGTTTTTGCAGGCTAACATTTTTACTAGGTTTGGAACTCCAAGAGTAATCATCAGTGATGGGGGCAGTCACTTTCATCATCGTTCTTTTGCCGAACTACTCTAGAAGTATGGGATCACTCATAAAGTTGGCACTGCATATCATCCTCAAACCAGTGGCCAAGTGGAGATTAGTAACTGAGAGATCAAGGGAATATTAGAAAAGACTGTGAAGCCTAACCTGAAGGATTGGTCTCTACACCTAAATGATGCTCTATGGGTATATAGGACAGCCTATAAGACCCCAATAGGCATGTCTCCCTACCGTCTAGTTTTTGGAAAAGCATGCCATCTACCGATGGAATTAGAACATCGAGCATATTGGGCCATAAAGCAGTTAAACTTCGACATGAAGCAAGCGGGTGAGAAAAGAAAGCTGCATCTAAAGGAGCTTGAAAAATTGAGATATGATGCCTATGAGAATGCAAAGTTGTACAAGGAATGGACAAAAGCTTATCATAACAAACAAATAGTACGAAAAGAGTTCTATGCAGGACAAAAGGTGCTGCTATATGACTCACGATTGAGACTGTTCCCAAGCAAGCTCAAATCCATATGGTACGGTCCGTCCATGGTCACCAAGGTCTTCCCTCATGGTGCCTTAGAAGTCTGTGGCCCAAACGGGAATCAGCCCTTTACAATAAATGGATACAAAGCCAAACCTTACCTCGACATTCAATTGCCTCCAAAAGATGAAGACTTGGCACTTGAAGAGGTTCAGTATACAACTGACACACAGGCATTAGAGCCACAAGAGGTGGGCTCTAAGTGCCCCCCTCCAAACAATTAGCATGGTGACACGAGAATGCTTGAACAAGTTTAAATTTAATTACTCATACAGCTCAAGCAACTCTACAGAGGTTAGTGGTACTGAGGCCACTGACATATGATAAGGATGTATCATTCCAAATTTATCATTTTTCAGCTAAAGGTAAGTTTTTCTTTTGTCCCATGCACACTACTTGCGATCGATCGCATCATCCAATGCGATCGAGCGCATGTGTGCGATCGAGTGTATCTTTCCATATGCTCGAGCGCACAAGTACGATCGAGCGCACCTCGCGTGTGATCGAGCGCACTCATGGCAGAAACAGTTATAAATCTGAAAACCTTCATTCATTCACTCACTCACTCAATATCTCACTGTTCACTCACTCCCTCTCGCACAAGACTCACACTCTCACACTCACACACTCAACCGTTCTCACTCACACTCTCCATTTCACAATCGCCCTCCATCCTCACTCCCCATCACCACTGACATCCACTATCACCACCGTCATCAGCCATTTTCGCCACATACACCCTCCCCATTACCCATTACATCCATACACAAGGTACCCATTTCGATACACACACACAAATTTTTAATATATTTTAATTACTTTTCAAGTATAAATAGATGTATTTTGTGAATAATTGGGTGCTTGTCTGTTTGCAGGAGGTTGGGATCACATTCAAATCCTCAAGACCATAGCTTGGTCTTTTGGTGCACACAAGCTGTTCGAAGAAAAGCCTGATCGTGTGCGATCGAGCACACCTTCTTAAGATCAATCGCAAATCAAGCAGAAACTACAGAAAAGCATGTCTAGACCATCTGTTTCCACTTCTGGTGCATCCAGCAGTCGTGCTTCGTCATCCCAGCCCAACATAGAGCAAAGGGAGCTTTTATTCAAGACCACCTTCGCCATCGATGACGTATACCGACACATAGACACCACTCAATGGGCCGTCCAAGCATTCCGACATCGAGGGTTGAAGAGGTTGTTTAAGCTGATATGTTCCACTGCTAACTCCTAGCTCGTAGTCCAACTCTACGCAAGCCTATCATTTGACTGCAGCAAACCGAAAGTTCTCACTTCTTCAGTCCAGGGCATACCCATCGAGGTGACTAGTGCCGATATAGCCGCTGCTCTTCATTGCACTGACGAGTCCCCTCTTGAGGACACAGATATCGAAGAGCAGTCGGAGTCCTTTGCCCTGGCTGAGATCATCACGGACATGTGCGCTGGCTAGTATGCCGATCCAAGTTGCCTCCACGACTGTGGCTTGTCGACACGATCCTGCAGCGTAATGTGTGTCCATTGGGGCACAAGGCACAGCGGTGAGACTAGTTTCTTCAGTCCTTATATGCCTTCCATAGAGGCCACTGGTACTCCATCCCAGCTGTCATTTGGAGCCAGCTACACAAGTTTTGGGATCACGTACATGGCCATCAGACCACCATGGCCAATGCATGGGGCCTCTCTTTCCCATTCCTACTCTTTTTCATCCTCATGAGGAAGGGGATTAAGGGGACCCACAGCGACAGGCCAGTGCGAGAGCATCCCTTCTTTGGGAAAGCTCAGTGGACATACAACATCTTGCATATGCCACGAGGACTCCCGGCACCAACTCCAGCAGCTGAGAGAGTTGAAGAGGATCGTATGGAGACCGAAACCCCGGTCATTAGCCTAGTACGTGAGGAGGACCATTCAGACATGGGACCCACTAAGTCCCAGCACTTTCTAGCTGAGCTGTCCTTCTTCTGAGGTGAGGTCTCTACTACTACCACACTCGTGCATCAGCGCATGGATAGTTTGGAGGCACGGTTAGCACGACAGGAGGCTATACTGCAGGCTATTCTTGATTGCCTACCTCCGACACCCGGTACCTCTTCGACTGCACCACCTGATGATCCGTAGTGAGAGGATACCACGTCTGGCTGAAGACGTTAAACTTAGCGCTCATGGGAGGCACCCCAAAGCATATCCTTTTTCTTAGTTTATTTCATTTTATTATTCGTATTTCCTAGTTTATTTTTCTATCTGTTTATTATTACTTGTTTTCCATTTTATGTTTGTTTTTCTTTCTTTTTCAAGGGCAGCGTGAGAGCATCCAGTTGAAGTTTAGGGGCGTGATACAAGCCATGCCATCCATCAGTTCTTCATCTCCCATGTCAGCTCCTTCCATGCTATTCACACATTGGGGACAATTTGCAATTTAAGTTTAGGGGTATGGGGACACATTCACACACTTACTATGTCCCACATTTTTCTTTTTTTTGTTGTTATAGATAAATACATGTTCCTTCTGTCCAAATAAATTTTTTATGATCTAAACATAACTTTATGATTCGACTTCATCAGCTAGCTTAACACTTTGAACATATAGGCCAATAATCAAGTTTTGAACCTAGACACTGCCTTTTTGACATTTAAGGATTCACAAGTTTGACCTAAACTATCACAAGCACACTAGCACATAACTGTGTGGGGTATGACATGTTATTTGGATTGATATGTTTCTTTTGCTTAACAATGAACTAGATGACCTATTAGATTGACATTTTGGCATATGAAAATAGAAAATATTGATTAGTGCTCAAAAAGAAAAAAAATGCTCCCAATGATCAAATAAAAAACAAATCTTCCGCTGAGTAACTGGCCATCTTACCTCAGTAAGCATTGAGTGTCACGTTAAAAGGTGAAAAATTCTAAGTGATCATTAAAAATAACTTTTCGCTGAGTAACTGGCCCTCTTGCCTCAGTAAGCATTGAGTGTCACGTCAAAAGGTGGAAAATTCTAAGTGGTAGCATTAAAACCAGTTAGTTTCGTAGCCTTGTTGACTCGAGCTAGTAAGTCCTTAGGGGTGTCTTTACACTTAATTCCCTAAAACCATCTGGTTTGGGAGTCATTGGCTAAACGCTTGTTACACGAGTCAACAAGAAAGCTTAGAGGAACTAACTTGAAAAAAAAAAAATCTCACAAATAAAAGTCTATGCTATATTTGTTGACTCTAATAGGAAGTTTGGTGAATCTTGAGTCATCGAAACACTACACATTTGAATTTCTTGGAAACCCAATCTTTTATGTGCTAGTTCACCACACACCAAAGTCGAGCTTGTGATGTCTTAAATTGCCTTATGAAAATGATTTGCATTCAAAACTCTTATTCATTGCAAAAATATGTTTATATCTGTTAAGCATGCTCATGAATGCGCATCATAGTTTTGAAAGATCTAAACATTTGTTGGACACCATGAACATTTGATTTATTTGTTTTTTTTTCGTTTTAGTTTTTAATTTAATATTGCTAAGTGACTAGCAATATGTAAGTTTGGGGGTGTGATAGGGAATATTCATATTTAAGCCCCCTTATTTACATTTTTAGGTCCTTAAGTACGTTAATTTTATCTCTTTTACTCCAATTGTGTGTTTCACATGTGTTTTATAGGTTTTGGAAGAAAAGAAGCAGTTTTGGCACTTAAAGGAAGAAGCCTGGAAATCCTGGAGCAGTCTCTGTTCAATCTGCGATCAATCGCACCATGCAATGCGATCGAGCGCAAATTGCGATCGTGCGCACAGAAGAGGGATCGAGCACAGCACTGCGATCGAGCGCAAGACGTGTGCGATCAAGTGCATATATATGGGTGTGAACAGTAAACTGCAGAACCCTGTTTTGGAAATTAAGAGTTTTTGTTGGTTTAGGAATTTTAGGGTTTCCTGCACCTCTTAGGACTTCTCAAAGACCTATAAATACACCTGTAAAGCACACACAACATATACCACAACTTAGAGAACACTTCTCTTAGCTTTTTACTTGGAGTTGTAAGCTTTGGGAGAGAATTGATGCCTCTTCTCTCAGATTTATTCTTCTCTTTATGTTTAGTTTATATATGATGTTTTTAGACAGCATGTGTAACTAACTTTCTTATAGGGCTCGATTGAAGCCCTAGTTATGCTTTCTCATATATTTATGCATTTATAAATCTTTGCCAATAGCCTTTATGATGTTGTTTAACTTGATTAATGCCTGTGCTTATTTAAGTTCCTCATATGTATGTGTATAGCCAGCGTATGCATGTGGTATGGACTTGTTAGTTAGATCAATTTGGATGACCGAGTCCTGGGTCTAACATTAGTAACAAGGGATATCTTATCCGGATACCTGGATTAATCAACATGGGAAACCGGGAGTAGATACCATGCCCTAGGTCTCATGTGGTTGTCGATTTCCATAGTACTTATGCTTTCTTAAGGAACAACTCAAGCAGATACCATGCTGAATCCTTTAAGGAAGAAAAGAGTTAGAGTAGATACCATGCCTAACTCGTTGCTTAGGGAAATCAATAGCTTAAGGAGTAGATACCATGCCCTTAGGTTGGCAACCAGTAGGTATACATGATAAGGCTAGTGCACAGATACTTTATACAATTGGGAAAGTATGACTAGTGGTGGATATCAAAGCCCTATGTCTTTATTATTATCAAATCACACACAACAATTATTTTATTTCTTTTTACTTAAAGAAACTAATTCTAAAAACTGAACTTTACCAATCCCTGTGGAGATGACCTTGCTTTCGCACACTATACTACACTGTTGACCTTGTGCACTTGCAAGTAAAACTAGTACGATTATCTGCTTAATTATTTAGGTATATTTTTGTCCAACATGTCTAATCGTACTTTCAATCATCTATAAGAAAGATTCTATATCCCTTCGGAGTTCACGCTGAGGAAGGCTAAGAAAAAGGAATAGGCCTATGATACATCACCCAAGGATCCTCCGTATGAGCTGTGCGTCTATCTTGACACGATGAAGGTCCACTTATGGTTTCCTTTCATCTTTTTTCCCATCCGATCTTTAACCACTATGGGATCGTGCTTGCGTAGCTCGTGCCTAATTCAGTGCACTTACTTATAGGCTTCATCTATGTGTGCTAAAAGGTTTGGGGGTCATGACTATTGACTATTCAAGAACTTTTTTTATGATGAAACATTATACTAATGATGGTTAGGTATGCATATTAACAGCAGAAGTAGTATCAAGGATTAGGAAATCAACAAGATAATAAAATTTGTCAATTTGAATTAGAACATCCTCTACCACACCCCGGGGTACTTTGACTGAACAGTCAGTCAATTGCAATACCACAGGGGTTGGTTTGATCTCTCTCAACCCTAACTGCAAATAAATAGAAAACGACATCAGATTTACACTAGCTCCTAAATCTAGCAATGCTTGTCCAACCTCATTATTTCCAATGCTACATGCAATGTTTGGACAACCAGGATCCTTATATTTGGGGGGAATCCTTTGCTCAATTATAGCACTAACTTGCTCTGTCAGGAAAGCTATTTTCTTTACATGGTGCTTCCTCTTAATTGTACATAAATCCTTGAGAACTTTTGCATAAGTAGGAACTTGTTTAATCACATGAAAAAAAGGAAGATTAAGTTTTACTTGCCTTAGGTTTTCTAGGATTTCATTGTTTAGATCCAAATTTTTCTTGTTTGATTTTAAGGCTTGAGGGAATGGTGCCTTAACAAGGCTCTTGGTAACCTCAGGGTCCTTGGGCAGCTCGGCATCACTACTACCTTGACCCTTTTCCACATCATTGGATTTGTTCGTTGTTGGGATGTGTAATGACTTATCACTTTTTGTCACATTGGCATTCACATCTTTCAGATTTACTTGTGCCATGTGTTGACCATGGGGTGTGGACTGAGCTTGAGAAAGGAACTTAACTCGCTCATTCACACTCAAGGAGCCAATCAATTTGGACACTTGGCTCCTTATTTCCTTGTTCTCTTCAACAACTTGCATAATTAATGCTTCACATCTTTGGTTTGTCTCACCCTGTGCCTCAATAAAAGCATGCAAAGTGTCTTCTAAAGAACTCCTAGAGGATAAGGGTGCATGATATGGTGCAGGATATGATCTAGGGGGTTGTGCAAGCTGCTAATTTTCAGACTTCCAGCTAAAATTAGGGTAATTGCGCCACCCCGGATTATAGGTATTAGAGAAGGGTGCCAAAGGCTTCTTGTACATACCTAAGTCATTACATTGTTCCTCATACATCCCTCTTATATCAATAAATATGGGACACTATTGGGTGGGATGGCCTACCCTGCCACACACCAAACATGGTTCCAAAGATTCGACTTGATTAGCCACGTGTGTTGGCTTTGAGCCTTTAGTCTTTAACGCATCTAACTCCCTAGTGAGCATCTCAACCTTAGCCTTTAGTTTTTCTTCTTCCCTAAGAAGGTAAATTCCACTACCAGTGGGGTTTCCTACAGGTCATGACCTATTTGTGCTTTCAGTAGCACTAAGTCTAGTCCAAGTGTGAGCTTTTTCAGCAAGCTCATTGAGGTACTCTATGGCCTTATCAGGATCTTTTTGTAAAAATTCACCATTGCACATCATTTCTAAAAATTAGTGCTCTCTATATGTAAGTCCCTCATAAAAATAGCTCACTAAATGCCAATTCTCATACTCATGGTGAGGACACATACTTAATAACTCCTTAAATTTCTCCCAAGACTGATGCAAAGTCTCATTATCCTTTTGTGCAAAGGTGGAGATTTGCTTTTTTAAAGCATTGGTCTTATGTTGAGGGAAGAATTTATTAAAGAAGACCTAAGTCATCTCATTCCATGACCCAATAGATCATGGTCTCAGCGAGTATAGCTAACTCTTAGCTCTATCCTTCAAAGCGAAAGGAAAGAACTTGAGTCTCACGATGTCGTCAGTTGCATCTTGACTATGAAAAGTCGCAACTACTTCCTCAAACTTCCTAATGTGCACATATGAGTTTTCATTTTCCAAGCCATGAAACGTAGGGAGTAATTGTATCATCCCTGTTTTAAAATCTTGATGGTGAGTATTGGCTGGAAACATGATGGTGTGGCTGTTCGGTTAGGATGCAAGTAATCCTTAAGTGTCCTAGCAACATTCTCATTGGGGTTATCAGCCATGTTAACAAAATCCTCTAAATTCTCGTTTAGGGGTACACTATTGTTTGATCTAGGCGAGGTTTCATTATCGGACGTGGAAGGAGAGGGTAACTCTATTTCAGGTCCTTTAATGAATCTACCTCGCGAATCTCTCGGTCTAAGCATACACCAAATGAGCTAAAAGGGAAATAAATAAAACAGAATAATAAAAGAAAATCAGAAAATCAAAACTTAGAGAAATGAACAATATTACCATCTTGTCTTAAAGTTGACAATCTTCCTTGTACTTAAGCGCGTTTCCCCGACAACGACGCTAAAATTTGATTACGCTCAAACTAATACGCGATTATTGTGTATAGTTGAGGTGTCGATCCCACGAGCAAAAGCGAACTACAAGGGAAGGTGTAAACCTTAACACGAACGATAAAGATCAAGTGAGAGAATCTAAGTTTTGATAATAGAGTAATATGAGAAAATTGTGTAAATATAATGAAGAATATAATGGAGAGACAACAAGGTTTCGGGAATCCTCCCTAGGTTTGTTGTCTTACTCTAATCTTGATTCAATTGTTTTTATCTCGATTGCTAGTTTCACATCCCAAACAGACAATCGACAAATATTCAATCAAAGCACATGTAAACTCTAATGTAATTGCTATGAAATACTTTTTACTTTCAATTCAAGCACATATAACCTATCTTATAGATTTATCAAGAAACGACAACATATCTTAATGAAAATATCGCAATAATGGACAAACCTAAAAGATAAATCTACCAAAATCAATCACATCCAACAATGTTGACATAAGAAGATCATGACTAGACTTATATCGAGGGGAAAGATACAATCACCAGTATTGGTGTTTCTTTCTGGTGATAAGGATTTGTGGTGTATAGTGATGTGTCGCATCATTGGTTGGGATATGTGTAACATAGGAAAGCTGTGGCCCATACTTCTAGAAAATTGAAGATTCATGATAGAAATTAGCCTACTCATGACTTAGAGTTGGCTGCTATAGTGTCTATTTTAAAGATTGAAGACATCATCTGTATGGAGCCACATGTGAGATATCCATTGGTTATAAGAGTTTGACATACTTACTTACCCAGAGAGAGTTGAATTTAAGGCAAAGATGATAGATGGAATGATTAGTAACGATGATTGTACAATTCACTAACATCTAGAAATTACGAGGGTGATAGCTGATGTTATTTTTATTGTTGCATATATGTGTCATGCTGGGATTTTCAAAATGTGACAACACCGTCTCGGGGGTGGCTGGTTATTATAGGAGGTTTATCCAAAAAATTTCTATGATTGCTGGACCATTGACTAGATTGAGCAGGAAGGACGTGAATTTTAGGTGGTAAGAAGAATGTGAAAGGATTTTCCAGCTTTTAAAAGAAAAATTGACTACTTCCTCGGTGTTAGTGCTTCTTTCTGGTGATGAAGGATTTTTGGTATAGAGTGATGCGTCACACTAGCTTATGCATCTAAGCAATTGAAGAACCATAAGAGGAATTATCCGACCCATGATTTAGAATTGGCTGCATAGTTTTTGCTTTGAATTTTTGGAGACATCATCTGTATAGAGCCAATTGTGAAATTTTTACTGATCATAAAAGTTTGATGCATTTATCTACCCAGAAAGAGTTGAATTTGAGGCAGATGAGGTGAGAGAGGTAATATATCAAAGTTTGTATGATGGATAGACATGAAGTCAATGAATCTACCTGTCATGATCTTTTTGTGTTGGATGACAGAATTATACCTCTCTTTGGCTGCAAGACTCCAGAAGAGTGAGTCGTCGAGCTCTGTCCTTGCCTTTTTGCTCGAAGATCCTGCTAAACCTTTTTCTTTTGCATCTGGTGCTGTGGATTTCTTGGACTATGGCCTTGTAGGCACGTGAGGTTCTCCAACGGTGGTTTTGATTCGGATTCTCTCAAACATTTGGAAAAATGTGTTTTTAAAGAGATTTGAGAGATTTTTGGGGAAAATAGAATTTTCAACCGTGGAGAGTTGAAATAAAGGTGATGGGGGATGAGATTAAGGATTCTATGGAGTGTTTTTGTGAGATTTTGGATAGAAATTGGAGATTTTTTAGAGAGAGAAAGCTTTAGGGTTTTGAAAATGGCGTGAAAACCTTGAAAAACTAAAGCGACAATTTATAGAATCATGATACCAATTGACTAGGTTGGGATACCAGTCAACTGGGTAAACTGGCAGAGAAATACTAGTCGATTGGGTAGTTACCAGAAATTCAAAATTTTGGCTCCAAACAAGGTCTTGTTCTACCAGTCGATTGGATACTTAGACTAGTCCACTAGGAGAAAAGGCAGTGTATTACCAATTGGAACTTGAATAGGATCCACCTCCCATTTGTTAGTCGTGTCCTCATCATTCCCCTCCTCTTGAAAAAGATTTGTCCTCAAATGATCACCTACATCAAAAGGGATTAAATCAGAAACATTGAAAGTGGC
Organism: Bretschneidera sinensis; assembly: GCA_023935145.1. Lineage (NCBI taxonomy): Eukaryota > Viridiplantae > Streptophyta > Magnoliopsida > Brassicales > Akaniaceae > Bretschneidera > Bretschneidera sinensis. The sequence continues at coordinate 105,161,902 of CM043698.1, read as the reverse complement.
ACTAACATTGTACTCACCTGGCAAATCTAATTTGTATGCATTGTCATTGATGCGCTCAAGGACTTGAAAATGCCCATCTCCTTTAGGAATAACTTTGAACGCTTTTGGGCTAGAAATCTTTCTTTCCTCATGTGTAACTAAGCCCAATCTTCGGGTTAAAAAATTAAATGTCGGCAACCTTTGTTAGCTTGTTTTGCATATTGTTCCGTTTTCCTCTCAATGTTTAGTCTTGCCTTTTCATGTATCTACTTAACAAATTCAGCCTTTTTTTTCCATCAAAGTTAGCACATTCAGACATAGGTAATGGCGTTGAATCTAATGGAGTTAAAGGATTAAAACCATAAAAAATTTCAAATATGGTAAATACTCTTCCCAAGTTTTGATGTTCTGTTTAATAATAGCCCTCAACAAAGTAGACAAAGTCCTATTCACTACTTCAGTTTGATCATCAGTTTGTGAGTGACAAGTAGTAGAAAATAATAGCTTAGTCCCTAACTTATACCACAAAGTCTTCCAAAAGTAACTCAAGAACTTAGCATCTCTATCTGAAACTATTGTTCTAGGCATACCATGTAATCTTACAATTTCTCTAAAGAACAAATTAGCAACATTGGAAGCATCATCAGTTTTGTGACATGGAATAAAATGTGCCATCTTAGAAAATCTATCCACAACCACAAAAATTGAATCTCTACCACATTTAGACCTAGGTAAACCTAACACAAGGTCCATCGAAATATCTATCCAAGGCTCATTAGGAACGGGCAGTGGCGTGTATAAACCATGGGGTTGCACTCAAGATTTTGCCTGCCTACATATGACACATCTACCACAAATTCTCTCAATATCACTTTTCATATGTGGCCAATAGAAGTGTTCTTATAAAATGGCTAAGGTCTTAACAACTCCAAAGTGACCCATTAAACCTCCTCCATGGGATTCCCTTATTAACAAATCACGCAAAGAGCAATTCGGTACACATAACTTATTCTACTGAAAAGAGAAACCCTCGTGCCTAAAGAACTTACCCACTGCGTTTTTCTCACAAGCCCGAAACTCTTCACCAAAATCGTTATCTAAAGGATATAATTCTTTAATGTACTCAAAACCAAGTAATTTTGCATCTAGAGTAGAAAGTAATACGTACCTTCGAGAAAGTGCATCTGCAACGATGTTTTCCTTACCTTGCTTGTATCGAATGACATATGGAAATGTCTCGATGAATTCTACCCATCATGTATATCTCCTACTCAACTTGTGTTGACCTTTTAAATGCTTCAAGGACTCATGATCGGTGTGAATCATGAACTCATTAGGCCAAAGATATTGTTGCCATGTTTCCAATACTCGAACCAACGCATAAAATTCTTTATCATAAGTAGGGTAGTTTAAAGCTGCTCCACTTAATTTCTCACTGAAATATGCGATTGGTCTTCCTCCTTGCATAAGAACTATGCCAATACCCAAACCTGAAGCATCACATTCAATTTCAAACATTTTAGTAAAATCAGACAAAGCAAGTAAAAGAGCATGAGTTAATTTTTATTTGATCAATTGGAACGCATTCTCTTGCTTATCTCCCCATTTGAATCCAAAGTTCTTCTTGATGACTTTAATAAGCGGGAAAATACTGCTAAAGTCTTTCATGAACCTCCTGTAAAAACTAGCAAGTCCATGAAAACTACGAACTTGACCTACACTCGTGGGACTTGGCCATTTTTTAATCACATGGATCTTTTTTTCATCAACCTGTACTCCTTGTGCACTCACAGCAAAACCAAGAAACACAAGCTTATCGGTGCAAAAAAGTGCACTTCTTCAAGTCAGCAAACAAGTTCTCTTTTCTAAGCACATCCAAAATTGATTTTAAATGCACAATATGATCATCTAAGTTTGTGCTATAAATGAGAATATCATCAAAATAAACAACAACGAATCTGCCTATAAAAGCTCGCAAAACATAGTTCATTAATCTCATGAAGGTATTAGGTGCATTTGTTAGTCCAAATGGTATAACTAACCACTCATATAAACCATATTTCGTTTTAAAAGCAGTTTTCCATTCATCATCCCTTTTCATTCTTATTTGATGATATCCACTTTTTAAATCAATCTTAGAAAATACATAAGCACTATGCAGTTCATCTAGCATATCATCTAAGCAAGGAATAGGATGTCGATGCTTTACCATTATATTGTTGATTACTCGACAATCAACACACATTCTCCACGTCTCATCCTTTTTAGGAACCAAAATCACTGGAATAGTGCACAGACTCATGCTTTCTCTTACGTACCATGTTTCCATCAATTCACTAACCTGCCTTTATAGCTCTTTTGTCTCCTCAGGATTGCTTTGATAGGCTGGTCGGTTTGGAATTGTAGCACCGGGCATGAAATCAATTTGATGTTCAATGCTTCGAATAGGAGGTAAGCCTTATGGAATCTCCTAAGGAAAGATATCATCAAACTCCAGCAAAAGAGAAACAATAGAACTAGGCAAAGATGAGTCAAATTGAATAGTGTTTAACGCCTCTTTGTACAAAAGTACAATCATTGGCTGATTTAAAACCATCGCTCTTGCATAGAAATTTGTTTTTCTCTCAATGGCCGAATCAGCTCTCTTATTTTCTCTCTCAATTTTCCCGGCCTCTCTCATTTTCTCTTTCTGATTTTCATTCGTTCTCTTTTTCTCACTCTCTTTCCTTTACTCACTTTCTTTTTGTAACCTCACTTGATCTTTATAAACCTACTTTGGTGTCAAAAGAACTAGAGTGATTGTTCTTTGATTGCTTACAAATGAATATTTGTTGGTGAAGCCATCATGCTTAACACGCTGATCGAATTGCCATGGTCGGCCTAGTAACAAGTGTCCAGCTTGCATCGGAACTACATCACACAAAACTTCATCTTCATATTTTCCAATCCGGAAGGAAACTAACACTTGTTTGTTCACCCTTACTTCACCACTATCATTAAGCCATTACAACGTGTAAGGCCGATGATGTTTAATTGTTGGCAGCCCTAATTTCTCAACCACAACGTTAGTACAACTACCTCCATCAATAATCACACTACATACCTTGTTTTGCACATGGCATCTAGTATGAAAGATGTTTTCTCGCTACACTTCGTCATCTTCTTTAATTTGCACACTTAGAGCTCTCCTTGCAACCAATAATTCTCCTTGGGCAGCGTATTCCTCATCACCCGCATCCTCCAATGGTGGCATAGATTTGGTAACTTCTTCGCCCTCGGTTTCAATTTCACCATCATCTCATAATACCATAACTCTTTTGTTTGGACATTGGCTTGGTATGTAACCCCTGCCTTGGCATTTAAAACACTTAATATCACGATTTCTAGTCGTGGAAGAATTAGTTTTACCTTGATTTCCATGGCTGGTACTTTCTTGCTTTTGCTCGATTTTGGGCTTGACCGTGACTTGCTTCTCCTCTTTCTTCACAAAATTCGGCCTCTAAGGTGAACTCGAGTTAGGGTTTTGCCATGTATTTTTACCTCTCCTCTTTAGTTGGTTCTCAATTTTGACAGCCATGTGCACTATATCTTCCAACTCCACATAATGATGCAACTCCACCGAATTATTAATTTCCTAGTTCAAACCAGCTAAGAACCTAGCCATAGTAGCCTTTCGGTCCTCCTCTACATTCGCTCGGATCATAACGACTTCTATCTCTTTATAATAATCCTCCACACTCTGACTACCTTGTGTAAGACTCTGTAATTTTTGGTACAACTCACGGTAGTAATGGCTTGGCACAAACCATTTCCTTATCACGGTTTTCATCTACTCCCAAGTCTTTATTGGACACTCTCTATTTCTCCTCTCGTTTAACACTAGTTGATCCCACCAAACAATTACATAGTCAAAAAATTCAATGGCTGCAAGTTTAACCTTTTTAAGCTCGGAATAATTATGACAATCAAATACTAATTCTATCTTCTTCTCCCACTCAAGGTATGCTTCAAGATTGTTTTTGCCTTGAAACGATGGAATCTTCATCTTAATACTACCCAAGTTATTATCTTCCCAATTCCTAGCTTCTCTATCTTGACCACTAAATCTCCAATGGCTAACAACTGATTCCTGATCATCTTCTTCATCAAATCTATTCCCATAATACTCTTCATCTTCAACTCTCTCTCCCCTAGGTTGAACTCTCTCCCTCCTCCGCACATTAGGAGCATTTTGTTGCTACCCCACATGTGCATTTTCTACCCGATCTATCCGCTCATGAACCTATTCCATCTCCATTCTCAATACTTTCCTCATCTCACCCATTAAAGCCTCCATGAGCAACTTCGGATCACCCTCTCCTGACGTATCTCCGAAATTATTTTTGTTCTTGTTGTTTGACATGTTTGCTGCAAAAAACAAAGTTAGAAAAAAAAAGAACAAGAGGACCTCACACATTCCCTCACGTGTTTCACTCAAAGAATAAGTCACTCAATTTCACTCATGTTTTAACACAAAATCGTATTGGCTTTTACCCTCTTATGTGCTCACCACTCTTGCCTTTTTCCACTCGTAATAATCCTCTATAGGTTCTTATCAATCTAACCAAAAAAATATCAAAGTTTCCAGCAACAATTCACCAACAACTCACAAAGAAATTCATATTTAAAGGCTAGAATACAAGCAAAACAAAGATGAGAAATTGAAACAAGAATTGAAAGGATTGAATCTAAATATCATACACTTTTTTTTCATGTTTTTTTTAAACTAGAAATTCATTCTTTTTTTTTTCGAATTTCCACCTTTTTCATTTTTTTATTATGAATCAAAACAACAGATAAGCAAACCTGCAACTAGAAGGCTCTGATACCAACTGATATGATCCACGCCAAGAACTAAGAAATTGATGGATCGAGAAGACTTATAAGATCGTCTAGAAGCAGATTTATATGAGGTCGTGACCTGTTGCTTATATTGAAGCAAGAAACTTGGTATAATGAAGACGCCACAATCAATTATGGAAGGATTGATTGATAAGTCGAAGATGAACGCTAGGGAAACTCCGATAAGTTCAGAAGTTCTAAAAGAACCAAAGAGAATTTTCTCTCCAAAAGTTTGAATCAAATCTGAATTGTGTTATTCCAAAAAGCCAATAGCTATTTAAATACATGAGAATTCATAACCAATTAGAAAAAGGAAACTAAGGAATAGGTTTCATACTAGAATTCTGGTAACCTAAAATCCAAATAAGGAAAGTACCTAACTTGGCATGCAAGCCTTACAATTCAGCAATTAAATTAATAAAGAAATAATTAAGGAAATGTAATAAGAAAAATTGCAGCCAGCCATTTTCCTTGATGAGCCAACCAAAACGAGAAAGTCTTCAATTTTGGGAAACTAAGATTTTAATTCACAATCTTGAGTTGCTAGATTATTCCAAAGCTTGAATTATGGAAACTCATTCTTATGGATCACGTATAGTATCATCCTTGGGCCCCTAAAGATGGTTCTTAGCCCAAATGTATTGAATCAGCCCACTGAGAGTTTTCTTGAACCTTTTAGCTCGAGCCCTTATAACTAGACCAATTGGAACTTGAATAGGATCCGCCTCCCATTTGGTAGTCATGTCCTCATCAACAAGCCTAGCATATTTCTATATCTATATCTATAGATTTTGATCTCCAAAATATAGGATGGTTCACCCAAATCCTTTATAGATAAGTTCTTTGACAACCAAACTTTAACTGACTACAACATTCCTACATCATCCTTAATGAGTAGTATGTCATCTAGTTAATCTTTCTTATATTGAATTTGATTCCAAAGTGCTTCTTGACTACTTTAAGAGTGTTTCTATTCCTTGGAAGATTTATTACACAATATAAACTTGCCAATCACTTCTTTCTTAGTCTTATTCACTTGTTCGTACTTTCAGATAAAGAAATTGTCCCACTAATGGTCTTCCAGCTTTGGTGCAACAGTCTTAAAATAATCTGATTTTTTGACACTTGGTTCACTTCATCAGGAAGTTTTGTGTTTGTGTTTTGAAGATAGTCAAGGAATTATTACTTATCATCCTGTCAAAAAAAATTGTATTAGCATAGTCTTATATGTAGCTAATTTAACACTATTGTTTTGAATTTCTTAGCAGGGTTAAAGTTTAAGTCTCCCATGCTTTTCTTTGTATTATTCTTTTTTCATTTCATAAAATAGGTAAGGGTCCATTCCAAACCCCCCTCCACCACAAGGAGGCTTATAAATAAAATGGCATTAAGAATGTTACAACATTCCCACTAACCTTCTTATACACACATGGTTCATTCTCGTTCTTGATGAAATTAAACGATTGATTGTCTCATCAAAACGGATGTTCCAACTTCTAAAATCTTGCTTTAAACCATAAATGGTTCTTTGAAGCTTGTATATATGGTCATTACCACTAGATGTCAATCCCTCTGGTTATGTTATGTACATATCTTCGTCTATGTTTCCATTATTAAATACGGTCTTTACATCCATCTGTCATATCTCATAGTCATGATATGCAATTATCGCAACTAAAATCCTAATGGATTTAAGCACGACCACTCGAGAGCAGGTTTTGTCAAAGTCAATTCCTTATGTTTTCTTAAAACCTTTTGCTATTAGCTTTGCCTAATAGGTCCTTACCTTTCAATCTACTTCAATATTTATTTTAAAGACCTATTTGCAGCATATAGGTACTATACCTTCAGGTGCATCGACCAAAGTCCACACTTTGTTGGAGTACATGAATTCCATTTTGAATTTCAAGGCTTCTACTTACTTCTCTGAATCAATATTTGACATCGCTTCTTTGTAGTTAACAGGTTCCTTATCATCTATAAGGTGTAACTCTAGGTCGCCGTCTATGAGAAATCCATATCTCTCTAGAGCATTGGGTATTATGCTAGATCTATGGATAGGTTGCGTAATAAGAGGATCTATTGATGTAGGTTCTTTAATTTGAACAGTACTAGATTGTGGTTCTTATGACACTTTATCAGGTTCTATCTTGCTCTCACTGCTCCCTTTTAGCATAAGCTATTTTTCTAGAAAGGTAGCATATTTAGAAACAAATACCTTTTGTTTTTATGGATGATATAAATAATATCCTAAACTTTCTTTAGGATATCCTACAAACCTACATTTTCAACACCTAGTTCCCAACTTACCTGTATGTAACTTCTTTACATAAGCAGGACAACCCCAAATCTTACAATGTTTAAGATTAGGTTTCCTCCCTTTTACATATCTCATATGGTGTCTTAGGTAGTTTCTTTAAGGGAACCTTATTTAATAAGTATGCGGTAGTTAGGACCACATATTTCCAAATCGATATATAGGACGATCAATGTAACTTATCATGAATCGTACCATATCCAATAGGGTATAGTTCCAAAAGAGTCCACTTAAAAGAGAATCTCTTTCTCTTTGAGATAATTGAGAAATTCATCAGACATGTATTCAACTTCTCTATTGTATCGAAGAGCTTTAATATCTTTCCCAGTTTGCTTTTCAATTTCACTTTTGAATTCTTTGAACTTTTCAAATTATTTAGATTTTTACATCACTAAGTACACATATCCATACCTAGAATTATCATTGGTAAAGGTAATGAAGTAGGAGTTGCCTCCTTTAGCATTGACTGTTAGAGGTCCACACACGTTAGTGTGTATCAACCCTAATACATCTGCGGCTCTTTCTTCATGTTCACTAAATGGAGATTCAATCATCTTCCCTATGAGACGGGCTTCAAAAGTTGGATAAGATTAAAATCCAATAGATCCAAATGTCCATCTTTTACCAACTAGTTTACACTGTCCTCATTAATAAGACCTATTCCTAAGTGCAACATGTAGGAATGATTTATATCATTATCTTTTTTCCTTTTTTGTTCAATATGAAATATTTTACCATCTACTTCTAGATGACAAAACTAAGTAACAAGTCTCTACGACTAATGTAGTAGCACTTGCTCCATTTTCAAGGAGAAGGTTGACTTCTCCTTACTTAGTTTCTTTCTTCATCTTAACTCTAACAAACTATTGTAAATGTAAGAACCATAATTGATATCTAATACCCAAGTAGAAGCATTATTATCTAATAATTTAATTTCACCGAAGAATAATTGAGACATGCCTTCCGAAGGTTTGTCTTGCAAGGTGATCCTTATAGTTTCTCTTCTAGTGTCCATTTTTTCCACAACATAAACACTATCCCTTATCCTTCTTGGTTTTTGAGGAACTTTTCATACTCCTCCCATTCATTTTAATGGTTTCTTCTTATTATTCTTTAAAACATTATTGCCCTTGGGCTTAGAAGATGATTACTCATTGACAAGCATAATGGGTGTCTTAACTTTCTTGATTGTTGCCTCTACATTCTTGCATATATTAACAAGTTCTAAAACTGTAACTTCAATCTCATTCATGTTGTAGTTCATAACATAATGTAAAAATGAGTCTAGAAGGGAATGAAGGATTAAGTCACTAATTAACTTCATATTTAATCCATGTTCATGGACTAATGATTCTTTGGGCACACTAGCCCTTAAAAGGCCTTTAGAGATTTAGAATCTTGCATTGCAACTATGCTCACCACACAACTCTTGTAGAAGAAGCAATATCGCAAAGCACTTTCCATCTTGTCATGTTGCTTATAAAGCTCATTATGTTAGTAGTATCCCATACAAGCCAATGATATTTGATGTATAGGAATATTATTTGTAAAAAAATCTTATTCAAATTGTTATAATAATTAATAGTAAGTTTTAATTATCACAAATATCTATTTAATTACATTATCAATATTTAGTCCATAGAGTAATAACAATGGATGTAAGATTATGATGAGATCATAATTATGAGACCTAATATTCTTGAAAGTTTTTCTCTTAAAAATTCTTGGTCGTAGGATACTAATTGAGCATTAGAAATCCAGTTAGACTAGTATATACTGTGTTTGCTCAATTTGAAGGGTGACTGATCTCAATGTCACTTGTGTGGTAGACACTAAAATAAGTATGTGGGTGCACATTGGAGAATGAGTTCATTAAACATGACTCGACTTAAGAACACCTGAATGGAGTTTTATTTGCCTCTCAATAAGTAGTTCTTATGTTACAGTTGTGCATGTGATCCTTAGACCTAAGGCACTATGGTTATCTTGTATGTGACTTATTATACTTTGATGATATTTAATATGGTTCTATTCATGGATCATTAATTGGTAGCAATTTAATATAATGGGTTTCACATTGGGGTATACGTGTGTACAATAAGGGATTTATCACTCCTAAGTAAAAGGAAAGAGTGTCCTACATGATCTACTAAGATATAATTCGAGAAGTTCCTTGGCCAAGGTAGGGTGTGAATTAGAAAGGAGTTTTTAATTTCACCATTAGAATCAGATTCTTGAGATCTATACAGATATAATTAATTCTAAGGGTTTGATAGTAATACTATACCCTAATTAGCTTAATTAGGACTTTGCACGACGGAAGGATTAAATTGCATGATAACTAATAACACAAAGGTTCAAGGTTTTACAACCAAATTAACATATTCTTGGTAGTCATGATATGCTACTAAGTGTCACTCATGATTGTAGAAGCCATAAGAATTAATTTTAATTAATTAATTCTTAGAAAAGGGAGAATCAAAAGAGGTTTTGACTCAAAATAAATTAGAAAGAGTTCTAATTAATTGTAAAGGGTTCCAATTTCAATTACATAAAATTTTGGCCTACAACCAGATTAGTTTGAACCTAAGGGGTACAAAAGGGATAAAGTGTAGTTAGGAAATAACTAAATGGGTTTAGTTTGCAATTAATAGTTAGTTTCACTTAACCCTAATAGTATGAATAGTTTATTAGTGTGCAAAAATTTGCTAGCACATAATCTACACATAAGTTTCCCATAGAGATTGAGTTCTTCTTATTCCCAAAAGAGATGGCGAATTTAGAAAGAAATCCTAATTTAGGATTTTTCCTTACGTGGATCAACCTTAGAGACCACATATGTTTATGATTGTTGTGAATTCAAGAACTTGAAGGAATTTGGATTTAAGTGTGGTGGAGAATTCAGATACAACATATCAAAGGATTCAACAACACAACGAATCAAAGATAACGATTCTAAGCCTTGAATGTTCTTGATTATTAGATGCTCTACACTAATCATAAGGTGATTAGGGTTTCATAGAATAAAAAAAAATTTAAATTTTCATTGTGTTTTCTAGGTCGATTTCATTCCAGTGGTATTAAGCCATCCTTATGATTTATGTAGAACATGAAAAATTATTATTATGGATGCATTAGATTTGATCTTATAATTCTAAAGATTGCAAATTGATAATCTAAAAATTAGATTAGGGTTTATGAAACCCTTTGTCAAGAAATTCAAGAAAGAGTTCTAGAATTGATTATGATGAGTGCCAAATATTGCATATTTTGGCCCCTTAGTTTACATTTGTTAGCTTAAGAATTTGTTACTTTGAGTTGTTTTTCGTTGTTTAACAGGTTCATTAGTACTTGGAAAAGAGTTTCACTAAATTGCTAGAATTACCCCTACAGATCAGTTATTTTTTGAAAATTAAACTGTATTGATTCAGGAAGAACTAAGAGATGAGCCACATATGCTTAGAAAGATCCGGAAGTCTATTTTCTGGAGAATTTTACGGTTCATAAAAATGATTTTTCTAAAAAAGGTTATGACAGTTTTAGTAGACAAAGGTCAAGCTGGAAGATGCCTAGTGCGCTCGAGCGCACCAGACCTGCGATCGAGCGCAGGTACGCACTTTGACATCCCACATCGGTTAGAAATACTTTGCAGCACACCACGCTACGCTCGAGTGCACCAAGATGCGATTGAGCGCACTCGGGCAATATCCCACATCGAATTGGAAACACATTGCACTCCTGGAGTTTCCCTATAAAAAGCCCACTCCACTTCAGCTTTGAGGATCATCTGGGAGCAGATCTGGAGGGCTTTTGGAGGGCAAGCTGGGGAATCTCCAAGGCTTTGCTACCAAGGGGGGATGCTCACGGTGAGATCAAATCTTTCCCTTAAGATTTTTGTTATCCATTATATTTATGGGTAATTAAATTCTCAAGTGGGGCAAGGGATGAACTTGCACAGTTAATGGTATTTTTATTTATTTTTAATTTATGTATTTGAGTTTCAATTACTAAAACTCTTTTGTTTTATCATTTGCAATTCATTAGTGATATTTTCTTTTCCGAATAATCTTAGAATTTATTCTGTTTATAGATTTAGTCATGCTTTTTCTATTGAATGGTTTAGCTCTTTGATTATGTTTGGATCAATTATTTATCTATATTGATTTAGTTCTTTGCTACAATATCACTCCCTGAGTATATTGTCGTCATTGGATTTTCTCAATAATGATAATAATTTACGTATTTTAAAAGTGGTGAATGATTTTTCAGAGAGTTACATTTGGTTTAATCTTGGTTTATAAATTTATATCTTCCAATTGGGAATTGGCAAGTGAATTCCCAATTGAGTTATTCAATGAATTAAGAATAATTAATATACCAGATTTGTGCAAGGGATTCCCGACGCTTTACTTTACTTTGCATTCAAAAATTAATCTTTGTTCTCCATCAATCATTCAATATTGTTCTTTAGTTTCTTTGTTCTTTCTATTATTCTTTTAATTTGTCTCCCCGTGGAATTGACACCCCAAAGCTGTGCTACAACTACTGCGTTATTCTTTGGGCGTAATCAAATTTTGGTGCCATTGTTAAGGAGACGGTAGAAGAATTGCTAGATAGTTTTTTTTTAGCAGTTTGTAAATGTGGTAACTTCGTTCCTTCTTTTAGCTTGCTGCATTTTTTTTTCTTTTTCCCTTCTTTCTTTTTATAGTATTTTTTTATTTTATTATTATTTTGTTATCTTACATGCACAAATATAGAGATGCTTTGGGTAGAGTTGCTTGTAGGCCTGTGTTAGAGTCAAAATTAATTTTTTTTTAAAAAAAAAATCCTTTATTTGACAATCCATCTAGTCCTTAAGAAATGAGTGAACACGAAGATCAACCCACTAGGACCCTTCAGGATTACCTCCACCCTACACGCACAGCCACACCATCATGCATCATGTTTCCAGCTAATACTCGCCAACTGGAGTTTAAAACAGGGATGATACAGTTACTCCCTACATTTCATGGTTTGGAAAATGAAAACCCATATGTGCATATTAGGGAGTTTGAGGAAGTAGTTGCGACTTTTGATAGTCAAAATGCAACTGATGACATTGTGAGACTTAAGTTCTTTCATTTCTCTTTGAAGGATAGAGCTAAGAGTTGGCTATACTCACTCAAACCAAGATTTATTGGGTCATAAAATGAGATGACTCGGGTCTTCTTTAATAAATACTTTCCCCAACATAAGATCAATGCTTTAAAAAGGAAAATCTCCACCTTTGCACAAAAGGATAGTGAGACTTTGTACCAGTCTTAAGAGAGATTTAAGAAGTAGTTGAGTATGTGCCCTCACCATGGGTATGAGAATTGGCGCTTAGTGAGCTTTTTTTTTTTAGGGACTTATATATAGAGAGCGCCAATTTGTGGAGATGATGTGTAATGGTGAGTTCTTACATAAAGATCCTGATGAGGTCATCTCGCCCAAGAGTGTCTCACATTTGCTGAGATGAGAGGGATGCATGAGGAACAATGTAATGCCTTAGGTATGTACAAAAAGCTTTTTTCACCTTTCTCTGATACGTATAATCTGGAGTGGCGCAATCACCCCAATTTTAGCTGGTAGTCTGAAAACCAACCATCTGCATAGCCCCCTAGATCATATCCTGCACCATATCAGGCGCCTGCATCTTCAAGGAGTCCTTTAGAAGAAACTTTGCATGTGTTTATTGAGGCATAGGGTAAGACTAATCAAAGATTTGAATCTTTAATTATGCAGGTTGTTGAAGAAAGTAAGGAGATAAAGAGCCAATTGTCCAAATTGATGAGCTCCTTGAGTGTGAATGAGCGAGGTAAGTTCCCTTCTCAAGCTCAGTCTATACCCCATGGTCAACACTTGGCGCAAAAGAATTTGAAGGAGGTGAATGCCATTGTGACACAAATTGTTAAGTCATTACACATCCCAACAACAAACAAATCAAAAGATGTGGACGAGAGCCACCAGGCATACATGATTGACTCACTCATGGAAAAAATCCATCACCTTAATCCATTAGAGTCTACCCTTACCCATGGTTTAACAAGAACAGATATCGAGCCAGAATCGATAGATGTTACTGATAACATCCTTGAGGCCTCTCCAAAGCATGCAAGCACCAAATTTGGCAGTGAAGTAGTTGCTGGTGTATGCAACTTATGTTTTTTTAAGAGGGAGTAAGAGCGTCTAGCTGAAGACATAAAACTTAGCGCTCATGGGAGGCACCCCATAGCATATCCTTTTATTTTTATTTTTATTGTTTTTCATATTTCTTTTCTTGTTTATTATTAGTATTTTTTTGTCTGCCAGTATCACTTTCATTTTTTCTTTTTCAGGGACAATGTGCGTGCATCAGTTCAAGTTTAGGGGTGTGCTATGAGCCATGCCAGCCAGGTAGTTTTCTATCTCTCAGGTCTGCTCTTTCCATGTTATTCACACATTGAGAGTAATGTGTCATTTAAGTTTGGGGGTATGGGAGACATATTCACACACATTTTGTCCTAGTTTTTGTTATATATTCTTGAAAAGATAAATAAATTCTCATGTTATTTAGAAATTTTGGTAGATCTAAACAAATACTGAGATGTGATGTCATTGGTGAGCTTAAAATCTTGAACACATGATTTGATGATAGAGTTTTAAAATTTTGTTACTTACTTTAGGCATTTGAGAATTCACATGTTTGATCTAATCTGACACAAGCACATTAGCACAAAATAGTGTGAGGTATGACATGTGAGTTTAATGTGTATGTTTCCATGACTCAACTGAAACTTGATGACACTTGTTGGATAAACACTTTGAAAAAAAAAATTTGCACAAAAAGAGAAAAATGCTCATGATGATCATTAATAAAATTTTCGCTGAGTAACTGGACCTCTTGCCTCAGTAAGCAGTGAGTGTTCATGTCAAAAGGTGAAAATTTTATTCATAATGATCATTGAGAAAATTTACACTGAGTAACTGGACCTCCTGCCTCAGTAAGCAGTGAGTGTTCATGTCAAAAGGTGGGAATTTTGCTTGGTAGTGTTAAGGCCAGTTTAGTTTTGTAGCCTTTTTTACTCGAGTTAATAAGTCCTTAGGGGTGTCTTTACACCTAATGCCCTAAAACCATCTGGTTTGGGAGTCATTGACTCAACACTCACTACATGGGTCAATTAGAAAGCTTAAGGGAACTAAACATAGCAGAGCCTTATAATAAAAGAGAGAAAAAAATAAAACTATGCCATCGCTGTTTATTCTGATAAAAAATTCTGTGAATCTTGAGACATGAAAACATTGCACATTGGAGTTACTTGAAAGCCTTATCTTTATATGCTAATTCACTTTACACTAAGTCAGACTTGTGATGCCTTAGCCTGCCTTTTATAAGTAATTAGATTTTAAAATTCCTATTCATTACGAAGATGGGTTTACATTTTAAGCTTGCTTATGAGTGAATATCATGGTTTTGTGTGATGCTTAAATTTTAAGATACCATAAATGATGAATTTATCTTTATGTTCTTTGCTTTTCGTTTAGTTTTTTTTTTTTTTTTTTTTTTTTTTTTTTTTGCTATGGGACTAGCAAAATGTAAGTTTGAGGGTATTTGATGAGTGCCAAATATTGCATATTTTGGCCCCTTAATTTACATTTGTTAGCTTAGGAATTTGTTACTTTGAGTTGTTTTTCATTGTTTTACAGGTTCACAAGCACTTGGAAAGGAGTTTCACTAAATTGCCAGAATTACCCGTACAGATCAGTCTTTTTTGCAACTTAAACTGTATTGATTCAGGAAGAACCAGGAGATAAGCCATATATGCTTAGAAAGATACGGAAGTCTATTTTTTGGAGAATTTTACGGCTTGTAAAAATGATTTTCTAGAGAAAGTTATGGTAGTTTTAGTGGACAAAGTTCAAGCTGGAAGATGCCTAGTGCGCTCGAGCGCACAGACCTGCGATCGAGCGCAGGTGCGCACTTTGACATCCCACATTGGTTAGAAATACTTTGCAACACACCATGCTGCGCTCGAGCGCACCAGGCTGCGATCGAGCACACTCGGGCAGTATCCCACATCGAATTGGAAACGCGTTGCACTCTTGGAGTTTCCCTATAAAAGGCCCACTCCACTTCAGCTTTAATGATCATCTGGGAGCAGATCTGGAGGGCTTTTGGGAGCAATCTGAAGGAATATTGGAGGGCAAGCTGGGAAATCTCCAAGGCTTTGCTACCAAGGGGGGATCCTCATAGCGATATCAAATCTTTCCCTTGAAATTTTTGTTGTCCATTATATTTATGAGTAACTAAATTCTCAAGTGGGGCTAGGGATGAACTTGAACAGTTAATGGTTTATTTTTAATTTCTGTATTTGAGTTTCAATTACTAAAACTCTTTTTTTTATCATCTGCAATTCATTGGTGATATTTTCTTTTCCGAATAATCTTAGAATTTATTCTGCTTATAGATTCAGTCATGTTTTTTCTATTGAATGGTTTAGCTCTTTGATTATGTTTGGATTAATTATTTATCTATATTGATTTAGTTCTTTGCTGCAATATCGCTTCTAAGTATATTTTCATCGTTGGATTTTCTCAATAGTGATAACAATTTACGTATTTTAAAAGTGGTGAATGATTTTTCAAAGGGTTACATTTGGTTTAATATTGGTTTATAAATTTACATCTTCCGATTGGGAATTGGGAAGTGAATTCCCAATTAAGTTATTTAATGAATTAAGAATAATTAAAATACTAGATTTGTGCAAGGGATTCCCGACACTTTACTTTGCATTCAAAAATTAATCTTTGTTCTCCATCAATCATTCAATATTGTTCTTTAGTTTCTTTGTTCTTTCTACTATTCTTTTAATTTGTCTCCCTATGGAATCGACACCCCAAAACTGTGCTATAATTACCGTGTTATTCTTTGGTCGTAATCAGATTATTATATGTGATGATGATAAAGATATTTTAGATTATTTTAGAAACTATAAAATCATTAGGGATTGATTAAATTCAGTTTGGATTGTTAAAATATGATTTTAGATCGAATTGGATCAATTTTGGGAAGCAAAAACACAAGAAATCAAGTAAAAGTTTCCAGAGCACCAGGTGGTAGTCAACTACCACGATGAGGTATTCGACTATCCCCTATCAAACCTAAAAAAATTAGGCAGGGATTCTGGGTAGTCAGTTCCCTCAACAATAGTCGATTACCACATGCAAAATCAGCAAAAATAATTTTTTTAAAAAAAAATTCACTGTTTTTACTCATTCTTAAGATTTAAATTTTGGTTTGACTTAAAATTTGAAATACAACTTTTATTCAAATAAATAAATTATTATTAATTTTTAAAAAAATATTTTGGTTTAATAATTTTTTTCTTAATTTTATATTAAAGTTTAAGAAATTTGAGTTTGATTTGGAATTGTAACTCCAAAATATTTATTGCATTGGAATTATGAATTCTAGTGAATAGGAAATTTAATTCTTATTTTTAATAGGATTAGAAAGGTCTTTGGAAACCTAATTTGATTCGGATAAGTGATCTTAGAATTAAATCCATAACTAAAATAAATTACATTTAAATTATATATGCAATATATGTGTGATTATGGACTTAAGACCAAATAATTGAGCTATGTCATTGTTCATTATTCAATATGATTGAATGCATTGTTCTAATTTTTATGGGTTGGAATATGAATTCTCTATTTTAGAGATATAAAAATTTAAATGGGTTTTGCATATCTTACCTCTCTTCTACTTAGGTATTATATACCAGGTGTAGTTATCATATTTGTAATAATTTGCAGGGGACTAAGAAGAAACAAGAAGCTAAGTAAAGGAGAAGTCACTCTTCGCCTTGGAAATGGAGCAAGAGTTGTTGCATTAGCCATATGGACTTATTACATAGCTCTACCATCTAAAAAAAATTTGGAATTAAAAGATTGTTTTTATGTGTCAGTTTTGAGTAAGAATATTATTTCAGTTTCTGTTTTGGATAAAGAGGGTTATCAACTATCTTTTAAAAGAAATTTATGTTCCTCTTCTTTAAATAATGAGTTATTCGATACTGACACTCTTACAAATAATCTTTATATTCTAGAATAGAATGGTAATATATTACATATTGATCAACAATGTAATAAAAGGAAAATAGATGAATTTAATCCTTCTTATGTATGGCTTCTCAAACTTGGTCATATAAATGATAGTAGAATTAACAAGTTGGCTAAAGATGAATACTTTGATTCATTAACTTTCGAGTCATACCCAACATGCGAATCTTGTCTCATGGAAAAGATGATTAAACTACATTTAGTGGACATAGAGAATTAGATACTGACATATAAGGATCAATCCACACTGATATTTGTGGGCCATTAAGATAAATTGCAAAGGGTGGCTATTCTTACTTCATTACCCTCATCGATTACCATTCGAGATTAGGGTATGTGTATCTTAAGAAGTACAAATTTGAATCCTTTGAAAAGTTCAAGGAATTTAGATATGAAGTAGAAAAACAAAATGACAAAAGTATCAAAGTTCTTCAATCCAATCAAGGAGGTGAATACTTGATGAATGGCTTTTTGGGTCATTTCAAGGAGAATGAGACTTTCTCACAATGAACTCTTCCTGGAACACCTTGCTTGAATGGTGTGTCCGAAAGAAAAAATTGTACTTTATTGGATATTGTGCGATCAATGATGAGTTACATTGATTTTCCAATTTCATTATGGGGCTATGCCTTAGAAACTATGATATTTATGTGAAATAGAGTTCTTTCTAAGTCAATGCATACGATACTATTGAGATGTAGAATTTTAGGAAACTTAATATTAATCATTTTAAGATCCAGGGTTATCCTTCATATGTCAAGAGATTAGTTGCAGACAAATTAGAAGTAAGGTGTAATAAGTGTAGATTTGTGAGATATCCCAAAGAAAGTTTGATATATTACTTTTATCTCCCTAATGAGAAAAAAGGTGTTTGTCTCTAAATTTATTACCTTTATGGAAAAATACTTTGTACTGTTGGTATTTGTCTAAGGTTTAAACATGTATAAACATGGTTCAAAGATGGTTAAAGTCTAAATCAAGGTTGGAAGATTAAAATACAGCATGTTAAAGGAGTGCACACATGTGTGTGCATCCATTTGGGTGTGTGTGCACACCCCTAATCAACAAAGAAAAGTAGTGCGCACTGTTGTGTGAAGGGCAGCATCAGTGTGCGCCTCACCGCCACTTCACCAGTGCCTCATTGCCCAGCAAAGATGCAATTTAAAGAAGAGCAATGCCGCACCGCCCCTCCGCCAGCACCGGACCGTCCAAAATATGGTGCAAAGGAGCTTTGCCTAGCGCCTCACCACCCCCTGTTCAACGCCTAGGCGCTAGGCACACTGAAGCACACATGGATAGCTTGTTTAAACCTCCTCTTAGGTGTGTGGATGCAAGGTTAAAATGCATAGCACCACTTAGGATTGATGGAAGGCCATGGTTAAGTGGTCATCAAGATCTAAGGGTGGAGATTGACTCGCAAGATTGGACAAGAAGTTGGTGCACTATATAAAGGTCACCTAGCTTCATTCTAGATATATTATTGTGATATACTTTGAGATCAATTGTAAAGAGTGATAAGACACAATACAAGAGAGAATTGTGTGAGAGTGCAAAGACACAAAACACAATAGGGACTCATTGTATAGAGGCTGGTTGTAAAGAAGAGAGAGTAGTATAGATAGAGAGCATTGTAATAGTTCTTATCATCTTCTTGGTTTCTTTAAGAACTTGAGCTTCTTGAAGAAGGTTGTTGTAATTGTAAAAAACCATTAATTTAGTGCAGAGAGTTCAGAGGAACTCACGGGGATGTAGGCTATTGTCGAACCTCGATAACAAATCGTTTGTCTTCTTTTCTTTCTTGTTTTCGATTGCTGTATTTCTTTCTACAAGTCATTCTAGACTTGGGTGTTTGGAAGATCACCACCTGGGCATCTTGTGAAGGTGATTTCCAATAGTGGTATTAGAGCTAGTGGAGATACCACAACAGTGGTATCAGAGCCAGAGGAGCTTGCACAACTGGGTATCAGAGCAAGAATAAGAAGGTTACGGAGTCAAGACTCCAATAATCAAATATCAACATCTTGGGTGATTCAAGAACGGATTAAAGATCAAGATCAGATCATGTTCTGGAAGGTGATTCAAGAACGATATTAAGATCCATCTTCGATCTGTGTTTTTGAGGTTGAAGAAAGCATTTATGGGTATTGCATAAATCTAGGATCTTGTCCGCAAAGATGGCTTCAAATTTATATGTTGAGAAGTTTGATGGAAAGAGAGACTTTTCCCTTTGGAAGCGGAAGATTGAGGCTGTTCTAATGCAGCAAAAAGTGGACTTGGCTATTGGAGAAGATGATGCTTTTCCAGCAAGTGTCACAGAGGACCAGCGGATTGAGATGAAGAAGATGGCTTACAACACCATTTTCTTGCACATGTCGAATAGTGTCATAAGGGAGTGCGGAGACTCAGAAGATTCGGCTGTCATATGGAAGAAACTAGATGAGTTGTTTCTTACCAAAACTCTCCCTAACAAGATTTATCTTCTTAAAAGAATCTTTGCTTTTAAAATGGATCCTAGTAAAGAGTTTCAAGATAATCTTGATGTCTTTAATAAGCTAGTTCAAGATTTGAATAACTGTAGCATTACATTTTCGGATGAACAATTGGCTGTCATTTTGTTAAATTCTCTTCCTGATTGCTTTGATAATTTAATTAATGCTATTGAGTATAGAAGGGATACTTTAACCAAGGAGATTGTGATCAATGCCATAAGGGCACATGACTTCAAAGCCAAGATGAAGGAGACATCAAGTGGAGATGGGTTGTTCATAAGAGGAAGGCCAGTAACTCAGAATAGCAATAGCAACCATGGCAACTACCGGGAGAAATCAAGAGGTAGAGGGCAAAGCCATGGGAGAGCACATTCCAAATCAATATTTGGAAAGAGGTGCTCCTACTGCAACAAGAAGGGCCATTTCAAGAAAGATTGCAAGAAGAGGATGTGGGATAAAATGAGAAGCCATACCAACAATGGAGAGGCTTTGGTTACCAAGGGAGAACAGCAAGATGATGTTCTTGTTGTGTGCTCAAATGTGAGCAGGAGGCAAGGCAGTGAAAAGTAGATTATGGATTTCAGGTGCACTTATCACATGTACCCTCATAAAGAGTGGTTCAAGAATTTCAAGGAGATCAATGATGGAAGGGTCTTCTTGGGGAATGACAATTCTTGCCAAGTGAGAGGATTGGAGACATCCAATTAAGGATGTTCAATGGAGTCACAACACTGCTACGAAATGTGAGGTATCTTCCAGATTTTAAGAGAAATTTGATCTCATTGGGGCAGCTAGATTCCATGGGGTATACATGTAAAGTAGAGGAAGGAAAGATCAAGGTGGCCAAGGGATCTTTGGTAGTGATCAAGGCAACAAGAAACGATGGACTCTATAAGATGATCAGAGAGACAAAAATCAATGATCAAGCAACAAGCTTGATGGCTAAGATGGATAAGGCAGCCCTTTGGCACACTCGCTTGGGACATATGAGCGAAAAGGGCCTGTAAGTTCTTAGCAAGGATGGTCTACTTGGAGGAGACAAAGTAGATAAACTGGATTTCTGTGAGAGTTGCATTCTTGGGAAGTAACACCGGGTCAGCTTCAACACTAGAGTTGACAAGTCTAAGGGGATTCTTGACTATATTCATTCAGACCTTTGGGGACCAGCAAGAACACCAACACAGGGAGGTAACTTTTACTTTTTGTCTTTAATTGATGATTATTCAAGAAGAGTGTGGGTTTATTTACTTAGAAATAAATCAGATGCCTTGGATAAATTTGTTGTGTTGAAGAAGTTGTTGGAAACTCAAACGGGTAGGGTAGTTAAGGCTTTACGAACCGATAATGGCTTAGAATTTTGCAATAAGGATTTTGATAAATTCTATGAATTAAATGACATTCTAAGACAGAGAACGGTTGTAAAAACACCTCAGCAAAATGGAGTTGCTGAGAGGATGAATAGAACCCTTATGGAAAAGGTTAGGTGCATGTTAATAGGATCCGATTTATCAAAATATTTTTGGGGAGAAATTGTGGCTACAGCTGCATACTTGGTAAATAGATCACCCTCTAGAGCTTTAGAGCTCAAGACTCCCATGGAGATGTGAAGTGGAAAAGCCCCTAAATTAAGCAACCTTAGGACTTTTGGGTGTGCTGCATATACACATCAAAAGGAGGATAAACTTAGCCCAAGATCTAGAAAATGTGTATTTCTAGGATATGGTGATGGGGTTAAGAGATATAGGTTATGGTCCTTAGAAAAGAAAGGCATGAAACTCATTATAAGTAGGGTTATTTTTAATGAATTGTTATTTCCCTACTTGGAGAAAACTAACCCTGTAGAGGCTAGTGAGCAAACCAGTCCGAAAGTTGTGGAGCATCACATCAAAGAGAGTTTGGTTTAGGTAGAGCAAGGAAGGCAAGAGGGTTCGGACCAGGTAGAGCCCTTGAATGAAGGCCGTGCTCAAGAAACTCAAGAAGAGGTTGATGCAGCAAGTCATAATGACTACCAGCTCACAAGAGACCAAGAAAGAAGGTTGGTCAGACCACCTTCAAATATGGGTTTGCAGATGCTGCGGATGTAGTTGCTCCTTAGACAGAATGAGAGATGAGTGAACAAGAGACTTACATTGATGCCATGGGATGTAAGGATTGGCCGAGATGGAAGCTAGCTATGGAGGAAGAAATGGATTCTTTAAGGAAGAACAACTTCTGGGAATTGGTGCACATTCCGAGAAAACAGAGAGTTGTGGATTGTAAGTGGACTTACAAGATCAAAGAAGGGTACCCTCCAGGAGATAATGTTCGGAACAAGGCTAGGCTGGTGGCGAATGGGTTCACAAGAAGAGAAGACATAAGTTTCACAAAAATTTTCTCACCTGGACACAAGGTGGAGAAGATGGTGAGTATCCTCATCTATGTCATTGATATGTTGTTGGTTCGGAACAGCAGGAAGATGATGGAAAGGTTTACATCTCAACTCAGTGAGAAGTTTGAGATGAAGTATTTTTGGCCATGCACAGAAGATCCTTAGAATTTGTATCATCCGGGAAAGGGAGAGAAACAGATTAAAGATCTCTCAAACTTCCTACATAGAGAAGATGATATCTAAGTTCTCTATGGAAGATAGCACACCAGTGAAGGTTCCCCTTGCTGGTCATTTCAAGTTCTCTAACGATCAATGTCCGAGATTGGAGGCGGAGAAGAAGAAAATGGAAAAAGTCCCTTATTCTAGTACTGTTGGTTCTGTTATGTTCACCATGGTAAGCACTAGACCTGATATTGCTCATACAATAAGAGTTCTCAGCAGGTTTATGAGTAATCCTAGAAAGGAGCATTGGCTTGGGATAAAATAGTTGCTGAGGTACTTGAAGGGAAACCCAGAAGTAGGGCTGGTTTATGAGAAGAAGGGTAAGTCCATCTGCCTTGAGATTTTTGCGGATTCAGACTATTGAGTAGACCGGGATAAAATAACATCGATTACCTCATACTTCTTCAACTGAAACGGATGTTTTGTAAGTTAGAAGGCTCAGTTACAGCCAGTGGTAGCACTCTCAACAACCGAGGCTGAGTATATAGTGACTACGGAGACCATTAAGGAGGTTATGTGGTGCAAAGGGTTGCTGGAAGAGTTAAAGGTACTGGAGGAGCAGGTTGTGGTGTTTTCGGATAGTCAAAGTGCAATGCACTTGTGTAAGAATCCGGTGTTCCATGAGAGAACAAAGCACATGGATGTTTGGTATCATTTCATTCGGAAAAATGTTACGAAAGGATGCATCCATGTGGACAAGGTAGCCACAAAAGAAAATCCTGCGGATTTAGGTACTAAAGTTCTACCTCTAAGTAAGTTCAATCATTGCTTTGGACTACTTAGGATTGGAGTTGGTTAATTGACAACTCAAGATGAGTTTGGATCCTGAAGCTTTCTGCACAATGGTTCGGGTTTAAACACTTAGATAGAGGTAGAGATTGTTGGTATTTGTCTAAGGTTTAAACATGTCTAAACATGGTTCAAAGATGGTTAAAGTCTAAACCAAGGTTGGAAGATTAAAATACAGCATGTTAAAGGAGTGCACACATGTGTGTGCATCCATTTGGGTGTGTGTGCACACCCCTAATCAACAAAGCAAAGTAATGCACACTACTGTGTGAAGGGCAGCATCAGTGTGCACCTCAGCACCTAGCAAGGATACAGTTTGAAGAAAGGCAATGCCACACCGCCCCTTCACCAGCACCGCACCATCCAGAATGTGGTGCAAAGGAGCTTTGCCTAGCGCCTCACCGCCCCCTGTTCAGCGCCTAGGCGCTAGGCACACTAAAGCACACATGGACAACTTATTTAAACCTCCTCTTAGATGGATAGATGCAAGGTTAAAATGGATAGAACCACTTAGAATTGATGGAAGGCCATGGTTAAGTGGTTATCAAGATCTAAGGGTGGAGATTGACTCTCAAGATTGGACAAGAAGTTGGTGCACTATATAAATGGTCATCTAGCTTCATTCTAGACATATTGTTGTGACATACTTTGAGATCAATTGTAAAGAGTGACAAGACACAATACAAGAGAGAATTGTGTAAGAGTACAAAGACACAAAACACAAGAGGGACTCATTGTAGAGAGGCTGGTTGTAAATAAGAGAGAGTAGTATAGATAGAGAACATTGTAATAGTTCTTATCATCTTCTTTCTTCTCTTCTTGGTTTCTTCAAGAACTTGAGCTTCTTGAAGAGGGTTGCTGTAATTGTAAAGAACCATTGATTTAGTGCAGAGAGTTCAGAGGAACTCACGGGAACGTAGGCTATTGCCAAACCTCAATAACAAATCGCTTGTCTTCTTTTCTTTCTTGCTTTTGATTGTTGTATTTCTTTCTACAAGTCATTCTAGACTTGGGTGTTTGGAAGATCACCACCTGGGCATCTTGTGAAGGTGATTTTCAACATGTGCTAAAAGGGAGCAGTGAGAGTAAAGTAGAACTTGAAGAAGTGTCTCAAGAACCATAAATCAATAATGATCAACCAGATGAGCCTATTATAATAGAGTCTCATATCACACAACCTCCTCATAGATCAAGTAGGATACCTAGAGCACCAGAGAAATATGAGTATCTCATCAAGGGTGAAATAAAAGTACATTTTATTGGGAACAAAGATCCTACAAACTATAAGGAAGAGATATCAAACATCGATTTGGGAAGATGGCTTAAAACCATGAAATTTGAAATGGAATTCATAAATTCTAACCAAGTATAGACTTTAATTAACCCTCCTAAAGGTATTGTACCTATTGGTTTCAAATAGGTCTATAAAAGAAAGATGGTTACTGATGGAAAGGTAGAGACCTTTAAGGTAAGGCTAGTAGTGAAAGGTTACAAGCAAAGACAAAGAGTTGACTTTAATGAAACCTTTTCTCCTATGGCCATGCTTAAGTCCATCAAGATCTTGCTTGCAATAGCTACACACTATAATTATGAGATATGAAAAATGGATATTAAAACTATATTCCTTAATGTAAATATAGAGGAAGATATATACATAGTGCAATCGAAAGGTTTTTCATCCAGTGGTAGTGCTTACAAAGTGTGCAAGCTATAAAGATAAATTTATGGACTAAAGCAAGCTTCTCGAAATTAGAACATCCAATTTGATGAGGCAATCAAAACATTTGGTTTTCCAAAAAATATTGATGAACCATGTGTGTATAAGAAGACTTTTTAGAGAGCAATTACATTTTCAATATTGTACGTTGATAACATACTACTCATTAGGAATGACGTAGGTATGCTATAACCAATCAAAGTATAGTTTTCAGGAAACTTCTCCATGAAAGATTTGGGTGAAGAATCTTATATTTTGGGAATAAAAGTCCATAGAGATAGATCTAGAAAGATGTTTGGCTTGTCCCAATCTACATATATAGATAAAATATTGAAGAGATTCAACATGAAAAACTCCAAGAGAGGATTGTTACCTTTTTGGCATGGAGTACATCTCTTTAAGCAGATGTCTCCAAAGACACCTAAAGAGAGAACATGATTTAAATCTCCTATTCTTTGGCAATAGGAAGTCTCATGTATGCTATATTATATACTAGACTTGATAACAGTCATGCTATAAGTGTTACTAGTAGATATCAGTTTAAACTAGATTTGGAATACTAGGTTGTTATGAAGAACATTCTTAAGAACTTAAGAAGGACTAAAGATCTATTCATCACATATGGAGGAAGTGAATTGAAATTGGAAGGATATACTTATTCAAACTTCCAGTCTGAAGTGGATGATAGAAAATTCATTTTTGGATTTGTTTCCACCTTGAATGGTCGAGCAGTGAGCTGGAAGAGCTCTAAGTAAGTTACAACTATAGATACCCCCATGAAGTTGAATATATTGCAAATGAGGCGGTTTAGATGAAAAGTTCATCACTGAGCTTCGTGTAGTTCCTATCATTAAGTTTATAGTACCTTATACTATATTAGGAATGGGGCGATAACTCAAGCCAAGGAACCATGTTCTCATAAAAAAATCTAAGCTACATTAAGTAGCTCATCCATTTGATTAACATAATCATTGAAAGAGGAAACATGAGGATACAAAAGGTTGTGTCAGCAGAAAATACAACAGATCCACTAACTAAAGAACTGACACATCAACAGTTCAATCATCATCTTTAGAAGATGGGGTACAAGATACATTAGCTATTGGCTTTAGTGCAAGTGGGAGACTGTTAGTAGTATGTCGTACAAGCCAATGACATTTGATGTCTAGGCATATTATTTGTAAAAGAATCTTATTCAAATTGTTATCATAATTAATGACAAGTTTTAATTATCATGAATATCTATTTGATTAAATTATCATGATTAAATCCATAGAGTATTCACAATGGAGATATGATTATGATGAGATCATAATTATGATACCTAATCTTTTAAAAGCTTTTCTTTTAAAAGTTCCTATTCGTAGGATACTAATTGGACGTTAGTAATCCGGTTAGACTGGTATATACTATGTTTGCTCAATTGGGAGAGTTACTAGTCTTAATGTTACTTGTGTGGTAGACACTAAAACAAGTATGTGAGTGCTTATTGGAGAATGAGTTCACTAAACATGACTCGACTTAAGAACGATTACATTGAGTTTTAATTGCCTATCAATTGGTAGTTACCTGAGGCACCATAGTTATCTTGTATGAGACTTATTATACTTTGATGCTATTTAATATAGTTATACTCATGGATTATTAATTAGTAGTAATTGGCTATAATGGGTTTCATATGGAGGTATGTGAGTGTACAATAAGAGATCTGGCACTCCTAAGTAAAAGGAGAGAATGCCTTATATGATCTAGTATTATATAATTCGGGAAGTTCCTTGGCCAAGGTAGTGTGAGAATTAATAAGGAGTTTCTAATTTTACCATTAGAATTATATTCTTGAGATCTGGACACATATAATTAGTGTTAAAGGTTTGACAATAATTTCATACCCTAATTAACTTAATTGGGACATTACATGATGTAAGGATTGAATTGAATGATAACTGATAACTGATAACATAAAGGTTCAATGTTTCACAACCAAATTCACATTGTCTAGGTAGTCATGATATGCTACAAGTTATCACTCATGATTGTAGAAACCCTAAGAATTAATTTAATGTATAATTAATTAATTCTTATAAATAGTATAATCAAAAGAGGTTTTGATTCAAAATAAATTAGAAGTTCTAATTAATTTAAAAAGTTTCAAATTGAAATTACATAAAAGTTATGGCTTACAACCAGATTAGTTTGAACCTAAGAGGTCACACATAAAAGGGACATTTTGTAATGAGGAAATACCTACAGGACTTAAACCTTGACATTATAAATAGTTTGTTAGTATGCTGAATTTTGCTAGAACATAATCTACACACAAGTTTCTCCTAGAGATTGAGTTATTCTTATTTCCAAAAGTGAGAGCGAATTTAGAGAGAAATCCTAATTTGGGATTTGCTTTAGGTGGATCAGCCTTAGAGACCACATATGTTTAAGGTTGTTGTGAATTTTAGAACACAAAAGATTTTGGTTCAAAGTTTAATACATCTTATGTGCAAAAATTTTGTATCTAACATGTTTAAGCCAATCAACCCCCCGTAGGGTTTGATCGGTTCATATTTTGAATCGACTGGTTCCCCTTTGGAGCTTGTTGGTCAATGCTCCACGTAGGTAAAAACTTTGTTCAATTTTTACCTCATTTTAATTTACCTGTTCTCTTTCTTTTAAATAGTATTTTTGACATTCTGATGTGCTCTATAAGTTTGTGTTTATTCTATCTTACCTCAATATTCCATTTAAATTCCATTTTGAATTTGCTTGGTTAAATATTTTTATAATCATTGATTGAAAAAAAAATTGATTAAGTTAAGCCCATTTCTCTTTGGAGCAAAATGTTGTTCAACAAATGAATGTTGGGTCAGTAATCTCCTAAGTATATACGCTTCTATTTCAATTGTGGTTTTTTGTTTAAATTATTGCCTTTGGTTGTTAAATTATACATGTATATGTTGAATGCTAGTGGCTGGTACTTTTAATTCAACTTAACTTTTAAATACTTCTCCACAAAGTAAAGGGCTAAGCCTCGACATAGATCAGAGAGGGAGCTTTAATTCTTCCTTCTCTCATATACAATTCTCCTCGCCCTTAATATCTCTCGTAAGATCGATTAAAAGGAATTTCGACCCCCTTCAAGGTCAAATAGCGACTCCTTACTCATCATCTCTGCTTTGTGCTTAGACGATAAAAGGAACCTAGTGTGAGAAATGTTCCCAAACTTAAAAGAGCCCCCTTATGGGAGCCCATTTACTAATTGACAAAGAGCATTGAAAGGTGTGATACCCATAGCTGATGACTTCGTTGGGGAGATTTAACCTTAACATTTTTGGAAAAGTTTTTAAATTTTAAGTTTAATTACTTTTACCGTACTTCACTTGCACACTTACACTTATTATTAATCACAACAGAGTAAGTAAGGGGCATGATATCTTGGTGTGACCCTAATTTGCTTATGCTAGCCCTTGGTGTGTGACAAGATCCTCTTAGTTCTTGTTAAGATAATGAAGGTTTGTTATCGCGTTTGTACTCTTGTGGTCCACTTATTAGGCCATTCAAGCAGCATGAAGGCATCTTTCTAACCATGGGGTACTCTTGAGCCAACCGAAGAAATAAGGTGGATCCAATCCATAGAAAAACCTTAATAACATCCCTCTAGGTGGACCTTATCCTTGTATATGAATCGTGTGTGGTAGATATACCTTTTTTGTTTTGCAACATGATGTTTTGATTATTTGGTAACATGTTTCTTTTCTTAAACCTTCTTGATTTGAATTTCAAATTATTTTTACTTTTCTTTTAAAAATAAAATCTTTAATGGAAGAATCTTTTATTTAATTCTTAGACATAAATGTGAAGATTTTTTTAGTTACACTTTTTTGTATATAAATTCAAAAATTTGAAATTCAAAATTTTTTATCTTCTCCCTAATGGCCATTAGTGAAAGAATATTTTATTTAAGTCTTGGAGGTTAACTCCTAGAATTAAATTTGAATATCCATGAGTTAGTTCTTATTAATTGAGGAATGAATTTGAAAAAAAAAACAAAATCAAAATTTTGAATTGTTTCGAATTCGAAATTATTTTCTTTATTCCCTCCTTAGTCACTACTTATTAAAGAATTCTTTTAAGGATTCCATAAAGTTTTTTTTATTAATCAAGGTATAAATTTAAGAATTTCAAAAGAAAAAGAAAATTAAAATTTGACTTTCCCTCTTTTATTTTTCAAAATTAATAAAAATAAAAATCTTTTTATTTTAGGCCTTAGAAATTAATCTTAGTCATGAAAATCCTTGATTAAATTCTTTAAATCAAACCTAATCAGGTTGATAACTCAAATGAAAGGGATTTAACCCCTTTCGTTTTTTAAAAATCATTGAAAAGGGATGATTAAGTGGATTTAATTTTTAAAATTATGTTGAATAAGATTAATCTCCTAGATTTAAATTTAGAGATTAATCTGAATTAATATGAATTGATGAGAAATAATTTGAAAAATTCTTGAAAAAAACATATTTTTTAAACTCAATTTTTTAAAAGATTTTTAAATTTTTCCACTTAACTCTCATTGAGTTGATATCAATAAAACAAAATTTTATTGATTGAACAAGTTGATTTAGGTTGTAGAATATCTTTGATGAAATATTTTTTATTATACCAAATCGATTTAATCAAACCAAAGATGATGGTACTTAATTCCACTTTATTTGACTAAATCATTGATGAAGTATAGTTAAATCAATTTAATTCTTGAAATTAAATGATTAAGATCATTTAACCAAAAATTAGGATTTTGAATTGATACCGAGTTAATGAGAGTGGAGTTTGAAGACTTTCAATTTTTGAAAATATGAAATGATTTGAAATTTGATTAAAAATTTGTTTCTTGTTTGTTTTTTACTTTTTGTATTTATTCGTGTTTTATGTGCGGACTAACCTAGACCAACTTCAAATGGACTCAAATCTAATGATGGGCTTAGTCGAAAAGTGTGTTTTCTTGTTTCGATTTTTTTTTTTGCTTTCTCCTTTTGAAAAGTTCTTTTTTTTTTTTTTTTAAGAAACAAAGAAAAACTCATGTCGAACATATAGTAAAACTGAAATTGAATAAGAGAAAGTTACTAAATAAGCTTCAAATACATCTCATGAACCAGTTATGAACCTTAACTAGATCTTCTTTCTTCATGCATATTACGAAAGAAGTCAATTCTAAGTAGATTTGAACCCATTGATGGGTTTGAATGAAATATATTTTCTCAAACCCCATTTTGCTTTTCAAAGAAGCCTTAAACCCAAGATATGGTTCAAGAACTACTAAGGATGAACTTAAGACATGCATATCATGAAACTGATTTGGAATTTCATTTTAATTTTCTTTTCATAAACAAAGAGTCATCCATAGACCTCCACCTCCCACCTCACGAAATTCCAAATTGGGAGATTAAGAAAGAACAATCTAGTTAATGTGGAATAAATGGCCCAAAAAAGAGAAAAAGAATAAGATGCAAGAACTCAAGGACATGTTGGTTGACATGATGAAGAGGTTGAGTAACCTTGAATCAATTTGCGATGTGAAAAGGCATCCAGTCCAAGGGGGAAAATGATTAAAAAGGCAGTTGTCCTCAATAAGGATTGCCAAATGGTCCATTTGAAAGGGAAATAACTCAACCACAAGAATTTAGCCTCTAATTAAAATAAATGAACCAATTACCTTGTCAAGAGGAAGAAGAAATGGTCAGAAAGAGTCCTAAATGACTACATTCCTTTAGGCATGACTCTTGCCCTGTCTTGTGAAGGAAGGTAAGCCGACTCTTCTGGAATCTGCTGTTGCGATTGAGCACAGGAGACCTGAGATCGAGCATAACGGAACTTAAGTATTTATTTATATGTTTAGCTTAGGAATTTGTTACTTTGAGTTGTTTTTTCATTGTTTTATAGGTTTACAAGCACTTGGAAAGGAGTTTCACTAAATTTCCAGAATTACCCATACATATCAGTCATTTTTGTGGATTAAACTGTATTCATTCAGGAAGAACAAGGAGATAAGCCATATATGCTTGGAAAGATCCAGATGTTTATTTTTTGGAGAATTTTATGACTCATAAATATGATTTTTTTAGAGAAAGTTATGGCAGTTTTAGTAGACAAAGGTTAGGCTGAGCGTGACTTCAGCGTGGCAGAAGTGATTTTTGCGGATTAAACTGTAATGATTCAAGAAGAAACAGAAGATGGGCCATATATGCTTGGAAAGATCCGGATGTTTATTTTCTAGAGAATTTACAGCTCATAAATATGATTTTTCTAGATAAAGTTATGACAGTTTTAGTAGACAAAGGTCAAGTTGTGCATGATTTCAGCGTGGGTAGAAGTTTTGAAGGGCATGTAAAGGCTTAAATCCCATATCCCACATCAGTTGGAAACACATTCTATACCCCATGTCCCACATCGGTTGGCAACACATTGCACTCATGAAATTTTCCCTATAAAAGCCCCATTTCATTTCATCTTCAGGGGGTGCAATCTGGAGGATTTTGCTACCGATCGGGGAAAGTGTCGCATAGTAGCTTCGAGTGGAATTTCTCTCTCCATGTGTTGTTAGTTTTAATTTATTTCATTTGAGTTTTAAAGTTTAATGTTTAGCACTTTGTTGTTCATTTATCTACCTAAGCAAACAATCGTATAATTTTACTTGCAAGTGCACAAGGTCAATAGTAGCATAGTGTGCAAGTGCGAGATCATCTTCACAGGGATTGGTGAATTTCGATTTAGATTAGTTTCTTAATATAAAAATATAGAAATAAATGTTGAGTGTGAATTAATAATAATAAAGACATGGGGCTTTGATATCCACCACTAATCATACTTTCCTAATAAGTAAAGTGCCAATGCTGTAGCCCTATCATGAATACCTAATGGTTGTCAACCTAAGGGCTTGGTCCACTCCTTAGGCTATTGATCTCCCTAAGCAATGAGTTAGGCATGGTGTATACTCTAACTCTTTTCTCCCTTAAGGGATTCAGCATGGTTTATATTGAGTTGTTCCTTAAGAGAGCATAAAGTCTGTGGAAATCGACAACCACATGAGACCTAGGGCTTGGTCCGCTCCCGTTTTTCCATATTGATTAACCCAAGAATCCGGTGTGGATTTATTTTGTTGTTATTATTAGACCCAGGACTCGATCATCCAAATTGATCTAACTAACTGATCCATACCACATGCATACGTTGATCAGACACACACATATGAGGAATTTAAATAAAAACAGGCATTAATCAATTAAAGCATTATAACATTGCTATTTGCAAAGGCAATCAATGATTATATATATAAAAAAGCATAATTAGGGCTTCAATCGAGCCCTATTAGGAAGTTAGTTACACATGCTAAGTAAACTAAACATCATAACCACAACTAAACTAGAACAGAAAAATAAAACCCGAAGAATACTGAGGAGACGAGTCGTCAATTCCTCTCCAAAGCTTACAACTTCAAGCTCAATCCAAAAGTATGTTTTCTGTGTTTTACAAGACTACATATAGGGCTCTAAGGGTGCCCCGAAACCCTAATTTCCAATTTAAGGTCCAGAGACTTCTTTTCAAATCTAGCTCTGCCGCCTCTGGTGCGCGTGCACTAAATCGTATAGGTCTACGCTTGAGTGCATGTGTGCACTCGAGCCTTCTAAGTGTGCGTTCGAGTGCCTGTGCGCTCGATCATAAGAGAGGTACTCTCGAGCGCACCTTACTGGTGTACAGACCTTCACTTTTTATTCCTTATAGCTCCAAAATGTCATCTTTTTGTCAAAGCCCTATGAAAAACACAGAAAACACAAAAGTGAAGTAGAATCTACTAAAATATATAAACAAAAAGCTTAACAAGTGTAAATTAAGGGGCTTAAATATGACTATTTAAGCATTTATCACACCCATAAACTTACATATTGTTAGTCTCTTAGCAATACAAAATGAAAGACTATATCAAAAGAAAATTAAAGATAAATTCATTCTTCATGATATCCAAAAATTTGGGTTGCACATAAAACCATGACGACCGTTCATGAGTAAGCTTATAATAAGAACACATTTTTGCAATGAATAAGGATTTTAAAAATTCATGTTACTTACACAAGGTTGGTTTAAGGCATCACAAGTTTGCTTTGGTGTGTGGTGAATTAGCACATAGAAGATGGAGCTTCCAAAAAATTTTAATGTATAGTGTTTCGATGTCCAAACCTTCATCAAATTCCTCATCAGATAGAACAAAAATGGTATAGTTTTTTACTTCTTTTCTTTTTCTTTCATCATGAGATTTTTTCCATGTTGAGTTCCATTAAGCTTTCTAATTAACCCTTGTAACGAGTGTTTATCCAATGACTCCCAAACTAGATAGTTTTAGGGCATTAGGTGTAAAGACACCCCTAAGAACTTACTAACTCGAGTAAAAAAGGCTACGGAACTAACAAGTCTTAATGCTGCTAAGTGAAATTCCCACCTTTTGACGTGAACACTCACTGCTTACTGAGGCAAGAGGTCCAGTTACTCAGTGGAAATTTTGATGATCATTAAATGCTTAATTCCCACCTTTTGACATGAACACTCTCTGCTTACTGAGGCAAGAGGTCCAGTTACTCAGTGAAAATTTTTATTTAATGATTGTTAGGAGTATTTTATTTTATTTTTTTCTTTTTGCATGATGGACATTTTTCTTTATTTTTTTATGCCAGAGTGTTCATCTAAAAAGTTATCCAATTACAGTTAGGTCATGGAAACATATATATATATATATATATATATATATATATATATATATATATATATCACATAATTGTGTGGGGTATGACATATAATTTATATATATATATATATACATATATATATATATATATATATATAAATTATATGTCATACCCCACACAATTATGTGCTAATGTGCTCGTGTCAGATTTAGATCAAACGTCATACCCCACACAATTATGTGCTAATGTGCTCGTGTCAGATTTAGATCAAACTTGTGAATTTCTTAAGTGCCTTAAGGTAGGTAACTAAACTTTTAAAATTCCTATTACTAGACTATGTGTTCTAGATTTTAAGCTTACTAATGAAGTTTTGTCATGTTTGTTTTAAATCAACCAAAATTTTCAACACAAAGTGATCATGCATTTATCTTTAAAACAAAAAAAAAAAATGGGACAAAAAAATTGAGATATAGTGTGTGCATGTGTGTCCAAGTGTCTCTTTCTACCCCCAAACTTAATATACACATTATCCTCAATGTGTGAGTGACATGGAAAGATTTGACCTGGTAGTTGGAGAACTAGACTGTTGGCATGGCTCGCAGTACGCCCCCAAACTTGAACTTGATGCACGCACTATGTTCCTGAAAAAGAAAAACAAACGTTGTGCCAGAAAACAAGAAATATGGAAAATAAACAGAGAAATAAACATAAATAAGAAAAAGAAAAATACTATAATAAAAAGGATATTTTGTGGGGTGCCTCCTATGAGCGCTAAGTTTTACATCTTCAGCCAGACGAAGCATCCTTTCACTACTGGTCATCAGGTGGTGTAGTCTTTGTCTTAAATGCACTCGATCACAAGTGTATGTGCGCTCGATCGCATAAAGTGTTGTGCGCTTGATCACAATATCCTTATGCTCGATCGCAATGCTTTAGTCAATGAAGTTATGTGTGATAGAAACTGGAGACTCAAGTGGTTCAGGTGTCCTTGGATCAGCTACATATTGAACGGTTTGAAGTGCTAAGTCCTCGCCTCGAGGAGGCATGTTGAGATCAAGGTATGGTTTGACTCGGTGTCCATTGACTGTGAATGTCTGATTGCCATTTGAACCATGAATCTCCAAAGCACCATGAGGAAAGACCTTGGTGACCACATACAGACCAGACCAGCGGGACTTTAGTTTGCCTAAGAACAGCCTTAATCTTGAGTTGTAGAGTAGCACCCTTTGTCCCACGTGAAACTCTTTCCTTTCTAGTTGTTTGTCATGATAGGATTTTGTCCTTTCTTTGTAAAGCTTGGCATTCTCATATGCATCATAACTTAATTCTTCTAACTCATTTAAGTGCAGCTTCCTCTTCTCACCTGCTTGTTTCATATCAAAGTTAAATTGTTTAATGGCCCAATATGCTCGATGTTCTAGCTCTACCGGTAGATGGCATGCTTTTCAAAAGACTAAGCGGTATGGGGACATCCCAATTGGTGTCTTGTAAGTTGTCATATATGCCCATAGAGCATCATTTAGGCGCAAAGACCAATCCTTCCGATTAGGATTCACGATCCTCTCCAGGATGCTTTTGATTTCTCGGTTACTTATCTCCACTTGGCCACTAGTCTGAGGGTGATATAGGGTGCTAACCTTATAGGTGATTCTATATTTTCTGATGAGTACGGCAAAAGAGTGATGATGAAAGTGGCTGCCACCATCACTGATGATCGCTCTTGGTGTCTCGAATCGGGTAAAAATGTTATCTTGTAGAAACTTCACCACCACTTTATGATCATTAGTCTTTGAGGGGACAGCCTCGACCTATTTAGACACATAATCCACACCCACAAGAATATATAAATAACCAAAGGAATTGGGGAATGGACCCATGAAATCAATGCCCCATACATCAAAAAATTCTATTATATGAATATTTTGTAGGGGCATCTGATTTTAAGATGAGATGTTACCTATCCATTGGCATTTATCACTTGAGCTGCAGAATGAGAAGGCGTCTTTAAACAGATTAGCACAATAAAAACTGAATTGTAGTACTTTAAGTGCTGTTTTCTTGGCCCCAAAATGTCCTCCACAAGCAAACTGATGGCAATGTTGTAATAAGCTCAAATGTTCTTCTTCTGAGACACACCTTCTGATGATTTGATCGGGATAGAATTTGAAGAGGTAGGGATCATCCCAATGGTAGTGTCGAGACATAGATACCAGCCACTTCTTTTCTTGACTGGTTATACCTGGAGGAAAAACCTTAGCAGTTAGATAATTGACAATATCAGCATATCGTGGAATTGTTACCTCTAGCGCGAACAATTATTCATCAAGGAAGTTTTTGTTCAAAGGCATCTCATTTTTGTCATTCTCATAGGGTAACCTTGATAAATGATCTACAACCACATTCTCACTGCCTTTCTTGTCTTTGATCTCTAAATCAAATTCTTGCAATAGGAGTACCCATCTGATTAACCTAGGCTTTGCATCTTTCTTAGAAAACAAATATCTCAAAGTAGCATGATCAGTAAATACAATAACCTTAGAGCCAATCAGATATGATCTAAACTTCTCTAAAGCAAAAATAACAGCTAATAATTCCTTCTCAGTGGTAGAATAGTTAAGCTGAGCATCATTTAAGGTTCTAGAAGCATAGTAACTAGCATGAGGTACCTTATTGATTCTCTGACCTAAGACAACTCCCAAGGCGAAATCGTTTGCATCGCACATCAGCTCGAATGGAAGATTCCAATCTGGTGCCATCATTATTGGGGCGAAAGTGAGTACATCCTTCAATGTGTTGAAAGCTGTCATACAGGTATCAGTCCATTCAAACTTGGTGTCTTTAGCTAACAATGCACATAGAGGTCTAGAGATCTTGGAGAAATCCTTGATGAATCATCTATAGAATCCAGCATGTCCAAGGAAACTTCTGACTCCCTTGACTGTTAAAGGAGGAGGTAGCTTTGAAATGATGTCTATTTTAGCCTTGTCTACCTCAATACATTTTTTGGAGATGGAATGACCCAACACAATGCCTTGTTGGACCATAAAGTGACATTTCTCCCAATTTAGCACTAAGTTGTTCTCTTCACATCTATTTATGACACTCTCTAGATGATTTAGGCATTCATCAAAATTAGAAACAAAAACACTGAAATCATCCATAAATACCTCAATGTATTTCTCCACTATATCAGAAAATATGCTCATCATACATCTTTAAAAGGTGGTTGGTGCGTTGCATAAACTGAATGACATCCTTCAATAAGCAAATGTACCGAAAGGATATGTGAAGGTAGTCTTTTCTTGACCCTCAGGTGCGATAGCAATCTGGTTGTACCCATTGTACCCATCCAAGAAGCAATAATAGCTATGGCCAGCTAATCTCTCTAACATATGATCAATGAATGGCAAGGGAAAGTGATCTTTTCTAGTCACTTTGTTTAATCGTCGGTAATCAATACATACTCTCAAACCAGTTATTTTTCTTGTAGGTATGAGCTCTTCATCTTCATTCTTCACCACTGTGATCCCACTCTTTTTAAGAACAACTTGGACCGGACTTACCTATTTGCTGTCTGAGATGGGGTAGATAATGTTGACATCTAATAGTTTTAATACCTCGGATCCCACTCTAATGGATCAATGTTTTGGACTTGAAAAGCTTTCTCAACAAAACTTTGTATCATACATACATTAAAGCATTCCATGTCATCTTGAGGTAGTTTTAATGCATCAAATATTTTAAACTCTATTTTCTCACCATTTACCTTCATACTTACTATACCCTTTTTCACGCAAATCTTTGTATCAGTAGTTCTCATAAAGGGTCTTCCTAATATGATGGGCAGAGGTAATGACATAAGGCATTCTTCCATATCTAATACAATAAAGTCAACAGGTAGTATAAACTCTCCTACCTTTACCAGGACATCCTCAAGAATACCTCTAGGTCTCTTGATGCTTCTATCTGCTAACTGCAAAGTGATGGAGGTCAGTTGAAGCTCCCTTAAGCCTAGGGTTTCAAATACTATGTATGGTAGTAGCTTGACACCCGCTCCCAAATCTAGTAATGCCCGCTCAAACAACTGGTCACCTATCCTGTAGGGAATAGTGAAACTACCTAGATCTTTCAGTTTTGATGGTAGTTTTCTTAATAACACAGCACTTACCTCTTCAGTTAAGGCTACAGTCTCATGTTCCTGAAACTTCTTCTTATGAGTGCAACAATCTTTTAAAAACTTAGCATAAGCAGGTATTTGTTGTATTGCATCTAATAAGGGAATGTTTATTTCGACTTTCCGCAAGGTTTCAAAGATATCAAGTAGTTTATTTTCTTTCTTTTATTTAACTGACCTTTGCAAGAAGGGTGGTGCATTCACCTTCTCCATCTCACTTACCTTTGATGCCGATGTTTTCTCCATAGATGCTGTCGCAGATTCGTCGATCCCTATCACCTTACCATTCCTTAGAGTTGTGACAGCTTTCAGTTGCTGGTGTTCCGTTGAGTTTGGTAGTGTTTGAGCTGGAAGCCCACCTTGCTTTCTACTACTCAATTCTTTTTCCAGTTGCCCCATTTGTACCTCTAGCATTTGAATGGCTTGTTTGTGTTTTGCAATGGTTAGTCTCATCTCAGTCTGAAATTGTCTTTCATCTACCATGAACTATTCTTGCGAATTCATCAGCTGTTGGTGTTGGAATACCAACTGTTGTTGCTGAGTTGCTAATTGCCTCACTAGACTCTCTAGGTCATTTTTCTTTGTTTTGGGAATTGAGTAAGTTGCTGGTTGGAAGTTCCTTTGCTGTCCTTGACTGTTCTGATTGTTGCTCCAAGAAAAGTTTAGGTGATTCCACAATCCAGGGTTGTAGTTGTTTGCATACGGATTGTTCTTTGGTTGATAGTTGTTTGGTCCCACAAAGTTTGCTTGTTCAGGGTCTGCAGATGAATACAAGGGACATGTATCAGTATTATGATCAAATTGGGAACATATCGCACATACCTGGAGTGATGTAGCTAGTGGATTAGGTGATGTATTCTGAGCGGCCATGGCTTTAACTAGCAGATCTAGTTTCCTCTCCATAACAGCTATTTGGGTAGAAGATCCTCCATTTAGGTTCCCCTTATACATACCTTTGCTCTTGGTTACATGTCTACCTTGAGAGGAGAACTGCAGGGTGTGTTCACTTAACGTTTTGAATAGCTCTATAGCTTCTTCGCTGCTTTTCTCCATCAGCACTCCTCCACAACCTGAATCCATAATACTTTTATTAATATCGCTTAAACCTTCATAGAAAGCATGTACCAGTTCATCTTGAGGTAGATTATGATGTGGGCATTTGAGTAGCAGCTCGTTGAAATGTCCCCATGCCTCAAAGAATAGGTCTCTCTCCTTTTGTTAGAAAGACTGAATATCTTTCCTCATTTGCCTCGTCTTTTGGGATGGGAAAAATTTCCTTAGGAATTTGCTGACCAACTCCTCCCAAGTGTGGATAGAAACTGTAAGCAATGAATTGTACCACAGTTTAGCATTATCTTTTAAGGAAAAAGGGAAAAGAATTAACCTGATTCCTTCTTGGTCTAAACCTCGGATATGCTGGAACTTGCAAAGATCGAAGAACTCTCGAAGGTGTAGGTGTGGATCCTCATTAGGTGTACCCCTAAAGTGAGTCAATGCATTAAGTATCTGCGGAGATATGTAGTAGTTTCCTTCCGCCTCGGGTTGATAAGCAATGCAAGATGGCTGGTCGAGGTTCCGTGGAATTAAGGATTGCTTCATCGGTCTTCGCTCAGGTGGTTGTTGATTTTCGATCTGTTCCGCCATTGGTGCTTCTTCCTCAATTTCTTTTTCTACCTCTTCAGAGTTTTCTCTAAGCCTTTATCGGATTTTCCGCTCAAGCTCGGTATCAAGGGGAAAGAATGTTGGACGTCTGGATCGAAGCTCGTGTATGAATCGGTAACAATTACTTCAATGCAGCAGTTCAACACTATTGCCCGGGTAACTCTCTGCCTCAAGTGCACTCAATCGCATAGAGGTGTGCACTCGATCACAAGTGGTATAGAGGGTTCTACTGAAGTGCCTAAAACAGAAAACAGAAAAGAAATATATTAGGTTTTGAAAAAAACAAAAGTAAAGGTAAAAACAAAAACTTAAAATTATGGGTTTTTTATAAAAATAAAACAGAATAAAAATTACTAAACGAAAATAATTCTAGAAATAAATTTAGTGCAATCCCCGGCAACGGCACCAAAAACTTGTTGTTCGTTTATCTACCTAAATAAATAAGCAAATAATCGTACAGTTTTACTTGCAAGTGCACAAGGTCAATAGTAGCATAGTGTGCAAGTGTAAGATCATCTCTATAGGGATTGGTGAATTTTGATTTAGAATTAGTTTCTCAATATAAAAAGATAGAAATAAATATTGACTGTGAATTAATAATAATAAGGACATAGGGCTTTGATATCCACCACTAATCATACTTTCCTAATAAGTAAAGTGCCAATGCTATAGCCCTATTATGAATACCTAATGGTTGTCAACCTAAGGGCTTGGTCCACTCCTTAGGCTATTGATCTCCCTAAGCAATGAGTTAGGCATGGTGTATACTCTAACTCTATTCTTCCTTAAAGGATTCAGCATGGTGTATACTGAGCTGTTCCTTAAGAGAGCATAAGGTCTGTGGAAATCTACAATCACATGAGACTTAGGGCTTGGTCCACTCCCGGTTTCCCATGTTGATTAACCCAAGAATCCAACGTAGATTTCTTTTGTTACTATTGTTAGACCCAAGACTCGGTCATCCAAATTGATCTAACTAACTGATCCATACCACATACATACGTTGATCAGACACACACATATGAGGAATTTAAATAAAAACAGACATTAATCAATTAAAGCATTATAACATGGCTATTTGCAAAGGCAATCAATGATTATATATATAGGAAATCATAATTAGGGCTTCATTAGAGCCCTATTAGGAAGTTAGTTACACATGCTAAGTAAACTAAACATCATAACCATAACTAAACTAGAACAGAAAAATAAAACCCGAAGAATGCTGAGGAGACGAGTCGTCAATTCCTCTCCAAAGCTTACAACTTCAAGCTCAATCCAAAAGTATGTTTTTTTTTATGTT
The DNA here is from genome assembly GCA_023935145.1 of Bretschneidera sinensis. Taxonomy (NCBI): domain Eukaryota; kingdom Viridiplantae; phylum Streptophyta; class Magnoliopsida; order Brassicales; family Akaniaceae; genus Bretschneidera; species Bretschneidera sinensis. The sequence goes on along the minus strand of CM043698.1, from coordinate 105,121,156 downwards.
TTACAAGACTATATATAGGGCTCTAAGGGTGCCTCAAAACCCTAATTTCCAATTTAAGGTCCGGAGACTTCTTTCCAAATGTGGCTCTGCCGCCTCTAGTGCATGTGCGCTCGATTGTATGGGTCTATGCTCGAGCACATATGTGCACTCGTTCACAAGAGAGGTGCCCTCGAGCACACCTTACTGGTTTGTAGACCTTCACTCTTTATTCCTTAGAGCTCCAAAATGTCATCTTTTTGTCAAAGCCTTATGAAAAACACATAAAACACGAAAGTGAAGTAGAATCTACTAAAATCTATAAACAAAGAGCCTAACAAGTGTAAATTAAGGGGCTTAAATATAGTTATTTAAGCACTTATCACACTTTAATTGTGAAATTTATTTTCATAATCATGAGAGGCTAAAACCTTCATCTAAGGTTGAAGATGAAGCCTCGCCATTGTTTGGCATTATATTTTCAGATATGTTCGTACAATTTCGATATTTTTTTATTGATGTTCTATTTCAATTCAATTATTTGAGTAAATTCTTATGATTAATTATTTTGTTTATAAATTGTTCAAATTAGATATTCCATGTGTTCCATTTGACAGATACAGGGAATCATCCAAAGTTATTTGGATATCCATTGTGATTCTAAAGTAAACGGATACATTTGATGATTTGGTTTAATTAGGGTATTCGTTGTGATTTTTATATCGATGGATTCATGGAATTATTTGATAAAATTACTTTTATATAGAACATGAAGATATATACTTTACTTTGGTGGGGTGGATTCAGAAACCTTTGTGCCTTTATTATTTGTTTTTAAATCAATCTAGTTTAGTTTATATTCTTTGCACGACACAGTTCAAAATTCAAAATTAGGTTAAAATAGGTTTAGTTTAGATAAGAATCTATTTTCACGATGCAAATCCATGTGGATTCAACCTCGCACTTGCACACATTATATTGCAAACGACTTGTGCACTTGCGAGTAATTTAAAACTCACAACAAGTTTTTGGCACCGTTGCTGGGCATTTGTTTTGTTTGTAAAAATTAAATTTTTTTCTGAATTGATTTTATTTTTCTACTAGTTTAGTTAGCATTTTTGTTTTATTTTTCTTTTTGCAATTTTATTCTAGTTTATTTGTTTCTATTTGGAAAAAAAATAAATATATAAAAAAAAGTTGATTTGCCAATTTTTGTTGGCCCATTTTGTGAGTATTGTGTTTTCTGTTTTTGCATTTATTTTATTTTATTCTGTTGTTTCTGCTAGTTAGTTTATTTTATTGCTTTTTGTGTGGTGTATGCTGGGTCGGAGATCCTTGAACTTAGAGTTGATACCTTTAGATCCCGACTTAGAAAGAACTCTTAAAAGAAATAAGAGAGCACTTGTTAAGAGAAAGACGATTGAGATGGGGGACAATTTAAGGAATGCAAATCAACCGGAGAATGTAGAGCAAGCTAGAGCTTGGAACATGGACTTCACTACGTCCCTTAGGGATTTGTTCGCACCCGTTGCGACTAACTCCACTTCTTGTATAGTGTTGCCACCAACCAATGCTACCCATTTTGATCTAAAGCCATATGTCATCTAGCTCCTACCCTCATTCCATGGCTTGGATCTTGAAAATCCTTACAGCCATGTGAAGAAGTTCAGAGATATTTGTGCCACATTCAAGTTCTAGAACTTCTCTGATGAGCCGGTCCATCTTAGACTTTTCCCATTTTCTCTTCACGATAGAGCTAGGGCATGGTTGGATTCCAACACGCTCGGGTTTATTACATCCTGGGAAAGCTTGTTGATTAAATTCTATAATAAGTTTTTCCTAATGTCTAGAGTGAATGAGTGCCGAAGGAGATTAGTTCTTTCACTTAGAAGGAGGATGAGAAGTTTTCTAAGAGTTGGGAGAGTTTCAAAGAGTTACTGATCAAATTCCCTCCACATGGATATGAGAAGTGGAGACTCGTTCAGTTCTTCTACCAAGGATTGACTCAACCCAACCATAGCATGATCGAATCAATGAATGGGGGGCATTCTTAAATCTGACAGGGGATGAAGCATACAAGGCATTGGACAAGTTGTCCGACAACTCGCAGCAGTGGGATTTTTCAAGCTGTCAGGACAAGTCCATTCGTGCTCCTAAGAAAGGGGGCATCTATGAGATTAAGGAGGACATTGACTTGAGGATAAAGATAGATGCTCTCATCAAGAAGGTTGACACTCTCACTATGGGCCAGTCCATCAATGCAGTCAATACATTCAATGTTGATAGCTATTCTAACTGTTCTAGTCCTATATATTTAACACAAAATTGTCCATCTATACCGGCCTTTGCTGAGTATCCTATGGAACAAGTGAGCGCTTTCAATGACTATCGGAGGCAATCAAATGGATTTTACTCCAAGACTTACAATCCATGGTGGCAGAACCACCCTAATTTTTCAGGGAAGCAGAACCAACTGATGAATCATGGAGGAGACCCTCATCATGCTCACAATCAATACCCTCCCAGTTTTCCTCCACCGGTTCCAAGTCATGGTCACTTAGCCCATCCAGCACTATCACCCGCTTACCAAGCTCTCACTCAAGTGCCAGTGTCGGTTTCACAGTAATTGGAGGACACCCTCAAGGATTTCATGAAGATGACCGGTCAATCCATCAGCGAACTGAGGAGTGTGACAGTAGTAAACACCCAAGCGATTTCCAAGCTAGAGAGTCAAATGGGTCAAATCACAAGTCACTTGGGTGAAAAAGAGAAAGGAAAGTTCCCCAGTTAACCCGTGCCCAACCCGGAGGAACAGTTTGCGGTTGGAAATTCATCAACTCCTATGCACGAGCAGGATCAAGTGCAATCGATTGTCACATTGAGGTCTGAAAGACAAGTGGACAATCAAGTGGAAGAGAACCCTGTTATGCAATAAGGGCAAGAAAGTGGCAACAAGGAGAAGAGAGATGCTGAGCCATCTACCCCCACACCTACTATTAAGGATCTTCCTAGGTCGTTTGTACCTAAAGTGCCTTTCCCTGAGAGATTACAAGCGCCCAAGAAAGGAGGAAGTCTGAGGACATTCTGAAGGCATGCTTTGCTCAGTTTGGAGAGGATTTGGAGTGAGATAAGTTACTTGAGCAAGCGAATGCCATTTTGGAGTCTGCTCCTCAAGAGAGTAGTGAGACGGATGAGACTGCAATACCTGAGCCCCTCCACAAGGAACTTAAGCCTTTACCAGATAATCTTAAGTATAAGTTCCTAGGTTTGGCAGATTCTTTGCCTGTGATTATAGCTTCAGATTTGGTTGATGCTTAAGAGAAGAAATTATTTGACGTTTTAAGAGAGCACATGAAAGCTATTGGCTGGACTATTGAGGATATAAAGGGGATCAGCCCCTTAGTGGTGATGCATATGATACATTTGGAGGAGAATGCCAAGCCATCGAGGAAGCCACAGAGAAGACTTAACCCAGCTATGCAAGAGGTTGTGAGGACTGAAGTGATAAAGTTTTTGGATGCATGGATCATTTATCCAATCTCTGATAGCAAGTGGGTGAGCCCGATTCATGTCGTGCCTAAATGGGCTGGATTGACAGTAGTGAAGAATAAGGACGACGAGTTGGTGCCAACTCGTGTTCAGTCAAGATGGAGAGTGTGTCTAGACTACCATAAGTTGAATGCTGCCACAAGGAATGATCATTTTCCACTCCCATTTATTGATCAGATGGTGGAGCACTTGGCTGGGCACGATTACTATTGATGAGTCTGGCTGAAGACATTAAACTTAGCACTCATGGGTAGCACCCCACAGCATACCCTTTATGTTTTTATTATTTTACATATTTCTTGTTACTGTTTATTTCTAGTATTTTTTATTTTCTAATTTTTATTTTTCAGGAACAACGCGTACTTCAGTTCAAGTTTGGGAGTATCTATGAGCCATGCCAGTCCAGCTAGTTCTCTATCTCTCTGGTCAGCTCTTTCCATATTATTCACACATTGGGGATAATGTATAATTTAAGTTCGAGGGTATGGGAGACACATTACACACACTTTGTCCCAGCTTGTTGTTGTTTTTTCGTTTTAAAGAGAAGATAAATGCATGCTCATGTTATTTTGAAATTTTTGTTGATCTAAACAAATACTATGATGTGATGCCATTAGTGAGCTTAAAATCTTGAACCCATGATCTGATGATAGAGTTTTAAAGTTTAGTTACTTACTTTAGGCATTTGAGAATTCACATGTTTGATCTAATCTAACACGAGCACATTAGTACATAATTGTGTGAGGTATGACATGTGATTTTAATGTGTATGTTTTCATGATTTAGCTGGTTCTGGATGACTTGTTGGATGGACACTTTGGCATAGAGAAGTAAAAAAAATGCTCATAATGATCATTGACAAACTTTCCATTGAGTAACTGGACCTCTTGCCTTAGTAAGCAGTGAGTGTTCACGTCAAAAGGTGGAAATTTTGCTCATGATGATCATCGACAAACTTTCCACTGAGTAACTAGACCTCTTGCCTCAGTAAGCAGTGAGTGTTCATGTCAAAAGGTGAGAATTTTGCTTAGTTTCTTAGCCCTTTTTACTCGAGTTAGTAAGTCTTTAGGGGTATCTTTACACCTATTGCCCTAAAACCATCTGGTTTGGGAGTCATTGACTCAACACTCGCTACATGGGTCAATTAGATAGCATAAGTGAACTAAACATGGCGAGCCTCATAATAAAAGAAAGAAGGAAATAAAACTATGCCATTGTTGTTCATTTTGATGGGAAATTCGATGAATCTTGAGACATGAAGACATTACACATTGGAGTTATTTGGAAGCTTCATTTTTATGTGCTAGTTCACTTTACACTGATTCGAGCTTGTGATGCCTTAGCCGGCCTCTTATAAGTAATTAGATTTTAAAATTCTTATTCATTACGAAGATGGGTTTATATTTTAAGCTTGCTTATGAATGAATACCATGGTTTTGTGTGCTACTTAAATTTTTGGATACCATGAATGATGGATTTATCTTTGTGTTCTTTGTTTTTCATTTAATTTTTTTAAATTTTGTTTTACTAAGAGACTAGTAAAATGTAAGTTTGGGGGTATTTGATGAGTGCCAAATATTGCATATTTTGGCCCCTTAATTTTCATTTGTTAATTCTTTAGTTGTGTCCTAGTATGATATTTTGTGTTAGTTCTATGATTTTTAATGTTTTGTAGGATTACAAAGGAAATTGGGGATTTAATGTGAAAAAAATGCAAAAGCTAGAATTTGTTGTTTCGATCGAGCACAGGAGACCTACAATCGAGTGCAACAACGCTCAAGTATTTCTTTATATGTTTAGCTTAGGAATTTGTTACTTTGAGTTGTTTTTTCATTGTTTTACAAGTTTACAAGCACTTGGAAAGGAGTTTCACTAAATTACCATAATTGCCCGTATAGATCAGTCATTTTTATGGATTAAACTGTATTGATTCAGGAAGAACCAGGAGATGAACCATATATGCTCGCAAATATCCAGATGTCTATTTTCTAGAGAATTTTACAACTCGTAAATATGATTTTTTAGGGAAAGTTATGGCAATTTTAGTAGACAAAGGTCAAGCTGTGCGTGATTTCAATGTGGCAGAAGTGAATTTTGCGGATTAAACTGTAATGATTCAGGAAGAAATAGGAGATGAGCCATATATGCTTGGAAAGATCTAGATATTTGTTTTTTGGAGAATTTATAGCTCATAAATATGATTTTTCTAGAGAAAGTTATGGCAGTTTTAGTAGACAAAGGTCAGGCTGTGCATGATTTCAGCGTGGGCAAAAGTTTTGAAGGGCATGTGAAGGCTTAAATCCCACATCCCACATCGGTTGGAAACACATTCTATATTCGACGTCCACATCGGTTGGAAACACATTGCACTCATGGAGCTTCCCTATAAAAGCCCCATTTCACTTCGTCTTCAGGGGGTGCAATCTCGGAGGCTTTACTACCAAGGGGTGCAATCTGGAGGATTTTGCTACCAATCAGGGGAAGCGCCGCATAGCAGCTGCGAGTGGAATTTCTCTCTCCATATATTGTTAGTTTTAATTTATTTCGTTTGAGTTTTAAAGTTTAATGTTTAGCACTTTAATTGTGAAATTTATTTTCATAATCATGAGAGGCTAAAACTTTCATCTAAGGTTGAAGATGAAGCCTCGCCATTGTTTAGCATTATATTTTCATATCTGTTCGTACAATTTCGATATTTTTTATTGATGTTCTATTTCAATTCAATTGTTTGAGTAAATTCTTATGATTGATTATTTTGTTTATAAATTGTTCAAATTGGATATTACATGTATTTCATCTAACGGATACAGCGAATCATCCAAAGTTAATTGGATATCTATTGTGATTCTAAAGTAAACGGATACATTGGATGATTTGGTTTAATTAGGGTATTCATTGTGATTTTTATATCGATGGATTCATGGAATTATTTGATAAAATTACTTTTATATAGAACATGAAGATATATGTTTTACTTTGGTGGGGTGGATTCAGAAACCTTAGTGTCTATATCATTTATTTTTAAATCAATCTAGTTTAATTTATATTCTTTGCACGACATAGTTCAAAATTTGGAACTAGGTTAAAATAGATTTAGTTTAGATAAGAATCTATTTTCACAACGCAAATCCATATGGATTCAACCTCGCACTTGCACACACTATATTACAAACGACTTGTGCGCTTATGAGTAATTTAAAACTCACAGCACCCTTAACCACCGAGCCTCCATCTGATCCTGTCCTTACCAACTTCAACCTCACCAAACATTGTGCCTATCACCAGCAATTTAGCCATCACACTAAGGAATTCTCTAGGCTCTTTAACGATATTCTAGACCTTATTGACTCCAAATCAAACCTCTTTCAATCAAACCCTAACCGTTATTCCAACCAAAATTTTCATAGAGTTTATACTATAAACTGCACCAAACATACCACTAAGGAGTTGGTAGGAAAAGATAGAGTGCACGATTAATGGCTTACATGATGAATGTGGTGATTTTTGGGGACTTAAGGATAAAATTGCTTAATTTGAGGGATTTTAGGATGAGGTGGATGATTGGAAAAGAAGTGATGGGACCAAGGGTCAAGTCTCATTGTAACTCGGAATTTCTTGGAAGTACTTTTGAGCCATTTTCTTTTTCTTTTTGTGAGTTTCTTTTTTTTCATGAGCCTTTCATATCAATAAAATAATATCTTGATTCCACACATTCTTTTGTTCACTTTGAGAAAGATTTTGATGAATGAAAAAATCCTCAAACTCACATGACTTCACTTCACTTGAAAATTTTACTTTCACTTAATTATATAGATGCATTTACATGGTTTTGCAAAATGTGTCAATCTTCTTTTCACATGGTTCACTTATCAACAATGAATGGCTCAAGTTATCTTAGGTAAGAAGAAAAGCAAGAAGACAAGTTTCAATCCATCCGAAGTCTTAAGCTCATGAATGAAAAGCTCAAATTCATGAAAAAAAGACCAAACTCAACCAAGTTCTCAACCGAGAAGCAAAGCCCAAATCTATTCATAGAAGAAGGTCTAAAACCATATAGGCCACACAAAGCAAGAAATGAAGTTCTATTTTAGAAAACCTTACCTAGAATGGTTGTTTCATGGGCCCTAATGAAAGCAAGTGAACTATGATCATTTTGTATATAAAGAAAAAAAAAATCAATCCCACATTACATAATCTAAATTTATTTGAAAATTTGAAAAAAAAAATTGTGAACCTAACAAACGTATTTTTGGTTTGAAAAGGCTAAGCAATTTGACTTAAAATGAAAAGAGCCCATCATTTCCACTATCCCATCACTTTAAATTTTCCATTATCAAAACCCTTTTGAGTCTTAATGACATTCCTTCATGAAACCTTTAACAAAGACTATTGTTTTTCTCAATGATGCATGATGATCCTCGTAAGAGGGAGAGAAAAATATTGAAAATGAAATAGGAAAGATATGAAAAGAAAAAAGAAGAAAATTTTAGAAAGTGAAAACACCAAGACGAGAAACGAACATTCGAAAGTGACAAGGGTGAGCAAAATGATGAAGAATATTCCTTGGATCTTGGAAACCATCAAAACAATTTTCTTTTGTTAACCTACCAACCTTTGGACCACATTCTCTTTGATTAATGAAAATTCTTTAGCCTCACATACCATTCTTTTGGGTAAAGATATAATTTAATTTCTCTAACAGGATTCATTGATCGGCTCTCAAGCAAGATACCATCCACCCCAAAACCACTTACAAGAAAGTGTGTTACCTCTTTCAAATGACTTTTCCCAATTCAAAGCCATTTCAACCAATTATGAACCACCCTTGCACCACTTGCAAAAGGTTCCCCAAAATCAATCGCATTACCCCTGGCCACATCCTTTCACACTTTTTTTCTTGAATCCTTATCGCCTTTACAAAGGTTACCAAAAAGATGCAATCACCCTTTCACTTATTCATAAAACTATCCCACATTTTTGCACCACTTGAAAAAGTGTCCAAAATCTTGAAGCCATTCCCAAGTCTACCCTTACACCACTTTCAATAAGTGCCTCAAAATGATTACCATCCAAAATAACACAATGATTATTTAATGTGAGAATGAAATTGGTTATGTCCATTAAGTTGAAAACTTGAAAGGGCGACTTAGGAAAAAGTTAAGGCAAGATTGTTAAACCCAAAACTCGAAAGAGAAGTTTAGGCAAAAGTGTATGCCTTTTTCTTCGAACCATGATTAGATTGATCTCCTTTTAGGGTACGTAGGAAACCACATCGGTGTAGCTATGTTACTTTACATTTTTTGGCTTTTCTTTCTCTTTGCAAAGTTTCATAAATACTTTGCTATAATAATGTGAAAGGAACGATTTAGAAAATAAGTAAATGAAATGTATGCGAGAGGATTGATCTAATGGATGAAATTCTTAAGAGATTTTTCTCATTGTGAATGAAATAAAAACGTGTTTATTTAGACGTTCTTTTCTTTATATGTTTCTTGCTTTCTTTCATTACAACTATTGTGTTGGTTTCTTCAACCTTACACATACACAATCAATACCTACATTCAACTAGAAATGAGACTTTCAAGACTTGAACCTTGGTGCCTCTACAATGTGACTCAAGAAGAGTGGGGCAAGAAGAGAAATTGTGACTATAATTAAGAATAGTCAACAAAATTTGATGCTTGGGTATAGGTACCGCTCTTTTCCGCCTATATTACCAATGCATCCTGCTCATTACCTTGAAAAGGAATGATATAGAAAAGAGTTCAATTTACAATGAGTAGGTATATGAAAATGAGCGAAACCTACCAAGTCTAATACAAACCCTTTATAAGTAGTAAAGAGGCCTCGTGACGAGTGCACGTTTAATGTATTACAAGTAATTGTTGTCATCTAAGCACAAAGCAAGGATGATGGGTAAGGAATCACTATTTAACTTTGAAGGGGGTCAAATCCCTTGTCATTGGTTTGCGTGAGAAATTCTGAGGCTCAAGAGATTTAGGTACAAGAGAGTAAGGAGTTAAAGCTCCCTCTCATGCCTAGATCAGAGTCTAGAATTTTGTGTTTCAAAGAAAAATATTCAAAACTTTAATTTAAATATTATTATTATACACTAATAAAGCAAGGAAGCACGCGTTCAAAATTTATATTCAAACAAGAGGAAACTAAATATTTCATTTAAAATGGTGCGGTAAAAGTAAACAAGAAAATAACTAAGAAAGAAAAAGGTGCTTTGACACATGAAACAAAGAAATGATCAAAATTACTTGTGATGTGTGAATTAAAGAAAAGAAAATTAAAGAATGAGAATGAAACTAAGTAAATTAGATATGTGAGGACTTAATGCATGAACCAAAACTACATTAAAAAAAGAATGGAATCTAGTATGTTCAACATGTGTGGGATGTGTTTGGATGTGCGCGGATTAGAACTAGGTGTGTGCGGATGTGTGCACATGTTTGCAAGTGTATCCAGATGTGTGCATGTGTGTGGATGTGTGCAGGTCTTTACACGTGTGTGGGTGTGTGCGGATGTGTCTAGATGCGTGTGAGTGTTTGAGTGTACGTAGGTGTGTGCACATGTGTGCGAGTGTATGCAGGTGTGCACATGTGTGCGGGTGTGTGCAGGTGTGTGTAGATGTGTGCATATATGTACGGGTATGTGCAGATTTGAAGTCAAATGGACCAAAGGAGGTCCTAGTGAGAACGCATGTTTAAGATGGAATGGACCAAAGGGGGTCCTCATAACTTCTAGAATAAAATAAAATGTAATGAAAAATAAATTAAAAGAAGGCATGTAAAAGCAAGAACCTAAAAAGGTTATGTAATGAACTACAAATTAAAGGAAAGCACTTAATCTAGAAGAAATGAAATAAACATCATAAAAGAACAAAGATAAAGAAAAGAACATTGTCTATGATGGATTTCATCAAACAAAAGTAAATAAAATTATCTAATCAATTTTTAAGGTGGTTCAAACACATAAAGCACACTAACAATTTATTTCACTACTAAAAAAAGGTTAACCAACATTTTTTGCTAAGGAAAGTTTCCACGTGTAGAGATAATCCTCGAAGATTCCATGCTATACTTGATGAATTATAAAGGTTGGTTTAATTAAGGATTAGAAAACCAAATGCAAGAGGTGGCTAAATATAAGGATGTGAGAAGCTCGCTCTCTCTTCTCTTTTGTGATGCTTTTCTTTTTTATTTTTCTAAACTTCTCTCTTTTTACTCTGTCTAAACGTCTCTATTTTTTCACTATATTCTTCTCTCCTTTTTGTCATTCTTTCATTACTATTCCTTAGTGGATGTTGGTGTCTTTGTGTTAATAAGGAAAGGGTATTTATAGGAGAAAATGGGATGTCTAAGTGGATAAAAATAGCAAAAATAAGTGAGGAGAGAGCGTATGATCGACCACATGTAAAAGAGAGAGAAAGGTTTAGTTTTTTTAGTGAAAATGTGAAAGCTATGAATGGTATGGTATGAGAAATAAAGAAAAATGAAAGAGGAAGACTTCCTCTTAGTGGTTAGCCATTGGAAAGAGAAAGGGAACTTTTGAGGTCAAAGCTAGAAGAGGAAGATGTGTTTAATAAGCAAGAAAGAAATATGAAGACTTCCTCTTTGGTGGTTCTTAAAAAAAGATGTAATCTTGAAGTGTTATGGTGGTCTTAGAAAAGGAAAAAGATGAGAAAGATTATTCCTCTTTGTGGTCGGCCATAAGAGGAGGAGAAGTGCTGATTTTTTAAGTGGAACATGTAACTTTGACATATGGGAAAAGGGTGAAAGCTTAGAAGGGAAATGCGCACTTGTCAAAGCAAAAAAAAAAAAAAAACTTTTTTTTATTCATCAAATGGTCGGCCATATAGAGGAGAAATATTGTGGTTTTTTAAGTGAAACATGTGATCTTTGACAGATGGGAAAAGATGGAAGCTCTAAAAGGAAAGGTGCATTTGTCAAAGCAAAAAAGAGGAAGGAAACTTCTTCTTTTTCTTCGTCATTTTTCAACTTTAATTGTGTTTGACCGAAACCTCCTTCTCTCCTACCAGTTTCATCATTAAAAAAACAAACTCTTTTAAAAATCTCATGCACCATACTTTAGATGCATAAAAACAAATTCCTTTTGAAAGTTGGCATACATCATCACTTGTATTTCTTACACTCTCTCAAAAAATTTCATGCACCACCCTCGCTTGCATGTCATTGACTGTACATATACATCTATAAGAATCAATACAGTTTTCATTCTTCATAACATTCAGTGCATACATGCAACTTATGCATAACAAAGAGAGAAAATGAAAGAAAACTAAGGTTTTTGTGCCCATTCATGAGATGGCTTATCTCCTCCTCATTCCTTGCTTGCTCAAATTTGTTTTTGCGGGATGACGAGTCAAATGAATATCCCATTAACCTTGATAATTTAAGCTTATTTCAATAAGACTTAGGTATAAGCATATAAAGCCTAGGCCATATTTAGGCAAACATAAGCATAGTCGAGTAAATGCAAACATATGGGATTTTAAACAGGAGACACATTCCCCCTACTTCGAAAAGTATGGGCAAGATTTGGGGCGTCTTACTTCTAATCTGATTATAATTTCAATCATGGTTCAAGTATCGATACCCCAAGTAAAGGCTGAACCAATCTAGTCTAAGTATCGTTATCCCCGAGTGGAGGTTGGACTCCAAGTATCGTTATCCCTTAGTGGAGATTAGACAAAAAATCCAAGACTCTATTCCTAGTTCAAGTATTGGTATCCTGAGTGGAGGTTGAACCAATTTAGTTTGAGTATTGTTATTCCTGAATGGGGTATGGATAGTTAATTCTTGTTCCATCCAAGTTTTGTTATTCTTAAGTGGAGGTTAGACAAAAAACCAAAGATTCTAATCCTGGTTCAAGTATAGGTATCCCAAGTGGATGTTGAACCAGTCCAATCTAGGTATCATTATCCTCGAAGGGAGGTTAGAAAGTAAATTTCTGCTTTGTCCAAGTATCATTATCCCTAAGTTGATGTTGGAAAAAATACCTAAGTTTTCGATCCTATTTCAATTATCGGTATCCTGAGTAGATGTTGAACCAGTCCAGTCCGATTACATTCCCAAGTGGAGTTTGGACTGTATTTCCCATTATTTCCAAGTATTAGAAGTATCGACATCCCCAATAGAGGTTGAACTAGTCTATTCAGAGTATCCTAATCCCCGAATGAAGGTCAAACCATGTTTTTTTTTCGTTTTGTCCAAGTATCGTTATCCCCGAGTTGAGGTTGGACAAACAACTCAATTTCAAATCTTGGTTCAAGTATTGGTATCCTTTATGGAGTTTGAACTAGTCCAGTCCGAGTATCGATATCCCTAAGTAAAGTTTGACTATATTTTCCCATCTTAGTTTAAGGATCACATCCCAGTGGAGGTTAGACTAAAGATAGGGTAGAAATCTCCAGAAATGTTTAAGCCCTCGAAGTAGGCATCATTCAATCAAATGATGGATGCGAACTTCATTACCTCAGGTACGTACTTTTAGCATGGGTGTTCACATGATATACTTTTTGCTCAATAACATATTTTAGTTCATGCATTGCATACACTGTACTTCACCATTCAAACATTTAAAATGAAATAATGGTCACTCACAGCCTTTGGTTGTCACTCAAAGAGTAGCCAGTCAAAGGACGACAAACTGTAGACACCCAATTTTATTTCAAATCTTAGAATGGGTCATGTGTGGATCCCGATGATGAGAATGCAGTCCTAAAATACTTAGATTTAGAGAAAATGAGAATCAAGGCTTTGTTTTTTAGAATGAACTAATTATGAACACAATCCCAAGCCTAAAAGACCTAATTGGACCCAAAACCAAGCCATTTAGACCTAAAAACCATGCCAAAGCCAAAAACCAACATTCTGACCTGAAAACCCAAACCAAGAAACTGTCCAGACCCATTAGACCGATTGGCTCAAGGCTTGGACTAATTGTTTGGGTCAACAGACCAATCAGCTTTGCTGATCACCTGATCGGTCCAAAGTCATTACACAAACAAAATAATTAATTCAGAGCTTCATCCTTCTAATTCTATCTTCAATTTCATACAAAACCGTTACAGAATCAATTTTGTAACAGTTTCCAACAACTCCTTAACTCCCATTCATTCCTTTGTCACCTAAACCATCCTATAAATACCCCCTCCATTTTTTTCCAATTTACTTAGACATTCTCAGTTTTTCTTGTTGAAACTCTAGCCATTTCACTCCATAAAAGCCACTTTATTTTGGGATCTTTCTAGGTAACTTTCCATAATAGGTTAAGCCTATCCCAAAATAGCACCCCTTAACATTCTAAAACACTAGCCAAATCATCTTTGTATTGCTTTTATAGTTGATCTCTTCTCAAGAACCAACAAAAGTTCTTAAGTTCTTCTAAGCCGAAGGAGCAAAAAATAATATTTGAGGGCACATTTGCAAATCACCACATGGTATCACCAAAGCACAATTAAGGGTTAGTAAATTCATTGTTTTGTTATACTTTTCTAACTACTAAATCAAGATGCATTCCATGATGTGTGAACCACCATGAATTTGCTTGATAAATATATCTATATGTTATTTATTTTAAGATTTAATCTTAATATTGGTATGTAAATTTATGTGTTCGAATTTAAATATCATGTATCCTTTTATGTTTTATGCCTTCCTCAATCAATGTTAGATCTAGATTTATGTTGCATGCCTCACCTCAGTTTTTATAGTTTAATACAACTTTTGTGCAACAATTCCGCATTTGACATGTCCAAACTGATCGACCCCCATGTGGGGTTTGATCGGTTCATCTTTTGAACCAATCGGTTCCCCTTTGGAATTGATTGGTCAATGCTCCACACATACAGAAACTTTGTTTAGTTTTTACCCCATTTTAATCTACATGTTTTTCTTCTTTTAAATAGTATTTCTGACATGTTGAGTGCTCTTTAGGATTGTATTTATTCTCTCTTACCTCAATATGCCATTTAAATTGCATTTTGAATTTTACTTGCTTAAATACTTTTATAATTATTGATTGAAAAGCAATTGATTAGGCTAACCCCATTTCTCTTTGGAGGAAAATGTTGTTCAACAAATGAATGTTGGATCAATAATGTCCCAAGAATACATGTTTCCCTTTAAATTGTGATGTTTTGTTTAAATTATTGTCTTTGGTTGTTAAATCTTACGTGTATGTGTTGAATGCTAGTGTTTGGTACTTTTAATTTAACTTAACTTTTAAATACTTTTCCACAAGCATAAAGGGCTAGGCCTTGACCTAGAAAAGAGAGAGAACTCTAATTTATCATACTCTTGTATCTAAATCTCATCACCCTTAATCTTTCACGTAAGATCTATGAAAAGGGATTTTTGCCCCCTTCAATGTCAAATGGTGACTCCTTACCTGTCGTCCCTACTTTGTGCCTAGATGACAAAATGGGCCCATCAAGGGAAATGTACAAAGACCTAAAAGAGCCCCCCTTGTGGGAGCTGCCTTTGTAATTGACAAAGGACAGTGAAAGGCACAGTACCTATAGTCCTAACTAGTTAACCTCCCTATTGGGTGTACATCGTGCACGACATTACACTATTGATTGTTAGTGAACAATTGAACATTGTTTGGATGAGATACTTGAATTCATCCTTACAGTGATTGATTGAACGCTATTGAAGCACTTATGAGGTTCACACTAGATCAATTAAGATCTTTGTTGTTCGGCTTAGGCCTTAACGATAGATTTAAAACAAAGTGAGGTTCGGGGTTTAGATGGATTGATTGTTAGTGATACTTGACTCTTTCTTTATAGTGATTAATTGAATGCTATTGAGTTCTTACAAGGTCCTTACTAGATAAATTGAGATCTTTGTTTGATCGACTTAGGCCTTAAATGATCAATTTGGACCAAAGTTAAGTGGGATGGAATGGATTGGTATGGATAGTATCCTTTCAATATTACTTAGTAATGCATTGCATATGATTGGTTAAAGTAGTTGGTTGTAACAACTGGTGTGGGACAATAGACTACTTTCATATATTCAATCTATTAGTGTGTTATATGTTATTGATATGATGCATACATGAACATCATTACATTCATATTCCATTCATACATGCTATAATTGTACACTTACACATATCCATTATAGATCCCTACCAAGCCTAGTTGTTTAGCTAGTCTATTCTTTAAATGACATAATTTTCAGACCATGAAGAGATTGTACCTGAGGAAGCTGGTATGGTGAGGTTAGTTGAACGAATCTAAAGTTTGGTTTATAAAAGAGTCGAGTACCATGTGCATTTGTAAATAGAGTGTTGGAGTGGTTTGTACAAGGATATGTATCAGTAAAAAAGTTTTGAAATAATGCTTTTGTAGACACTCAATTTTGTTTCAAATATTAGAATGAACCATGTGTAGAGCTCGATGATGAAAATTTGACCCCAAGAAGCTCAAGATGGGTGAATATATGGAAGAAATTGAATTCTGGATAAGATTTGATCAACTAAACTCGAACCAAACCAAACCATATCAAAACAAAATGAAACAAAACAGGCTGAAAAATAAAAAATAAAGGACCAGATGGACAGGACCCAACTGATTGGCTGGGTCACTGGGTCGTCAGTTGGACCTCGCAGTCGGCTAGTCAAGTCTAAAATCTGACCTACTATGCCGCAATAGTTTTGTCTTCCGCCTCCAACCCTTTTGGAACCATATTTTTCAGTTCTAAAAACCCTAACAATGATGTGAAAACCTAGTTTTTTTTACCTCTGTAAGAAACCACGACTCTTGAAAATCCTGAAACCTAGATTATTTTTAAATCGAAAGAATTCTAGAATTTTCAACAACACTCCTTCTGCAGTTGGATATGCCTTTAAGTTTACTTTGTAGCAAAGGTATTTCAATTAAATTATTAAATATTTTCCCGAGAGCACAAGGACTAGGTTTTGAACTAGGTGAGAGGGGAAGCTTTAATTGTTTCTTCTCTCATACCCCAATCTCTTGCCCCGAATCTTTTACTAACTAACAATAAGGGATTTTGGCCCCTTTTAAGGTCAAATGGTGACTCCAGTTTACCCATCATCTGTGCATTGTGTTTAGATGATACGTCCATTAAAAAATATCTCTTAGCAAGGGCTAATGTCATATAACAATAAAGAAGTTGTTAGTCTAAAACTTAAAAGTACACCCTCCATAGGGCCTTCTGACTACTCTTAAAGGATTGTGTTAGACCTAGTAGGTTTTAATCCTTCCATATGTCAACCCACTTCAATTCTCATTGGTGTGCTGTAGCAGGCAACCAAAAATAAAACCTATACTCCTAAAAATATATGCAGTAGTGTGAGTAAGGATCGTTCCCACGGAGAGTATCTAGCCTAGTTTTATGCTACGTAAACAAGGATGGGGAGCGTTTGAGTATAATGAAAAAAATTTAAGAAAAACAGCTAAGAAACAATTCAAATTGAAGTATCGAAATCAATCAAAAGAACAAACCTTGGTCTAAGTTAACATCCACCATCAGAATTTTACAACTAATCATCGATGCAAATATATATCAATTCACACTTTGAATATTCACCGTTAGAATTATTTTCATATCTCTCCTTAGTCGCAGTTAATTAGAAAACAAGCGATCTAATTAAACCTAACTACTAAACAACCCAAGACAAGCGCTAAAGGTTTAGTCTAGTAGCAGCCTTAAGAATTAAAGAGATCGATGAAGCTAAACAATACAAGCACAAGCAGTTACATTTAATTTAGTCAATTTTTCTTCCTAAGATCTAATAATTTTTTATGCAGCAAATCATTAAATCTTAGTTGCTTCATAAATTAGAGGGATCAAACAATTACGGATTTGATATCTAACCTAGCAGTAGATTGCAATGAATAATAAACTTGTAGGCTTCCTAGTAATTAAATAAGACAATCATGAAAATAGGGACAGAAAAACATACGATACTCAAAGCATAAATTGAACAATATAAAAATATATATTAGATCTCACAGTTTTATTGATTCCGAGGCTTCCGTTTCCTTCGACCAATTATAAAACTTTAGCCACGCAGGGCCATTATGAAAACTCAAAGGAGAAGTTAGAGAAGAGGGAAGAGAGAGGCATCCTTGAAGTTTGATGATTTCTCCCCTCTTATACACGTTATTTTCAGTAGTAGAAACCCTACAAGGTCTCCTAAAAATATTCTAAATATTATCCTAAAATAACAATATCCAAATTTGACTAATTTAAGGAAAATATTAAAAATAAAATAAAGTCCTAATATAACTAAGAAACCGGTGTTTTCAGCATGAATTTTTGTGCACCAGATTTGGAAACTTTCGAAAATAAGCCGCGTCAAATCAGCGTACTAGAATTGCAGGCTAAGGGACTTTCCAGAACTGTAATAGTGCAGGTGCAGCAAATCCAAGCCCAGTTTCGACCTTGATTTAACCAGTATCTCTCAAAACTCAAAACATGAATGTTGTAGATATTTTTCTTGGCGTTCCGTAGAATCTTGAATCATATCAATCAGAGCTCAAATGAGAGATTTATTCCCTGATTATGAAGCGATGTTAAAACTATCCGAAATCGCCCAATTAGTTTCGTTTTGCACTGAACGCCTCCATTTGCATCCTAAATCAAAATATAAGAATAATGAGTACATTTAGGCACCAAATGAGTATAAAAAAACTAAACATTAACAGAAGAAAAAAAAATGACTTTTGCATTCTCATCAAATTCCCCCACACTTTACTTTTGCTCGTCCTCGGGCAAAACTCAAATTCACTTTCCCAAAAACACCAAGGTTGCTATACCATCAACAAAGAACAACCAAGCTCTTCAAAACTCATAACATATCATGAACAAACATTCTTAAACAACTTACAATTACTTAGTAAGCATTTTCACTCGAACATTGAGTAAACTAAATATGTATACCCTCACGGAAATAAACACTCAACTCTCATGTGTTTGAAGGGTATGTGTTTCGTTCAAATTCATTCCAATGGAAATGATCTACAATAAACTTGTATATCTTCTCATTCTCCACCACTGGGATCACATGCATAACACGAATCATAAGAACTTTTCAAGGGTTGTAACGGGGTTTAGGATCAAGGT